>OV277857.1:90980361-91580361 GCA_922989275.2 Gari tellinella
GAAAGCAAGTTTTAGTTCAAAACTTATTTAAATTATTCTCCTTCAATTTATGCATTTATTATTATTATTATTATTCTAAGACGAATTAGTAGTAGTAGTAGTAGAATGAGGAGTAGCAGTAGTTGTAGTAGTAGAAGTAGAAGATGTAGTAGAAGAAGTAGTAGTGTATAGGTAGAAGCAGTAGTTGCAATAGTTGTAGTAGAAGTAGTGTAGTAGTAGTAGAAGTAGTAGTAGTAGTAAAAATATAATAGAAGTGGTAGTAGTAGTAGTAGAAGTAGTAGTAAGTAGTAGTAGTAGTAGTTGTTGTAGTAGTAGTAGTAGCAATTGACAATTGAATACATCTTACCATTTTACATGAAATGACATTAATAGTATTAGTAATAGTAGTAGTAGTATAAGTTTAGAAAGCAGTGACAGTAGTAGTTGTTTATTGTTGCTATAAGAAATGAAGAATGAGTAAGTTTTGACTAGAGTAATATCATTCTTTATCAACTTTTAAAAAATATTTTTGTTTTAATTAAAATAACATCTAGATTGACGCATGTCAGAATTAGATATCCCTACATGTTTTACACTGGTTTTCACAGCTTTGGCATGTTTGAGACTCGCTGCTGTCACGGTAGAGATCGACGGCTTTTCTACTATGTCAACGAGTTTGACTGATTTTCTCAAACAATTAAAGCATGTATATCTAACATGTATAAAAGCGTATTTGTCTCAAACAAAACCAAATTCAAAATAATACTTTACATGAACGATACAAGCATATCTAAACGAATCTGGCAATCATCTGAAGATTTATCAAAGGCGAGAATTTTACCACAGAATTGTGTCTTATACATTTAGACGTTGTCAACAACTTACTAATATCATCATATTAAAACCTGGTTAAAGATGGGTATGGAAAAGTTTGAACTTTACGCTCAGCTTTACGAAGCAGAGAGGCGATTTAACAGAGCCTGCGATCAGATAGCCCACCTAGGAGGAAAACTGGGCGATCTTAATCAACGCTACAATGACGCAAAGAAAAACGGGAACCAAGTCTTCCGTCGATCATTACGCCTACGTATCTTAACTACTGAAGGCCTGGTAAAAACTTTCTGCCATTACGCTTGCTTGAAGAAGAATGAAGTATTGGACTTAAGATTCAAGCTGTACGGTGAAAATCCCGACGACGGCGAGCAGGTGTACGATTATTCTGACATTGGTTCGGACGAGGAGTGAATAGAGTGACGATGTAGAATGTTTTAGCGCATGTGATTACCTTTTACAATGAACTTAATATTGTTATAAGTATATTTGTGCTTCTTACTTTGACGGTGCTGAGTACAGTGGAGAAAACGTTATTCTTTCCCAATAAACGCGTTTACGCTAAAATTATTATTTTCACTGCAAACAGTTTGGAGCCAGATCAGACGCCGGGTAACCCGGCGCCTGATCAGGCTCCAAACTGTTTGCCACCAAGATAAAGATGAATTATCAGAATTGTCAAAAAGTTGTACTTTTCTACTTTTTAGTGTTTTGCGTTTGCGTACGTTTGCGTTTAAACGGGAAAGAAAAACAGATTCTCCACTGTATATTTGTGCTTCTTACTTTGACGGTGCTGAGTAACTGTACGATATTGAAGTATCTACCCCTTCACTGCTTTACCTCCAATACCGTCGCTACTTCCTAACAGTTTAGATCCTGATCAGACGCCGAATAACGCGGCGTCTGATCAGGATCGAAACTGTTTGACACCAACTACGATATTTGTATGACTTTATCTTTTATACCTTTTGATAAAACGCAGACGACAATTGTTTAAAGCATATGCCGTCATTGCAGTGAATTGGTTTAAGGTATGTGTAGTTTTGTTTATGCTTGTTATGTATTAAACTGGTAAATTATAGTTGATCGTTTGTTGTATTTGACCAACCTGGACACTGTTTTAACCCTTTCCCACATAGCATATCTCTGGTATTGAATATAGGTGTCCACTTAAAGCAGGGTGAAAGTAAAGCAGAATGCGCTATATTTTAGGGGAGGGCCTTTACTAATGTTGATAGAACTTGTGGCCCAACCCATTTACTTATATTCATACTTTGTGGTGTTACACGTTTTGTAAATATGTCAACTGTATTACATGTATATATGAGTAATAAAATATGTTTAAAGTAATGCGCTATAAGCGCATTCTGCTTTACTTTCAGCCTGCTTTAAGCTATCATCTGCTAGAATATAGAAAATATTTTGTATTATACATATTTTTGAATGTATAAATTGGAACTATTTTCTTCTAGGCAAGAATAAACTGAATGCGCTAAAAGGCGCTTCTATGGGGAAAAGGGTTCAAGCGATAAACAACAGTATAATACGACAAAGAAGACGTTATTCTTTCCTAATAAACGCGTTTGTGCTAAAACAGTTATTTCAATTCCAAACGAGTTGGATCCAGATCACACACCGAGTAACGCGGTATTTGATCAGGGAAAAATATGCCTGCTACTGATATCATGATAAAACATAATTATATTCAAAGCACTGTCATTTTCTCTATTTTATGTAGCATTGTGTTTATTATTGTTTAAACAGGAAAGATAAGCGTCTTCACCACTGAATATGATTTGTAAAACATCCAACCCTAACTACGAACTTGCTCGTCATTAACAAATATGTGTATTTGAAAAGTATACTTGTCCTATATACTCGTATGCAAACAGTAAAGACCCTGCTAAAAGGACTCCCGTAGGATCCCTCTGATAAGGGTCTTTTCTGTTTGCCAATTTTGCAAAATATTGTTCAAATTAACCATAAATGCATAAAATAGTAAAAAAAGAAAAAGACAAACGACAAAACTGAATTGGAATTATCCATTAAAAGTACTAAGGTTGAATAATTTAACAATTTCATGATCAAATTTATCGTGATAATTTTACCCCTTCATTTCTATATTGTCGTCTGTTTCAATATTGTTGTCTGCAATATCGGAAGGCAGTATGACTGAAGAAATTTGAAAACGAGTGTCAAATAGTTTTGATCCGGCGTCTGATCAGGATCAAAATTGTTTGCAAGCTCGCCTTTTGACGTATTTGATAGTGAAATGGTTAAATGGAAGTAGCTGGTTTAATTGCGCTTAAATACAGTGTAACTTAAATAGTAAATAAGTTACTATACATAATTGGAAATTCTAACACAGTTCGCCCACGCCTCTATATAACCAAAAAAGGAAGGGACGTGTCTGTGTTTGAATTCTCAATAAACACTCACGCGCTGTAACGTTCTAATGTGACGTCATATTGCTTCGAAAATGCGTACGCCGAGAAATGTAGCGCCGTTGCTTCAGTGCAAATCAAGGTTAAACGATATGTTAAAATCGAAATAATAAATGAATACCAGTGTTTTATCTTTCAATCGAACACGGGTAGTCGTTGAGATGCTTGTAATTATACCACTGGGCCTAAAGGCCTCGTGATTAAATCACTACGCATCTCAACTCCTACCAGTGCTCGATTGCACGATTAAACACTGGTATGAATTTATTATTTCTTAAACAGAATTTTCAATTTGTAGTTTCAGGAATCAACGAGTTGACTCATTAATTCACTGACTCCTGGAGTTAAAAAAAAGTTCCCTTTTTTTGTCTAAGTAGAGTCGATATTTTGCGTTTAGGATGTTGATAACAAACCATTGAAAACTCACCACCCGTTTGAACCCTAGTCAGTTGATCTCTCGGCTCGGGCTCTACACGGCCTAAGGCGTAACGTAAATTATTAACATATTGAACCCTAGCGACGAGTTTACTCTGAATTTATAAACAGCGTACCTATAAGGAATATATTTGTCCTATGCAAACAATGCATACCCAGATCAGAGGGCTCAAGGAGCCCTCTGATCAAGGTCTGCACTGTTTCCTTTTTAGCAATATATTGCAGAAAACAACTCGAAATAGTCATAATTGAACTACAGATACACTTAATTTGAAACTTGAATTTTCCATTCAAAGTTTTAGGGCAGAATGAGTTAATTCGGTATACTGTTCCATGCCCGCATTTGTCATCAGGGCTCAATTAACTGAAATTTATGGTCCGGGCTTTGAGAAAAACAGTTATTGTATCAAAAAAGTGGAAACCCAGCCTAACCGTCTTGTCTCTGGTGTGGCAGTGGCTCTAGGAATACATTTTTTTATATTCCCAAGCAAGTACATGTATTTAACCATTATACTTGCTATACAGTGTAGACCCTGATCAGACACAGTGCTCGATGCGATGGCTAGGCTTTGTCTACACTGTTTAGCAATGCAATACGTCTGATGTTCTCATACTAATGGGTCATATCTTAGTTAACTTAATGAGTCGTGGTGATAAATGCCGGAAAATATACACAGTTTACATGATCATTTTATCGGTTCAGATCCAGGTCAGACATCGAGTAAGTCAGGGTAAACTTTAACGCTATCTGACACTCGCCTTTAGTTTCAAGTAGATCTATGCCTAAAACAAGGCTTTGGAGACATAAAGTAATTGAAATGTACGTTTGTGAGTTCGTCTTTACACGTCCTTCATCACGGTAAGGATACCCAATATAGTGAGCGAACATTGTTAAAGATACCGTTGTCATATGCCATTTTAAGTCATAACCTTGCTCGAAGCATATTTACTTACCATATAAGTTGGCGATACCACATTTGCTGTGGCGGAGTGTCGCATGCCAGTTTTAGGATTGTGTGACCTTGACCTCAATTATATAAAAAAAAAAATCCCGAAGTACATTGCCTATACATCAATAGCTAGGTATACAAAACGTCGTGTTAGAGTACATTTTATGTATGAAGGGCTTCATTGTGTTAGTTTCAATCACGGAATGTTTTCTATAACCCTATGTCTGCCGATCACGACATGACTGGTACATTGGAGAACACATTATTCTTTCCCGTGTAAACGCAAACGAAACCCAAACGCAAAACTCTAAAATGTAGAAAATTACCACTTTTTGTCAATTCTGACTTTTCATTTTAATCTGAGTGGCAAACAGTGTGGGGCCTGATCAGACGCCGGGTTACCCGGCGTCTGATCTGGCTCTAAACTGTTTGCAAAGGAAATAATGGTTTTATCGTAAACGCGTTTATGGGAAAGATTAGATGGCCATTTGCGTGACATTCAAATTGTCAACCCTCGGAAACAAGAATGTCACTCTCGGCTTCGCCTCGGGGAGACATCCTGTTTCTCGGGTTGACAATTTGAGTGTCACGTCAATTTCCATCTAAAGTTTATATAATAGTACACGCGTCCTATGCAAACAGTGTAGATCTAGATAAGAGGACTCCTAAAGAATCCATCTGATCAAGGTATGCACTGATTGTCATTATGCAGTTCATGGCAGAAAACATACTGTAGTGTCAAAAATGGATTAGACTTAATTGGAAATGGAATTGTCCTTTACAGTACTCCCTCCCCACAATGACCCTCTGAACAACAATTCCGTCCGTACAACGCTTGTGGCTGATCCTTAAACAAGACACTTACGACACGTTTTATGGCTCAAACATCATCTGCTTTAAATTGTCGTCTGCTGTTTCCTTAAAGATATATATTGGACATTTTGACAGAAAAAATACATAATGACGAGTGGCAAACAGTTTGAATTTAGATCAGACGCCACGCGGCGCCTTATCTGGATTTAAGCTGTTTGCAAATGTAAGTCAGTTTTCATCCCTAAAATAACTCCCTCCGAACAACACACGCACTCTTTGTCTCCCAATGAATGTTGTTGTAGAAAGGGAGCATTGAGTATCAGAGGTGAATGAGTTACTCCCGCTTCAGTTTTGGTTTATTTTAGAATATGGATTTTTTACATCGACCCACGCAGTACCAAATATTTGTCATGTTTCTTAAATCCCTGATTTTACCATTAAACATGTGATGCTTCCGTGGGGAAACATTAACACGGTTACGTAGGCGTCATTGTACATGTGGGTCTTTGTAATAAAGTTTGAATAAACTTAAATAATCATTACGCAGTTACCCAACATACATAGAAAATCAAGAGAATGAACAAACGTAGAAATTTATTGCCCCGAACACAAGGTATCTGTGTCGCTTAAGTAGCAATCACATTTCATAAAAGGTATTCATGTACAGGCTTACTTGACAAAAAGTTAATGACACTGTTCAATTTTGCTTGGAAAATTAACCGTTTGCTCAAAACATACAATTTACAGAACATTTAACAGCACTCCTTTCTACAATATATATAACAATATTGTTATTATATATGTTTGTATGGTGTGTCGGTGGATGGCTCCCGACCCCGACGCACCTATGACGGGGACAATAAATGAGGTCCTTACTGACATGGCCTGAAAAAAAGACAATTCATTTCTACTACGAAAATGTTTTCTTCAACCAATTTATTTTCATATTTTTGCTATGAACAGTATATTGTTATGGCTATGAAAGTATGAACATTTTATGCCTAATAAAGTAATAAATTATTTCGTATTCTGTATTACTTCTAATTGTGTTCTTGTTGTTTTTCCGGCAAATATGCTTTCATTATATATCTTAAATGGTTGAGATTATCCGTAAAATCTCGTTGACAGCTTGAAAAATAGCCGTGAAATTCAGCGTTTCTCTGAGACGGTGTGTCTCAAAACGACTAAAAGTGTCCATTAATGTCAAACAATAGCATGAATCGTTGTAATATTTGTAACTTAAAAATTGTTATGCAAATTGCATTGTGTTTTATTTGGTCATATTTCATGTTTGTGGTTTGAAAAATTAATGGTGTTTAACTCTTTCCTCCCTGAAACTTTAAATGGACACTTCCATTTTAGTCTAGTCCATTTCTGACTTTTAAGGGTTGTTTTTGTCAATGTTTGGCACTGTGACAAATAGTGAAGACCCTGATCAGAGGGCTCCTTTCGGAGCCCTCTGATCTGGGTCTTCACTGTTTGCATAGGACAAGTGTACTATTCACATTTACACTGTTTGAAAAGGACGCCTATATGCGGGACCAGGGTTCAAAGAGTTAACCCAATACTGCATAAATACACATTTGACTTATTCCTGTACTAAGAAAATAGTTCCATTTTATACAACTATGATGATGCAATACATGTATAAGAAAAAGTTGCTTTACCCAAGCAAATTGTAGCTGAAAGTAAAGCAGAACGCAAATATGTTTTACTTTCAACCTGTTCAAAGTGGTCACCAGTCAGATCTAGAAACAGACTCTTAGTGAAAATGGTTAAAACGTATATTTAATAATGAATGATGGTACTCATGTTACTGCATTAATCCCCTAATTCCTCATCGATTGCAAGTACTTCCACGTACCATACCTTTTATCTACACTGCTTGCAATGTTCAAAATGTCAGCCCCCCCCCACACACACACACACACACACTCACAACGTACAGTCGAACAAAAACATCTTTCAAAATCGAAACGTGGCGTATCAGCGCTTTAATTTAGAGTGAACTTTAACTTCATAATACAATTTAAATTAAATTGAAAAGATGGATAAGAAACTAATTAAAATATAAAAATAAAGAATAGAAGTAAAAGTAAAGACAATTCTAACAATGATAGATATAACAATCATAATGATGAAATGGCCAAAGTTATGACAGCAGAAAAAAAAACAACAATAATAATACCACAAAGATAATGATACAGTAGAGAATGTGTTATTCTTTCCCGATAAACGCGTTTACGCTAAAAACAAGTTTTTCTTTTACAAACAGTTTGGAGCCAGATCAGACGCCGGGTAACCCGGCGTCTGATCAGGCTCCAAACTGTTTGCCACCAAGATAAACATGAATTATCAGAATTGTCCAAAAGTTGTACTTTTTTACGTTTTAGTGTTTAGCGTTTGCGTACGTTTGCGTTTAAACGGGAAAGAATAACAGATTCTCCACTGTAACAACCATCATCATCATCCCCATGATCACCATCATCACACTATTTTCTTTATAAGTATTATTGTTATCAATAGAATTAATTGTGTTTAAAATTAATTCATTTCGAAATAAGAATAGTCGGAGCTGACAATTCATAAAGTTTCACATATAAATACTAGGATTAGAAAGCAAGTTTTAGTTCAAAACTTATTTAAATTATTCTCCTTCAATTTATGCATTTATTATTATTATTATTATTCTAAGACGAATTAGTAGTAGTAGTAGTAGTAGAATGAGGAGTAGCAGTAGTTGTAGTAGTAGAAGTAGGAGATGTAGTAGAAGAAGTAGTAGTGTATAGGTAGAAGCAGTAGTTGCAATAGTTGTAGTAGAAGTAGTGTAGTAGTAGTGGTGGTAGTAGTAGTAGTAAAAATAGAATAGAAGTGGTAGTAGTAGTAGTAGAAGTAGTAGTAAGTAGTAGTAGTTGTAGTAGTAGTAGTAGTAGCAATTGACAATTGAATACATCTTACCATTTTACATGAAATGACATTAATAGTAGTAGTAATAGTAGTAGTAGTATAAGTTTAGAAAGCAGTGACAGTAGTAGTTGTTTATTGTTGCTATAAGAAATGAAGAATGAGTAAGTTTTGACTAGAGTAATATCATTCTTTATCAACTTTTAAAAAATATTTTTGTTTTAATTAAAATAACATCTAGATTGACGCATGTCAGAATTAGATATCCCTACATGTTTTACACTGGTTTTCACAGCTTTGGCATGTTTGAGACTCGCTGCTGTCACGGTAGAGATCGACGGCTTTTCTACTATGTCAACGAGTTTGACTGATTTTCTCAAACAATTAAAGCATGTATATCTAACATGTATAAAAGCGTATTTGTCTCAAACAAAACCAAATTCAAAATAATACTTTACATGAACGATACAAGCATATCTAAACGAATCTGGCAATCATCTGAAGATTTATCAAAGGCGAGAATTTTACCACAGAATTGTGTCTTATACATTTAGACGTTGTCAACAACTTACTAATATCATCATATTAAAACCTGGTTAAAGATGGGTATGGAAAAGTTTGAACTTTACGCTCAGCTTTACGAAGCAGAGAGGCGATTTAACAGAGCCTGCGATCAGATAGCCCACCTAGGAGGAAAACTGGGCGATCTTAATCAACGCTACAATGACGCAAAGAAAAACGGGAACCAAGTCTTCCGTCGATCATTACGCCTACGTATCTTAACTACTGAAGGCCTGGTAAAAACTTTCTGCCATTACGCTTGCTTGAAGAAGAATGAAGTATTGGACTTAAGATTCAAGCTGTACGGTGAAAATCCCGACGACGGCGAGCAGGTGTACGATTATTCTGACATTGGTTCGGACGAGGAGTGAATAGAGTGACGATGTAGAATGTTTTAGCGCATGTGATTACCTTTTACAATAAACTTAATATTGTTATAAGTATATTTGTGCTTCTTACTTTGACGGTGCTGAGTACAGTGGAGAAAACGTTATTCTTTCCCAATAAACGCGTTTACGCTAAAATTATTATTTTCACTGCAAACAGTTTGGAGCCAGATCAGACGCCGGGTAACCCGGCGCCTGATCAGGCTCCAAACTGTTTGCCACCAAGATAAAGATGAATTATCAGAATTGTCAAAAAGTTGTACTTTTCTACTTTTTAGTGTTTTGCGTTTGCGTACGTTTGCGTTTAAACGGGAAAGAAAAACAGATTCTCCACTGTATATTTGTGCTTCTTACTTTGACGGTGCTAAGTAACTGTACGATATTGAAGTATCTACCCCTTCACTGCTTTACCTCCAATACCGTCGCTACTTCCTAACAGTTTAGATCCTGATCAGACGCCGAATAACGCGGCATCTGATCAGGATCGAAACTGTTTGACACCAACTACGATATTTGTATGACTTTATCTTTTATACCTTTTGATAAAATGCAGACGACAATTGTTTAAAGCAGATGCCGTCATTGCAGTGAATTGGTTTAAGGTATCTGTACAGTGGAGAATCTGTTATTCTTTCCCGTTTAAACGCAAACGTACGCAAACGCAAAGCACTAAAACGTAGAAAAGAACAACTTTTGGACAATTCTGATAATTCTTGTTTATCATGGTGGCAAACAGTTTGGAGCCTGATCAGACGCCGGGTTACCCGGCGTCTTATCTGGCTCCAAACTGTTTGCACTGCAAATAATAGTTTTAGCGTAAACGCGTTTATTGGGAAAGAATAACAGATTCTCCACTGTAGTTTTGTTTATGCTTGTTATGTATTAAACTGGTAAATTATAGTTGATCGTTTGTTGTATTTGACCAACCTGGACACTGTTTCAAGGCGATAAACAACAGTATAATACGACAAAGAAGACGTTATTCTTTCCTGATAAACGCGTTTGTGTTAAAACAGTTATTTCAATTCCAAACGAGTTGGATCCAGATCACACACCGAGTAACGCGGTATTTGATCAGGGAAAAATCTGTCTGCTACTGATATCATGATAAAACATAATTATATTCAAAGCACTGTCATTTTCTCCATTTTATATAGCATTGTGTTTATTATTGTTTAAACAGGAAAGATAAGCGTCTTCACCACTGAATATGATTTGTAAAACATCCAACCCTAACTACGAACTTGCTCGTCATTAACAAATATGTGCATTTGAAATGTATACTTGTCCTATATACTCGTATGCAAACAGTAAAGACCCTGATAAAAGGACTCCCGTAGGATCCCTCTGATAAGAGTCTTTTCTGTTTGCCAATTTTGCAAAATATTGTTAAAATTAACCATAAATGCATAAAATAGTAAGAAAAAGACAAACGACAAAACTGAATTGGAATTGTCCATTAAGAGTTCTAAGGTTGAATAATTTAACTATTTCATGATCAAATTTATCGTGAGACTTTTACCCCTTCATTTCTATATTGTCGTCTGTTTCAATATTGTTGTCTGCAATATCGGAAGGCAGTATGACTGAAAAAATTTGAAAACGAGTGTCAAATAGTTTTGATCCGGCGTCTGATCAGGATCAAAATTGTTTGCAAGCTCGCCTTTTGACGTATTTGATAGTGAAATGGTTAAATGGAAGTAGCTGGTTTCATTGCGCTTAAATACAGTGTAACTTAAATAGTAAATAAGTTACTATACATCATTGGAAATTCTAACACACTTCGCCCACGCCTCTATATAAACAAAAAAGGAAGGGACGTGTCTGTGTTTGAATTCTCAATAAAACACTCACGCGCTGTAACGTTCTAATGTGACGTCATATTGCTTCGAAAATGCGTACGCTGAGAAATGTAGCGCCGTTGCTTCAGTGCAAATCAAGGTTAAACGATATGTTAAAATCGAAATAATAAATGAATACCAGTGTTTTATCTTTCAATCGAACACGGGTAGTCGTTGAGATGCTTGTAATTATACCACTGGGCCTAAAGGCCTGGTGATTAAATCACTACGCATCTCAACTCCTACCAGTGCTCGATTGCACGATTAAACACTGGTATGAATTTATTATTTCTTAAACAGAATTTTCAATTTGTAGTTTCAGGAATCAACGAATTGACTCATTAAATTATTGACTCCTGGAGTTAAAAAAAAACTTTCCTTTTTTTTTGTCTAAGTCGAGTCGATAGTTTGCGTTTAGAATGTTGATAACAAACCATTGAAAACTCACCACCCGTTTGAACCCTAGTCAGTTGATCTCTCGGCTCGGGGTCTACACGGCCTACGACGTAAAGTAAATTATTAACATATTGAACCCTAGCGACGAGTTTACTCTGAATGTAGAAACAGCGTACCTGTAAGGAATATATTTGTCCTATGCAAACAATGCATACCCAGATCAGAGGGCTCAAGGAGCCCTCTGATCAAGGTCTGCACTGTTTCCTTTTTACAGTGGAGAATCTGTTATCCTTTCCCGTTTAAACGCAAACGTACGCAAACGCAAAGCACTAAAACGTAGAAAAGAAGAACTTTTGAACAATTCTGATATTTCATGTTTATCTTAGTGGCAAACAGTTTGGAGCCTGATCAGACGCCGGGTTGCCCGGCGTCTGATCTGGCTCCATACTGTTTGCACTGCAAATAATAGTTTTAGCGTAAACGCGTTTATTGGGAAAGAATAACACATTCTCCACTGTAGCAATATATTGCAGAAAACAACTCGAAATAGTCATAATTGAACTACAGATACACTTAATTTGAAACTTGAATTTTCCATTCAAAGTTTTAGGGCAGAATGAGTTAATGCCCGCATTTGTCATCAGGGCTCAATTAACTGAAATTTATGGCCCGGGCTTTGAGAAAAACAGTTATTGTATCGAAAACAGTGGAGACCCAGCCTAACCGTCTTGTCTCTGATGTGGCAGTGGCTCTAGGAATACATTTTTTTATATTCCCAAGCGAGTACATGTATTTAACCATTATACTTGCTATACAGTGTAGACCCTGATCAGACACAGTGCTCGATGCGATGGCTTTGTCTACACTGTTTAGCAATGCAATACGTCTGATGTTCTCATACTAATGGGCCATATCTTAATTAACTACATGAGTCGTGGTGATAAATGCCGGAAAATATACACAGTTTACATGATCATTTTATCGGTTCAGATCCAGGTCAGACATCGAGTAAGTCAGGGTAAACTTTAACGCTATCTGACACTCGTCTTTAGTTTCAAGTAGATCTATGCCTAAAACAAGGCTTTGGAGACATTAAGTAATTGAAATGTACGTTTGTGAGTTCGTCTTTACACGTCCTTCATCACGGTAAGGATACCCAATATAGTGAGCGAACATTGTTGTTTTGTTTTATTGACCTGTCAACAATTGAATATTCATACGTCACTGAAAGGGTATATTTAGCTTCGGTATAAAGTCGATATTTTCCGTTTTGATTTACGGATAGGAACAGAAGGATAAATTCTGTGTCGAATTTAAATCAATAGTCGAGTTAGAGTAGTTGGTAGCGAGTACGGGTACTTGTAAAAGGATGAAAGGTTGTGGGTTCGACCACCGTTAGGTTTTATTTCTTTTTTTATTACATTCTTTTCTTCAAACATTTAGTTTACTTGAATTGTTCAACAAAGTGATCTATAATACAAAATATGCCATAGATAACCTAAACGTTACACTTTGTTTTAACTATTATAATACACCAAAACAATAAAGATAGTAATAAAAAATCCTCCGCTGGGTATCGAACTCATGGCCATAGATGTACTCAGTAAAACACTACTGTACTGTCTCGACCACGAAGACATTTAGGTATTCTAATCGTGTTCTAAATATTAACCGTATGTTTCAACCCTGACCTACCCGTAAAACTAGCGGAAATATTCGATATCGACCGAAGCTAAATAGGGCGTGTTCAACCAGCGTATAATTATTTAAATTTTGACAGGTTAATAAAACACAACAATAAAGATACCGTTGTCATATGCCATTTTAAGTCATAACCTTGCTCGAAGCATATTTACTTACCATCTGAGTTGGCGATACCACATTTGCTGTGGCGGAGTGTCGCATGCCAGTTTTGTGACCTTGACCTCAATTATATAAAAAAAAATCCCGAAGTACATTTCCTATACATCAATAGCTAGGTATACAAAACGTCGTGTTAGAGTACATTTTATGTATGAAGGGCTTCATTGTGTTAGTTTCAATCACGGAATATTTTCTATAACCCAATGTCTGCCGATCACGACATGACTGGTACAGTGGTGAAAACGTTATTCTTACCCGTTTAAACGCAAACGAAACGCAAACGCAAAACATTAAAATGTAGAAAATTACCACTTTTTGTCAATTCTGACTTTTCATTTTAATCTGAGTGGCAAACAGTTTGGGGTCTGATCAGACACCTGGTTACCCGGCGTCTGATCTGGCTCCAAACTGTTTGCAAAGGAAATAATAGTTTTATCATAAACGCGTTTATGGGAAATATTAGATGGCCATTTGCGTGACATTCAAATTGTCAACCCTCGGAAACAAGAATGTCACTCTCGGCTTCGCCTCGGGGAGACATCCTGTTTCTCGGGCTGACAATTTGAATGTCACGTCAGTTTGTATAATATCTTTATTCAAGTCTCATCATGGATACATCATACATACAATTAGTTAACATCTATATATACATGTCAATGACCCATGTCATTCAATTGTGAATTATAAGAGACTGCCATAATGTTATCAAAATGAACACATAAAAACAATACAACATTATTTACACTAAAACGGACATTTTCACCACTGTTAAATACAAATTGCATTAAAATCAAATATCACAGTTTATAAATTGTTATATAGCAGACCTCTGCGTCTGTTTAAAATAAGATGGCAGGATTTGGCAACAGTGCGTATTAAATTTTCATTAGAAAATATAAAAACAAACTTATCATTATCATTCCTAGAGTTAAAAAGAGTGTCAACTTCAGAAGCCTTATTAAAAATATCATTTCTAATATCATTATAAATATCACATTTCATTATAACATGGAATTCATTTTCCACACAGTTTTTGCAAAATGGACAAACCCTAAGTTCTTCAGCCAACCTTTCGAATCGACCCGTCTCTATGCGCAGTGGGGCAACACCTGAGCGGAATTCACTTAAAGATGACCTGTGTTTAGCTGGTAGTATCATTTTAACATAATTTTCGGTTCCAAAGTTTTGTTTGAAAAGTTTATATGTTCTCAATTTGTTACCTCCATGACCAGACCTAGATTGCACTTTGTTAACGGTGTCACTCCATTGACATTTAAAACGTTCCATGGCTGCTCTTTTAGTATCATTCACTAATGACTGTTTACAAATATTATTTTCAATAAGTGTATACTTGTTTAAATCGTAACTTTTTAAAATTCCAGATACTCTATAAAACCAGTTTTTACATGTATGGGTAGCTTTACCAGCACAATATTTAAAAACACGCTTATTCATTCTATTATCTACCATATTGATACATCTTGCCCAAAAGGCACAAACAGAGTTAAGTTGTCTAACTACAACAGGATCCCAACCCATATCTCCAATGATTGCTGCATTTGGTGTATATCTACCAGTACCAAGATAAAACCTCATTGCACGGTTAAGGACCGCGTCAATACAAGAAAACGTTTTTGTACCCCAAATAGCAGCACCATAACTAATAACTGGCCATACCATAGAATCAAAGAGTTTGGTAAAAACGTTATATGGCAGACCTCCAGCATTCTTATACTTGACTATTAAAAGTCCCAACGCTCTACCAGCAGCTTGAGAAACAAATTTAGCCATTATATTATAGTCAAGATGTTCACTAAGGTGTAGACCAAGATATACATATTTATCACAAAGATTAACATTATCATCCCCGCAGCTGAATATAGAAGCAGTCCGATTTACTGATGGTGGCCTAAAATGTACAACATTACTTTTCTTATAATTTATATTCATCGTATTGACCTTACTCCACTCAGATAACGCATCTAAGAGACGTTGTAAATCATGCTCATTTTCAGTAAGTAAAACTACATCATCAGCATACATTAAAATACAAAGTTTCTCTCCGTCTCCAATATCAACACCAATTCCCAAACCCTTTGCCAACGTGGCAAGGTCGTCAATAAAACAATTAAAAATGTTCGGAGAAACACAACAACCCTGTCTTAACCCGACTGCAACATCGAACCACTCAGTGCACATGTTATTTAGCCTAACACAAGATTTTACAGAAGCATATAAAGATTTGACTGCGTTCAACATTTTCCCTTTCAAACCCATGGCATAAAGTTTGTTCCATAGTATATCACGATCAATCGAGTCATAAGCTTTCTTAAAGTCGATAAAGGCCGCAAAAGTAGACTGCTTCTTTTTAATTCTGGTTTCAATAATTGATGTTAAAGTAGATAAATGGTCGATAGTACTTCTCTTAGATCTAAAACCGTTCTGTTCGTCGTTTAATATGCTTTCTGACTCGATCCATCGTGATATTCTATTATTTAAAACAGTGCAGTATATTTTGTACATGACAGGAGCTAAAGTGATACCTCGGTAACTAAGTGGGTCCCGGGGGTCTGTGGTTCCAGACTTGGGTATAGGGTTGATTACTCCCTTACCCCAGTCTGTCGGTAAATTTCCGGTGCTAAAACAAACATTAAAAAGTACGTGTAAAAAGGATACTGACGTATCATTTTTAAAAATTTCAGCATACATTTGATCGAAACCACAGGCTTTACCCCTGTTTGCACTGTTTACCGCACGTCTCACTTCATCTATAGATATAGGATTTTTAAACTCTCTCTCCTCAAATAGGTTATGTTGAGTAGCATCAAAATTAGCATTTAAAATATTATCCTGTTGATTATGCTGCGTAGTGGCTTGAGGATTGTATAAATTATAAAAACAAGATCTCCACTTCTCAAGCACAACCTCGCTATTCCTGTCAATAGACCCGTCTTCTAAAACAACTTCTAAAGGTATATTATATTTCTTAGAATGCGCGACGCCAACTTTGCCAATCGTCTTCCAAAAGTCTGTGTTATTATTCGCTGCGCTGTTACTCAATTCTAGCTGTAATACATACCAATATTTACGTTTAGATCTTTGTACTGACCGACTAAAAGTTTTCCTTTTACTTACATAAACAACCTTAAGCTTTCGTTTTTCGGATAATAGACTACATGATAACCACGCCTTCTCAGCTTCACATGCGCTGTTCCAAAGATCTGTTAGTTGATCATTCCACCAAGGTTTCCCGACCCTTCGTCTCTTATTATTTAAAAGGCTAGAACTTATAGTTTTGCAAGGGAGTTTACTCTTCATTTCTGTCTTAATTATCGAGCATAAAGACTGATAAGAGTCATCAATATCTTGCTGACTGCGCATACTCTGCTCAAGTTTAAAAACACATTCATGTACATTTCTGATAAAATTTTCATCTGCCATGAAATTCTCCGGTAAGTTGTCTACAATAATTCTTTCAGAAGAATTGTTTGGCACATTTTCGGAAGAATCTATTGTAGTGTTAAAAAGAGTCAATTTCCAAGTAAGAACTGAATGATCGGGAATACCTGAAATACACTGGATACCAGCCATATTTATAAGATCAGAAACACGTATAACATTAAAATGAGTGAACATATTAAGACAATCATGGCTAACTAAGCAGTAGTCTACCACAGAACATCCCTGAGGTCTAATACATGTAAAATCATTGTTAACAAAGTTCCTTCCATTTAAAATACAAAAATTACTATCTATTAAGAACTGAATAAACACATCACAGTAATCATTGCATGTAAAATCAACCACATTTCGCAAAGGAATGCTGTCAATACCATCTATAAAATCACTATCATTACCACATCTACTATTGAAATCCCCACATATACAGATAGGACCTTTTTCCTGGTAATCATATATATTCGATAAGAGTGTGTCATAAAACTTACATGGGTCAGTTGGTCTAGTTGTATTTTTAGGTGGCAAGTAACATACACATGCGTAAAAAGAAGTTTTACTATAAGGATCTGTTAAACTAAGCCAAAGAATACCTTCGGTAGAATTATCTTCAAGTTTAGCGTCAAATGAATTTAAAAGCTCTTGTTTAACTAAAAATCCAACACCACCTGACCCCGACCATGCATTTCTATGTAACTCTGTTCGGTTATGACCAAACCACACATATCCCTCACAGTCTACGTTTTCGTCGTGCTTAAGATGTGTTTCAGCAATCCCTATTAAGTCTAAGTTTAAATATTGCATAGCTTCTGATCTAAGAGTAAAATTGTCTGAGGACTGGTTAACACTCCACCCATTAACGTTCCAGAATCCCGCTTTAACCAGTTTCCATCTAAAGTTTATATAATAGTACACGCGTCCTATGCAAACAGTGTACACCTAGATAAGATGACTCCTAAAGAATCCCTCTAGTGATCAAGGTATGCACTGATTTTCATTATGCAGTTCATGGCAGAAAACATACTGTAGTGTCAAAAATGGATTAGACTTAATTGGAAATGGAATTATCCTTTACAGTACTCCCTCCCAACAATGGTACTCTGAACAACAATCCCTCCGTACAACGTTTGTGCCTGTTCCCTAAACAAGACAATTACGTCCAATTGTTACGGCTGCAATATCGTCTACTTTAAATTGTCGTCCCCTGTTTTTCTTAAAGTTAAATATAGGGCATTTTGACAGAAAAATACATAATGAAGAGTGGAAAACAGTTTGAGTTTAGATCAGACGCCGCGAAACGCAGCGTATGATCTGGGTTCAAGCTGTTTGCAAATGTTAGCCAGTTTCCATCCCTAAAACAACTCCCTCCGAACAACACAAGCGCTATTTGTGTCCAAATGGATGTTGTTGTAGAAAGGGAGCATTGAGTATCAGAGGTGAATGAGTTACTCCCGCTTCAGTTTTGGTTAATTTTAGAATATGGAATTTTTTATTGCGACCCACGCAATACCAAATATTTGCCATGTTTCTTAAATTCGTGATTTTACCATTAAACATGTGATGCTTCCGTGGGGAAACATTAACAAAGTTACATAGGCGTCATAGTACATGTGGGTCTTTGTAATAAAGTTTAAATAAACTTAAACAATCATTACGCAGTTACCCAACATACATAGAAAATCAAGAGAATGAACAAACGTAGAAATTTATTGCCCCGAACACAAGGTATCTGTGTCGCTTAAGTAGCAATCACATTTCATAAAAGGTATTCATGTACATGCTTACTTGACAAAAAGTTAATGAAACTGTTCAATTTTGCTTTTAAAATTAACCGTTCGCTCAAAACATACAATTTACAGACCATTTTACAGCGCTCCCTCTCTACAACGGCACCCATTGGGAGACAAAGCTAATGTGCGTCGTTCGGAGGGAGTCGTTAAAGGGGGGGGGGATAATTGGCTTACATTTGCAAACAACTTGAATCCAGATCAGATGCCGCGTTACGCGGCGTCTGATCTAGATTCAAGCTGTTTGTCAATCGTCATTCTGTTTTTTATTTGTCAAATGGTCCCTTACGTAACTTTGAGGAAAAAAGCAGACGACAACTCTACGCAGACGATATTACAGCAGTAAAAGCGTTAATGTCCTGTGTAGGGAACTGTGGCAAACGTCGTTGTTAGGAGGGGTCGTTGTTAGGAGGGGTCGTTGTTAGGAGGGTCGTTTTAGGGAGGGAGCACTGTATCAAGTTTTTTGTCTCTTTTATTTGTAGAAAAAATGCGGGTTTTCTTTCTAAACCTGTATGGAAGGCGACATTCTGCCAAGTAGTGAACTATGTTGCAGAGAAAGACTGGTTTAATCGTGTTAGTTCAAGTTTATTACTCCGTGGTGTTTTTCAAGTGAAACCTGTCATTCAATTCACGTTAAATGTACTATACATTAGTAGGTACGATCCTATCTATACCAATTGTGCAAATGTACATGTATACATGCAAATACTCTACAAATTGTTTTCTGGCTCATAAGTGATCCAGTTGGCTATCTGAGGTGAATTCTATTGTTGAACATATTCTGTTTACATGTAACCATACACTGGTATCCAGAATAGACGTGTATATAATGTTATCATTTCTGCGTGGGGCAGGGAAAATTTGGCATTATTCTTCGATCTCCAGCCCAGGTTATAGCATTATTAACGGGCTTCCGTACACTTATGTCGAGTGACTGACGAGCAGAGTTTGTATTTCTACACAAAGACACAGGTGCTAAGCGTGTGACTATGATTCAAATACTACACCCCACTCAAATGGCTGAAATATTCCAAACAACTTTGTTTGACGTCTCATTATGATAGTATTGTTATCAATAAGTTTAATTAAGTTTAATGATTTATTAAAAATAAGAATAGTCGGAGCTGACAATACATACAGTTTCACATATAAATATTAGGATAAGAAAGCAAGTTTTGGTTCAAAACTTATATAAATTAATATCCTTCAATTAATGCACTTATTAACATTATCCTTATTATTATTATAAGACGTAGTAGAAGTAGTAGTAATAGAAGGAGTAGTAGAAGGAGTAGTAGTAGAAGAATAATAATATAAAGTAGTAGAAGTAGTAGTGTAGAGGTAAAAGTAGTAGTTGCAATAGTTATAGTAAAAGTAGTGTAGTAGTAGTGGTAGTAGTAGTAGTAGTAGTGGTAAAAGTGGAGATAGAAGTACGAGTAGTAGCAATATCAGTAGAAGCGGCTAATACAGTGGTAAATACGCTATTCCTACCCACTTTACGCGTTTCTTACGCGTTTATTATCCGTTTCGTTAAACGCCTTTCCTAACCGTTTCTTTACGCGTTTAAAAGAGCCCGGATGTCGGTCTTAATTTTCTAAAGAATACTCCTGAAATATTGACTCGGGTCATTAACAAAGTGAGCAAAACATCAAATGTTCCGACATTTCATACGGTAAGTAAAGATTGCAGTCGTTATCGTAGCGGCGAGTCCAATGCAAGTCTGTCGCGACGGGTGGTTTATTGATTTATGGGTCTGGTTGATAACTCTAGTGTCACTAATCGGATTAGTGGGGTTTCCATCGATAAGATCCGAAATCTCCGCGTGAAACGGAAAACTGAGGCACCAATCGCAACATCTCTGGTATAATCGTTTATTTACGCGTTTAAACGCGTTAAAATCGTTAGGCGTTAACCGTTCGTTAACCGTTCACTATGCGTTTCTTACGCATAGATAAACGCGTAAATGGGTAGGAATAGCGTATTTACCACTGTAGTAGTAGTGGTAGTAGTAGAAGGTTGTTGATGTAGTACATGTAGTAGTAATGGTACATGTAGTAGTAGTAGTTGCAGTAAAAGTTAAGATAGGATTGATAGTAGTAGTAGTAATAGTGGCAGTGGTAGTAGTAGTATCAGTTGACAATTGAATATATCTTACCATTTTTCATGACATTATTGATTTGTATTTGTTATCTGTAAGAAAAATAATTATTGTTCTGTTCTTTTAAGTTAAGTTCAGCAGCTGTAGGAGCAGCAATAGTAGATTGACGCATGTCAGAGTTACATATTCCTACATGTTTGACACTGGTTTTCACAGCTTTGCACTTTTGAGACTCTCTGCTGTCACGGTAGAGATCAACGGCTTTTCTACTATGTCAACGAGTTTGACTGATTTTCTCAAACAATTAAAACATGTATATCTAACATGTATAAAAGCGTATTTGTCAAAAACAAAACCATATTCAAAATAATACTTTACATAAAAGATACATGCATATTTGAACGAATCTGGCAATAATCTGAAGATTATCAAAGGCAAGATAACTACAACGGAATTGTGTCATATCTTTAAACGTTGTCAAGAACTTGTTGATATAAATATTCTAAGATCCAGCATTAATATGGGTATGGAAAAGTTTGAACTTTACGCTCAGCTCTACGAAGCAGAGAGGCGTTTCAACAGAGCCTGTGATCAGATAGCCCACCTAGGAGGAAAACTGGGCGATCTTAATCAACGCTACAATGACGCAATGACAAATGGAAACCAAATATTCCGTCGATCATTACGTCTACGCATCTTAACAACCGAAGGTCTGGTAAAAACTTTCTGCCATTACGCTTGCTCGAAGAAGAATGAAGTATTGGACTTAAGATTTAAGCTGTACGGTGAAAACCCCGACGACGGCGAGCAGGTGTACGATTATTCTGACATTGGTTCCGACGAAGAGTGACTAGAGTGACGAAGTAGAATGCTTAAGCGCATGTGATTACCTTTTAAAATGAACTAAATATTGTTATATTTATGTTTGTGCTTCTTACTTTGACAGTGCTGAGTGACTGTAAGAATATTGAAGTACTTACCCCTTCACTGTTTTACCTCAAGTACCCTGGCTACTTCCTACATGTAACAGTTTGGATCCTGATCAGACGCCGCATAACGCGGCGTATGTCTGATCAGGATCCCAACTGTTTGACACCCATTACATTAATTTTATAACTTTGTCTAATATACATAACTTTGACAAAAAGCGGACTATTGTTTAAAACAGATGACGTTATTGCAGCGAATGGGTTAGAGGTATCTGTTGTTTTGTTTATGCTTGGTATTAATAAAAACTGGTAAATTGTAGCTGATCGTTTGTTGTATTTGACCAACATGGAAACTAAAGCTCTAAGTTAAACATAGGTATAATCAGCGGAGAAGAAGTTTTTCGTTCCTAATAAACGCATGTGTATAGTAATTTCCATTTCAAACGGTTTGGATCCAGATCACACACCGAGCAACTCTGTGGTTGATAAGGGTAACATTTGCCTGATAATGATATCATAATAAAACGTCAGTATGTTCAAAGCTCTGTCATTTTATCTATTTTATTCCGTTGTGTTTAGTATTGTTTAAACAGGAAAGAACAACTTCTTCATCACTGAATACCGTTTTTAAAGCAATCAACCCTAGCTAAGAATTTGATCGTCATTAACCAAAACGTGCATGTGAATAGTACACTTGTCCTATATAATTATACAAACAGTGAAGACATTGATCAAAGGGTTTTTGTAGGAATTGTCAATTAAAAGTTTCAAGGATGAATGATTTAACTCTTCATGATCAAATTTATCGTGAGATGTCTACCCCTTCACCGCCATATTGTCTTCTGCTTCAATATTGTTGTCTGCAATATCGTATGGCAGTATGACTGAAGTTATCTCAAAACGAGTGTCAAACAGCTTGGATCCTGATCAGATGCCGCGTTACGCGGCGTCTGATCAGGATCCAAATTGTTTGCAAACGCGCCTTTTCGCGTATTTGATAGTGAAATGGTTAAATGGAAGTAACTGGTTTCATTGCGCTTAAATAGCCTTAGTGACGCATAATTCCGGTCTTTACCAAATATGTACCTGTGAAGAGTGCATCTGCCCTATGCAAACAGTGAAGTTACTGATCAGAGGGATCCTGCAGGAGCCCTCTGATAATGGACAGGCTTTATTGCAAACTGGATTTGTCCATTGGAAGTTTCAGGGGATAATGAGTTCAATAGTAAATAAGTTAGATCTACAAGACATAATTGGAAAATAAACTTTTCCATTTGAAGTTTCAGGAATCAACGAGTTGACTCATTAATACATTGACTCCTGGAATTATAAAAAAACCTTTTCTTATTTTTGTCTAAGCCGAGTCGATATTTTGCAAGCAGGATGTTTATAACAAACTATTGAAAACTGACAACCCGTTTGAACCCTAGTCAGTTGATCCTTTGACTCGGGGTCTAGACGGCTTGCGCCGTAATGTAAACTATAAACATATTGAACCCTAGCGACGATTTAACTTGTCATTTAGAAACAGTGTACATATAAGGAGTATATTTGCCCTATGCAAACAATGCATACCCAGATCAGAGGGCTCCAGGAGCCCTCTGGTCTTGGTCTGCATTGTTTCCTTTTTAGCAATATATTGCAGAAAACAACTCGAAATAGTTATAAATGAACAGTTTTACTACACTTAATTGGAGAGTTGAATTTTCCAATTCAAAGTTTCAGGGCAGAATGAGATAATTCAGTTTACTGTTTCATGCCCGCATTTGTCATCAGGGCTCAATGAACTGACATTTATGATCCGGGCTATGAGAAAAACAGTTATTGTATCGCAAACAGTGGAGACACAGCGAGTTCATGTATTTAGCCAAATTACTTGCTATACAGTGTAGACCCTGATCTTTGATTCAAGATTCAAGATTCAAAACATTTTATTAAGTAACGTAAACATATACATGTTTCTTATTACATGATACAATGGATTAGTTATATAGTATACATGACAATATCATTATATGGAATATGTTGTCCGACTTAGAAAGCATAGATATATCTAATACCACTATAATTCTGTACTACCTGAGGCTGGACGTATCCAAACCACATAGCTCTTCATATGTATACTCATGTAATCCTCAGTGCACATAGTATAACCCTCAGCAGGTACCGGCCATTTAGGATGAATTTGAACGAGCCATCAGACACAGTGCCCGATGCGACGACTGGGCTTTATTTACACCGTTCAGCAATGCAATACGTCTGATGTTCCAATACTTATATATCATATCTCAGTTAACTTAATGTGCCTTGGTGCTAAATGCCGGAAAATACACATAGTTCACATGATTATATCATCAGTTCGGATTCAACTCAGACATCGAATAAGTCAGGGTTAACTTTAACGCTGTATGACACTCGTCTTTAGTTTTAAGTAGATCTTTACCTCAAAACAAGGCTTTGGAGACATAAAGTAATTGAAATGTACGTTTGTGAGTTTGTCTGCACATGTCCTTCATGACGGTAAGGATATATAGTGAGCGAACATTTTTTAAGATGCCGGTGTCATATACCATTTTACGCCATAACCTGGCTCGAAGCATATTTACTATACAAGCTCAGTTGGCGATACCACATTTGGTGTGGCGGAGTGTCACATGCCAGTTTTAAGATGTGTGACCTTGACCTCAATTATATAAAAAATATTCCCGGAGCACATTTCCTATACTTCAATAGCTAAGTATACAAAACGTCGTGTAAGTACATTTTATGTATGAAGGGCTTCATTTTGTTAGCTTCAATCACGGAATATACATGACTGGAATTTGCAAACAGCCTGAATCTTGATCCTTACAGTTTGACCCTTGTCGTTTGGATTCTTGCATTTGAAAATGCACGAATCTGATTATTACAAAGTTTGCAGATGAAAATTTTGATGCAGATGATAACATAAGAAAAGGGTTTAGACAAAATTTACACACTCAACCCTAGCGACTAGTATACGGTTCATATACAAACAGCGTATCTGTGATTATTACACCTCGCCTTCAGTTACACTGTTAATTTCCCATAGACCAAAATGAATCATTTTGCATGTCTTTTACATATATCCAAAAGCTACTGTCACTCTATAGGATATTCTTTGTGTCACTCGATTTTATATTATTTTCTCTATTCTTCTTCCTTTTTGTAATGATATAAACAATGTGAGGCCGTCGACGTCGACGTCGTTTCACGTGCACGGCGGCTCTAAATTGGTATTCACAACATATTTAATAAAATACGAACAAGACGATTCCACAGCGAAGGTTGATAAGCTCGGTATAATAAAATAGATATTAGATGGCCGTTTGCGTGACATTCAAATTGTCAACACTCGAAAACAAGAACGTCACCCTCGGCTTCGCCTCGGAATGACATCCTGTGTCTCGGGTTGAGAATTTGAATGTCACGCAAATTGCCATCTAATATTTAAATAATAGTACACGTGTCCTATGCAAACAGTGTACACCTAGATAAGAGGACTCCTAAAGAATCCCTCTGATCAAGGTCTGCACTGATTGTCATTATGCAGTTCATGGCAGAAAACATACTGTAGTGTCAAAAATGGATTAGACTTAATTGGAAATGGAATTGTCCATTAAAGTACTCCCTCCCCACAATGACCTTCTGAACAACAATTCCGTCTGTACAACGCTTGTGGCTGATCCCTAAACAAGACAATTACGTCCACGTTTTATGGCTACAACATCGTCTGCTTTAAATTGTCGTCTGCTGTTTTCCTTAAAGATATATATTGGACATTTTGACAGAAAAAGTACATAATGACGAGTGGCAAACAGTTTGAATTTAGATCAGACGCCACGCGGCGTCTTATCTGGATTTAAGCTGTTTGCAAATGTAAGTCAGTTTTCATCCCTAAAACAACTCCCTCCGAACAACACACGCGCTCTTTGTGTCCAAATGGATGTTGTTGTAGAAAGGGAGCATTGAGTATTAGAGGTGAATGAGTTACTCCCGCTTCAGTTTTGGTTAATTTTAGAATATGGAATTTTTTATTGCAACCCACGCAATACCAAATATTTGCCATGTTCCTTAAATTCGTGATTTTACCATTAAACATGTGATGCTTCCGTGGGGAAACATTAACACAGTTACATAGGCGTCATAGTACATGTGGGTCTTTGTAATAAAGTTTAAATAAACTTAAACAATCATTACGCAGTTACCCAACATACATAGAAAATCAAGAGAATGAACAAACGTAGAAATGTATTGCCCCGAACACAAAGTATCTGTGTCGCTTAAGTAGCAATCACATTTCATAAAAGGTATTCATGTACATGCTTACTTCATATAAAGTTAATGAAACTGTTCAATTTTGCTTGTGAATTTAACCGGTTTTTTTAAAAACATACAATTTACAGAACATTTAACAGCACTCCCTCTCTACAACGACACCCAATAGGAGACAACTATAGTGTGCGTTGTTAGTAGGGAATCGTTATAGGGAGGGACACTAGCTGACATTTGCAAACAGCTTGAATCCAGATCAGACGCCGCGTTACGAGGCGTCTGATCTTGATTCAAGCTGTTTGTCACTCGTCATTCTGTTTCTTCTGTCAAAATACCCCTTATGTAACTTTGAGAAAAACAGCAGACGACAACTCTACGCAGACGATATTACAGCAGTAAAAGCGTTACCCATAATTGTCCTGTGTAGGAAACTGTGGCAAATATCGTTGTTAGGAGGGGTCGTTGTTAGGAGAGTCGTTGTTAGGAGGGTCGTTTTAGGGAGGGAGCACTGTATCAAGTTTTTTGTCTCTTTTATTTGTAGAAAAAATGCGGGTTTTCTTTCTAAAGAAGTATAGGACTGTCCAGTCTGACCAGAGATATCTGGAACAGACCTGGACCTATTCTCATTGTGAGAATGAGAGCTGTCTCTATGTATACTCCTAGCTGGTTGTCTCTGCCTTCTCTGAGGTATGACATAGACATCCGAACCTGAGTTGTCTGAATCAGAGTCAGACTCAGACTGAGACTCAGACTTGTCTGGCTCTGATTCAGGCTTAGACTTAGGCCGGCGCCTATGTCCACCTGTGACAGATTCATGGTCATCAGACTCTATGGGTATGCTATTAAAGGGTAATAGCATATTTCTGTGGAGAGTGCGGACCTTGGAGCCATTCTCCTGTTTAACTTTATAAACAGGCAGAGCAGAATCTGGAATACAAGTGACGATATATGGGTTTTCTTCCCATTTATCAGCCAATTTGGCTTTCCCCTGTATTCCAACCTTCCTAACGAGAACTCTGTCTCCTTGCTCCAAGGCCGACTCCCGCACAGATTTGTCATAGATCCGCTTGTTTTTCTGTTGCATCTTCCCTACATGCTTGGCTGCTTTGTCATAAGCAAATGTCATCCTAGACTTCAGTTTACTGCCATAAGTTTGAGGTGCTGCAGCAACCTCCTCTTGGACTGGTGAAGTGCCAAGATAAGCATCAACTGAAAGCCTAGGATGCCAGCCAAACATGAGAAAGTGTGGGGAGTACCCAGTAGCATCACTCTTGGTAGCATTATATGCTTGCACAAGAGGAGCTACATAGGATTTCCAATCCTGTTTCTGGTGATTCTCCAGAGTACCTAGCATCTTGAGTAGGGTCTGATTAAAGCGCTCTGCAGAACCATTTCCCATGGGATGATAAGGAGTAGTCCTTGTTTTCCCCGTGAGAGCCAGCCTGCAGAGTTCTTTAATCACCCTACTCTCAAAGTTGCGTCCCTGATCACTATGGAGCCTTGTTGGAAAGGAATAGTACCTGATGAAATTTTCATACAGGGCCTTTGCTGTGGTCTGAGCAGTTTGGTTCCTGCAAGGGACAGCCTGAGCATATCTGGTAAAATGGTCTGTAATGACCAAGATATGCTCATAGCCTCCCTTGGACCTTTCCAACGACAGAAAGTCTATGCAGACAAGCTCCATAGGGTACGTGCTTGTAATGGGCGTCAGCTTAGCCACCGGCTTTACTGGTGTCTTGCGCCGAATACATCTCGGACAAGACTCAACCTTCGAACCAATGTCCCTCTCAAGCCCAGGCCAGAAGAAGCGCTGCTTGGCCAGTCATAGGGTCTTTTCTTTACCCTGATGGCCAGTGTCATCATGGACGCCTCTCATGGCTCTGGACCTGAAAGAGCTTGGGACGACAAGTTGTTCCACTGACTGCCCGTCCAGAGTTGCAGTCCGATACAGAATATTGTCAATGAAATGGAGTTTACTCCATTCACGCAAAAATTTCTGTACGGCTGACAACTCCTTCTTAAATGCCTTCTCCCTGGGACGAGAACAGCTGCTCCGCAGGTGTATAACGAGGGCAAGTACAGGGTCACGCTTCTGCTCCAAGTGCCAGTCAATCTTGGCAAAATTGTCTGAACCCGACAATTCCTCATCGGCCGACTGAGAATTGTCAGCCTCAGACAAGCTTTCGACTAACGGAAAGCAAGAAGTAACAGATTGACAGATTGCCTGTACAGAATCAGGAAACAATCTACTCAGAGCATCAGCATCTGTGTTCTGCTTGCCTGATCTGTACTTGATAGTAAAATTGTAGTTGGCAAGTGCAGATATCCACCTGTGCCCTGTGGCATCAAGCTTAGCAGTGGTCAACACATAAGTTAGAGGGTTACTGTCTGTAATGACTTCAAATGTATTACCCATAAGGTAATCACTGAACTTGTCTGTAACCGACCACTTTAACGCCAAGAACTCTAACTTATGTGCTGGATATTTGCGTTCACTTGGACGCAAGCCTCTACTAGCATAGGCTATGACCCTATCTGCTCCATCCTGGTGCTGATACAGAACTGCTCCAAGCCCTTTACCACACGCGTCCGTGTGGATAATAAAGGGCAAGGAATAGTCTGCATAAGCCAGAACTGGAGGGTTAACAAGCTTATCCTTCAAAGTATTGAAGGCTAACTGCTGCTCCTCACCCCAGAACCACTCTGTAGGCTTATTGGACTTCTTTCCTGCCTTCTTCTTTTGCTTAGGCCTGTGTGTGCAATGGCCTACTAGCAAAGCATTAAGAGGCTGGGCAAGGGAAGAAAAGTCCTTGACAAAACGCCTGTAATACCCTGCAAACCCAAGGAACTGACGCAGTTCCTTGACATTGCAGGGTGGTTGCCAGTTCTCAATAACTGCTGTTTTGTCAGGATCTGTAGCTATGCCATCCTCAGATATAATGTGTCCTAGATAAAGGACAGACGATTTGAAGAACTCACATTTGGAGGGTTTGAGCTTCAGGTTATGCTGCTCAAGCCTCCCAAATACTGCCTCTAAACGTGTGAGGTGCTCTTCAAATGTCTTTGAAAAGATGAGGACGTCATCTATGAAAATGAGACATTCCTTTAAATGCAGCTCACCCATGCACTTCTCCATGAGGCGCTGGAACGTCGCCGGGGCGTTGCAAAGCCCAAAAGAGAGGCGTTCGCACTCGTAGAATCCCAGGTTACCGACTGAGAAAGCCGTTTTCTCCTTATCCTCCTCATCCATCTCAACCTGCCAGTAACCTGAGCGAAGATCTAACTTGCTAAAATACTTTGAACCCGCAAGGGTGTCTATGGTGTCGTCAAAGCGAGGTAATGCATAGGCATCCTTGCGCGTTTTAGCGTTTAACGTCCTATAATCAATGCAGAAGCGTAAGGATAAATCCTTTTTCCGGACCAGCACAATATTAGAAGAGTAAGGGCTCTTAGACTCCCTTACAACTCCAGCCGCAAGCATATCCTTAAGGTGCTGCCTTACCTCCTCATACATGCCAGGAGGGATCCTCCTATATGGATGCTTAAAAGGGGTATCATCTGTCAAGACAATCTTATGCTTGACAATATTAGTACAGCCAAGATCATTGGGCGTTTTAGAAAAGATATGATCCCATTTACCCAAAACTTGCTGAGCCCTTAAATATTGGTCATCAGTTAATTTGGACTTCTCAATCTTGATACCCAATTCCTCCAGAGGTGAAGGCTGGTCTGAT
The DNA here is from genome assembly GCA_922989275.2 of Gari tellinella. NCBI lineage: Eukaryota > Metazoa > Mollusca > Bivalvia > Cardiida > Psammobiidae > Gari > Gari tellinella. The sequence goes on from OV277857.1 coordinate 91,010,062, forward strand.
TCGGGTTTACACGATTGAGAGCCTGATGCTAAGTCATCAATGACCTTGACCTCAGTGATCTGGCATATACTAGCCCTGGGTTTAATAATCACTGGCTTTGCAGTCATATTGCAAACTTTAACTGATATTTTGCAATAATCATGCTTTTGCAGTTTGACTACTCTCGGACAAACTGACAAAGATGAAGCCGCAATGTTCTCTGTTACAGCTTCTGCAACAGAACTGTCAATATTTCTGCTGAAGCCATTGACTACTGCAGTCTGGTATTGTTCAACAGATATAGGCTTTCGGCTACACGCCTTAACTGTAAAAGAGTCAACTTGCAAACAATCCATTGCAAGTTGCCACTCACTGGGAATATCACCCTTATCAGACTTTGAAGACCTATGCTTCAGAGGCCTGATAACATTTGTGCCAATAATTATTGGACACTTCCTGTTAAAATGAGTGTCTGGAACTACCAGAACAGGAACTGACATCTTAAAATCTGATAAAAATGGTACTGAAACAGATGTTTCAATAAATCCAAGATATTTCAACTTGGATCCATCTGCAACAGAGATGTCCAACAGGATCTGTAAGTCCTGTAGAGGAGGCTTATCTGTTAAGGAGTTGTAAAAGGACTCCGAAACAGTAGAGATCATAGACCCACTGTCGATAAGCGCAGTTGCCTCCTGCTCATGTAAATAAACCAATGACTCATTGGCATTGCCAATTAAATTGGACTTGTGATACTGGCTCTGCTCCACATGCCCTGCCTCAGTATGGCCAGCTACTGAGGCATCTACCCGTTTAAAGGGGTCTCCTTCTTGCCCTGCGAAGCATCATAAGATCTTCCTCTGCCCCTGCCTCTAGAGTTACCCCTGTTGTTGTTGTTGTTGTTGTTATAGTGTCCTGAGTGTGAAAAATTACTAGGCTTCTGATCTAACTTATGAAGGATCTGACTAAACTTGTCATCCAACTTGCTATCCAATCTCTTCTCTAAATCTTCCAACTTTTTATCAATCCTAGTCTCTAACTGTTTCATATCAGTATCAACAACAACAGGTTGATGTGTAGGCTTCTTAGAAGCAGAAGAAGAGGAAGAAGAACTTCCTGGAAATAATGAAATTTCCTTCTCAACTACCCTTATCTCTCTGAGTAAACTGTCAAACTAAAAAATAGTGTCATATTTATGAAGAGTTTGACTCTTAAGCCTGTCAGAAGACAGAGACGTCCAAAACTTATGACGCAAGAGATCATTCTTAGATCCCTTAGTTAACTGGCCCTGATCCTCAGCTAACTGTAAAATACCTTCAAGACGGCACCCAAAACTGGTGACCGACTCATCAGGCAACTGAAAAGCATTAAAAAACTCCTGCATAAGCATTCCATGAGTGGAGACTTCTCCAAACAAGGAATCAAACTTATGGAGAACAGCATCAACAGATGCAGACTCTCCTAGAGAGACTAAAATCTTCCGTGCCGTACCACGTACATAGCGACGGATAGCTTGCAAAACTACATGAGACGTTATTTCAGGATCATTAACCAGACATCTGATGTCAAACCTCCATTCTATGTAAGATACATCCCCTTTCTGATTATCTCCTGAAAAAGAAGGGACCTTAGGGATGGACGGGGAAGACATATAAAAGGTTGCATTCTGTTTCTCCATAGCTGAAAATGGTGTAGATGCTGCTAAAGGGAGATCAAAACCAAATTTAACACCAGGCTTGTCAATATTCCTTACAGGGGCTGGTGGTTTACTGACACTGGGTGGGGGTGAAACAGGGACCGGGGGTTTATTTACACTGGGAGGGGTTGAAACAGGGACCGAAGGTTTGTTTACAATGGGTGGGGTCGAAGTAGTTTCTTTCCCTCTCTCAATAATTGCAGCTAAACTCTCATCATTTAACTTCTGAGCCATAATTCAAACCAGAATCTATGATTAATTAAGATCTAGAAATATAAATCTACCCTAGAATCTATGATTAATTAAGATCTAGAAATATAAATCTAAACAGATGTTAATCAATATGGTATATGACAACTACTGAATAAACTCCTATAAATGAAAAATGGGGAAACGCCTGCTGAAAACAGAAAATCCGCACCTGCAAACAGCTATGTCTGACCAATGACACTAAATCTGACGAAAATCCAAATCTAATGGAAAATCAATATGCGTATGCTAGTATGAAAATACAATAAACACAAATATAAACAGTACAACAACTATCAAACTACATATTTACCCTCCTTTCCAAAGCTGTCATCCTTTCTCACTGTCTCTGGTTGCTACGTGTGCAAGTGAGTAAATTGTGCAAACAGTAAGGAAAAGAAAGGGTGAATGTGAAGGGTTTGAAAAACAATAGGCCAGAAATAAGTCAATAAATAACAACCTAAGTTTTTATCCGACCAGCTTTTTTATAGCTGACTACATTTTTTTAAGTTTAACTTGAAAAAGTAAATCTAACACAATAACAAACCCCTATTTTCATAGAGAAAACGTGAAACTAATATAAATCACGTTTACGCTATGAAATAAAACTTAACCTATACAAATAACTTAATCTACCTATTTTCGTGGCAAGTCCTCCAAATTTCTGATAGAGAGAAGAATGGAAAACGAATATATATCAAAACAGCTGATTTAGAAGAAAGCCGAAGCTATCCGAAATCGAAAATAGAGTCTGTTTCACGGCGTAATAGCGTTAGAAATAGGAAATTTACCACGAAAATACTCGTTTAGAAAAACATGGCAACTTAACTTTACAACATAGAAATGAAATATATACAAAAATAAACTTACAGTTACATCAGGTCCATCCCGGAAATCACTGTACACTATATTACAAACACTATTTACATCACTTCACAAGTCACATGTCAGTTTCCTTCCCTGTTGTTGCCTACGTCACTTTCCCGCGAGATTTTCACTGGTCTCCAGCGTTGTCACGCGCGACGATGCAGAAATAGTGGTACAGTCGTACCCACTCTAGCGGTCTCTATGTAGATCGCGCCATCCTAGATTCGATCTAGATCCGGTGTGCACACAAAAAAAACACTGGGCCCACAAAAACGAAAAAAACACTAGTTATCCTCAGCCAGCCGATTTCGATCCTGTCGTCCCTGGGAGTGAAATTCCGCTGATCAGGGATAATGTGCGTGTTGTCCGTCCGCTTCTCTGTATAGCCTCCAGATCCGCCGAACTGACCTTCGCTAAATCGTTCGTGGTCGCCAAATGTAACCCGAGTGGCCGTAAAGGAGTAAATCCAACCCTGGTTCGAGTTCGTGTAAACTTTATTATATAGACGAAAGGTCTGTAATGAAATATATACAGATAATGAATACAATGGTAAAACATTCTAAATAATACAAATCTCAATTGACGCTAAATACTAAAGCCGTAATATTCCCGAAATACATGTATATAAATTAAATGCCAATTCAATTAGGTAACTTACCAGCTGGTCGGATGAAATAAACTATAAATGTCTCTTAAAGAGAACTGTACTTTAGCAATACTAAGTTACAATGTAATATCAACCTTTCTCAAGGATAGATAGAGCCAGAATGATAGAGTAGGGTGCAGAGGTCTTGCAGGTTAGCTTTGGTGTCACGTGACACCCAGAGAACAACTCACTCGTGCATTATTTCACTCATCAAGCTCACTCACTAACTCTCATGGACAAGTGACAAGTTACAAATACATGCAGGAATATTGAGTAGTGATACAGACTATAGCATGATGTAAACACCACCTATAGTCTGTACCAGCAAATGAACACAATAGGGTACAGTCAAACCTAACCTGGGTTACATATGCAAATACTCTACAAATTGTTTTCTGGCTCATAAGTGATCCAGTTGGCTATCTGAGGTGAATTCTATTGTTGAACATATTCTGTGGACATGTAAACATACAATGGTATCCAGAATAGACGTGTATATAATGTTATCATTTCTGCGTGGGGCAGGGAAAATTGACATTATTCTTCGATCTCCAGCCCAGGTTATAGCATTATTAACGGCTTCCGTACACTTATGTTGAGTGACTGACGAGCAGGTTTTGTATTTCTACAAAAAGACACAGGTGCTAAGCGTGTGACTATGATACACATATCCCGGTGCAACGGGTTTACGGCACCTTAACAGTTTATCGCTACTTAATCAATAAAATCTAACGGTAGAGATATCATTTCTATTTTACAATGTTAACTACCCTTCTACCTTACTTGAGAAATAAATAAAGTTCTCTGACCTAGTTTTGTATCTTAGATATCCATCCAACATGGCCGACAAAAAAAAATTTCCCAAAGGGAACAACTCTTACCGGTTTCCGGCACTTGTCTTTTAAAGTATACTGCATGACAAAGGTTACGTGCCAAAAAATCGGGATCCTCATTAAAATAACTATAGGTAATTTTTCAACTGTTTATTACTATTTTAAATCTAAAAACATATTTACAAGTTGTTTTTATTCATTTGCAATTATTAATATGTTGGATTCAGACAGCCTTGGCAGTGGAAATCATCTCCTCTTCTTAATCCCATCAGTTTTGACATAATCATAGGCTTTGGTCAATTTTTGTGGATCATAGTGCCTGTAGGATCCCCTTTCAGTCACATGATGCTGAAAAAAGGAGAAAAAAACATAAGGATACCACAACGGTATCAATCCATTAGAATTTATTATTTGTAAACAATTTTTCAAATTGTAATAAGGACCCCCATCAGTATTGTCACTTAATTTATTGTGTACTGTATACTACAAAATAATTTCATAGGGGACGCTGTATTGCTATTGACCTTGTTTATCAGAGGAATACAGTTGTAATCAAAATCATTCAGTGTTTATACAAAAAAAAAAGATCGAAACACATTGAAATTTTTGGAATAGTAAATCTACCTGAAAAAGGTATGTGCACATAATTTATACAATATCTTACCGTTCTAATCTTATTTTCTGATTAAATAACTTGGCTTGACTGTTCACTGGTGTTTGTGAACAAAATACGAGCAGACGATACCGAAAATTGTGAATATTCATAGGAAAATTTAAAGTTTTCCAGGGCCGCCGGAATTACGATGTTGCCGGAAACAGGTGGTCTCGGGACTCAAATGGCTGAAATATTCCCAACAACTTTGTTTGACGTCTCATTATGACGTATTTTCTGGCTAGATTTTCAACAAAAATTAGTCAACAGACGCAGAAGAGTCCAGTCTCAAATATACATATCAATATAACACATTGGGAGACCGGTAGGCGGTATCTGTTGGGCCACACAGCGGTGGTATTCCTCCGTCGTTGTCGACGATGAGCAAGTAGTCATCTAGGTGGTTGACCGGTATTGTCTATATCGACATACACTTTGCAATTTAGTGACTTTGAAATGAGCTTGAGTACTAAGATACTACATCGTCCCCTCTCTACAACGACATCCAATGGGCGACGAAGAATATGTGCGTTGTTTTGAGGGAGTCGATATAGGAGGGAAATTGGCTAACATTTGCAAACGGATTGAATCCAGACGCGGCGTCTGATATGGATTCAATCTGTTTGTCACTCGTTATTAAGTTTTATTTAAGGATTCCAATACTGAAAATAGGGTAATCTAATTGTGAAAATGATATTATGAATGGATACTACATGCAATTCCCGTGTCTTGTGTGAAATATGAAGGCTTTTCGCCATCTCTTCTCGAAAATATTTGAAATATTGTATATGGCCTTACAGGTAGGAAAATATGCGAGAAAATTTAAAGACAAATATTCCTGAAAGGTGATTTTTACCTATTCTTACCTAAAATACTTATAGTTTTTATGCCATGCCTATGCCGGAAGACGTGAACATCACAAAATAAAAGTTATTGTCCCAATATTTGCATCCTATGATGTAAAACATTAAAAAATCTGAACCGTCCTCTTAAAAATATGCAATATTTTTCATACGATTTTACATTATTTGACTTAAAAGGTTGAATGTTTGTACAAAAATGATAACTTGGGCAAAACAAACCACTTGCTTTTTTTTCATACAATACTTACGCAATATAAATCCAAAAAAATGAAGACATTTGGCCGCACATAACTAGAAAAAAAAATTGTCTTCGAAAAAGTGTTGGAGACCTTGAATACTTTATAAAGACTGAACAATAAATGTGGCTTATAATTAAATAATTTTGCAACTTAATGTCAGGCGCATTTATAAACATCTAATCATTGGTTTAGGAAAAGGTTTTGTTGAAAAAAGATATATATTTCAAAGAAAAATATATTGAGCTCGGTAGGGATTCGAACCCGTGCGGGGAAAGCCAAGCAAAATTTACAAGACGAGATTTGCAACATTTCGGACAACGTTCAGATAGTTTCTAACATTATCGTCCAGGTTTTAAATGGGAGTGTTCGGTAGATGCCGTTAAACACGGAAAATGCCGAGATAACACGGAAAAGGCGATCTTCAGTCTTGGATTACCTTAAGTATTCTGTCAAAATGTCCATTATGTAACTTGGAGAAAAACAGCAGACGACAATTTATACGCAGACGGTATTGCAGCCATGAAAAGCGTTAGACTTGATTGTCTTGTTTGGGGAACAGCAGCAAGGGTCGTTGTAAGGAGGGGGTCGTTGTTGAGTGGGCCGTTGTTGAGAAGGAGCACTGTAGCAACAACATTCCATAGAATTTTACACAACAAAGTCTGCTTTATCACATAAGATCTGTAACGAAAGTTCAATGTCTGACATCCTCCAATAAAGTTCATTTTGATCATACCATTGATGCCTACTTGCAGCTCTCGTCCGATATCGCGTAAACGTTCGATTTATTGTAGCTCCGGTACGCAACTTCAGCTGACGGCCATTTTGTTCAAAATGACAGTGTGGTCCCTCTATTCACCCAAAACAAACCAAAACATAACGAACCAAACCAAAAGGAGTTAAATCTACTACCTTATTGCATTAACACCGGTTTTATAGTAGTGTAATAATGCCATGTTTATGTATGATGTATACCTTATATTTATTCCAAAAACACCGACGATATAGACATTTATACAAGTAATAATTTATTTCATTTTTTTCATTTTGTTCATTATTTTGTTCACTACTGTGTTGGCGTATATATTGTAATAATTAATTATATCTAAGTGATAAACGTTTACAGTGGTGAAGACGTTATTCTCACCCTAATAAATGCCTTTATGCTCATTTCGTGTCCATTGAAACCCATTTGGATCCAGATCAGAAGACAAATACATGTAAATCGTTGTATGATCGTGTTTCAAATGATCTGCCTCTCAGATAAAAAATGAGCCATCAAGACATTCATTTTTATTGTCTATAATTGATTGCTTTGTGTGTACGCTTAGCATTTTTAATCCATTACTCCATAATACGCCTTTTAACGCACTCAATTTATTCCTCGGAAGACCGGAAAGAAATGGTTCCATTTTTATAAATCATGATTTTTTTATCCTTTAGAAATGAGTCGTGCCATGACAAAACCAGTCTTATTGCATCGCATCATTGTACAGACCAAGCAATATTGTTATACATATCTTTAATCCCTCCATAATATGAAGATTACAGTAGCATGACATATAAGAAGAAAGAAACGTGACACAATTTGACAAACACATACATGTATAAACAAATAGACAAACAGCATAACATGAAATGTACATGGCTATATATGCAGTGGATATACACAGAACACCGCGTACTACAAACCACATGCAAAAGAAAACGACAAATAAACAAATTTTACATTTGACATGATATGCTAACTCCCGTCATGCTGAATTGAAATCTGTTTAAATCCAAAAACAAATAATTTTCATGACTTAAGAAAATGTTGAATACCAGTGACAAACAGTTTGGATGCAAATCATAAGCTGCGTTACACGGCGTCTGATCTGAGTCCAGATTATTTGCCAATATCAATCAAGTCGCGTTTAGCATGATAAGGGTTAAGGAAAATGTACCCACCTATCGTCCAAAAGTATGATTATGTGTCTAGGGGTCATTATACAGAGCTGCCATTTCTCCGGATTTTTCCGAAATCTTCGGATTTTTATTCCAACAGCTTCATAAAATGCTTTTTACGAATGTGGGTGTCATTTTATCTACACCGTTTGCAATGCAACACGGATAGTTTTGTCATGGCACGGCTCAAATATATTCTAAAGCCTAGCAGATGATAGCTTAAAACAAACTGATAGTAAAGAATAATGAGCCTGGAGTCTCATTCCGCTTTATTCCATACCTGCTTAAACTTTTCACTCTCAATGACGTTTGAACGCGCGTTTGCAAACAGTTTTGATCTTGATCAGACGCCGCGTCACGCGGTGTCTGATCAGGATCCAAACTGTTTGACACTCGTATCGATGTTTTAAAGCATACTACATTGAATCTTAATTTGAAACGATTTCAAACAACAAAAATGAAGCAAACGACAATGAAACGGTGAAGGAGTAAAACAACTCACGGAAAATTTAGTAGTGAAAGGGTTTAGTGGTGAACTGTCTTCAGAACTAGAAACAGGATACAGGGTATTGTATTAAATGGGAAAGAAACCAGTTCAACCACATTGTAGCTTTTTTGGCTAAATGGGTACTTGTTTAACTTTTAAACTATTGTTGAAATGGTAAACTTAAAACGGCCCGATGTTGCCATTCCGAATACAGTAAAACGTCTCTATCACGACAACTAAAAATAAAGGCTAATTGACTGTATAAAAGACAGATGACAGCCTAAAGAAATGTGAACGTAAAACAGAAAGCTCCTAAAGGAGCTTCCTGTTTTACGTTCACCTTGCTTTAAGCAGTCACCTGTCTTAAACATTTGGTAATAAACACAATGTAGCGTTCGTAATAGAGAGGTTTCATGTACTTGATCTGCTCAAGGCTCAGGTTGGGTTCGGATTTACGCCTTTATCTTGGATCCGCGTGTGGGTGTAGTATAATACTTGACCATTTGCTTGTCGATTGCAGCTTGGCGTCTGATCTGGATCCAAACTGTCGTGTCACCCTTCTTCCTGTTTCTTCTCTTTACAGTTGTATATATCTTAATTTAACAATTTTTCAACACAATTTCAAAGACGATATTACGGCAGTATAATGGTTAGTTCACGTGCTAAGTACAACGTCTCAGACAATTCCAAGGTCGTATTTTATTGGCGACTTTTAACTGCTTTACTCAAAGTACAGTGGAGAAAACGTCATTCTTTCCCAGTAAACGCGTTTACGCTAAAACTATTATTTCCAATGTAAACAGTTTGGAGTCTGATCAGACGCCGGGTCACCCGGCGTCTGATCTGGCTCAAAAGTGTTTGCCACTCAGATAAAAATGAAAAGTCAGAATTGTCAAAATAATGTCATTTTCTTCATTTTAGTGTTTTGCGCTTGCGTTTCGTTTGCGTTTAAACGGGAAAGAATAACGTTTTCCCCACTTTACAAGTATTACTTGTAAACAGTTTGCGTCCTTGTCAGATACATCGCTAATGCATAAGCGGCGTTTGGTCATGATTTAATCTGTTTGAAACTGATTATTTCATTAAATTTATACCGTACATGTAAAGTATTACTGCTAATTTTCTTTTTATTTCAAACATGGTTTAATAAAAAAAAATCAATATTTGAGATATTAGTAAAATCAGTATGACAGCTTGAAGAAAAGGCCGTTAATCTCTAGTGTTTCTCCGAGACGAGTTTCTCAAAACGACGAAAGCTGTGAACGTAAATGTCAAACAATAGTCTGAATCGTTTCAAATTGTTCCTGAAAATGATATGTTATGGATTTGAATTGGGTTGTTTCTTGTCATATTTTATGTTTTCTGTTCGTTCTGATCTGTTGGTGGTTTGAAAAAAGGTGTTTTAACCCATCACTCCATTAATGCCCCTTTGACTTATTCCTCGACTGAAGAAAATAGTTAAATTACATGCAGTCATGAAGGCCTTAAGGCGCATTCTGCTTTACTTTCAATTAGCTTTAAGTGCACACCTGTCTTCAAAGCCAGAAACAGGCTTTTAGAGGAAATGGTTAAAACGTAAATCTTAATAATGAATGATGGAGCTCCTGTTACTACACTAATCCCCTCATCATTCAACTATTGCAAATACTTCCACGTACCATACTTTTAGAAACAGTGCTTGCAAGTGTCTAAATGTCCGTTTTTCACGACAAAATAAGTCGAACATACCCATCTTTAGAATATGAAACTTGGTGTGTCAGCAGTTTAGCTTAAAGTTTACTTTGTATTGATAATGCAAATAAAAAATAAATAAAAGAATGAATAAGAAACTAACAAAAACCCACAACAATAATACATTGTAACACCACGAATGACAATTATTACCATTATCCTCCCCATCATCCTCCCCATCATCATCACAATAGCACCATCACCACACCATTTTCGTTAGAACTTTTATGAATTAATTTAATTTAGTTGAAACATTATCTTTTAAGTAAGTACAGACAGAGCTGAAAGTAAATACATTTTCACATATAGATATTAGGATAGGAAAACAAGTTTGGGTTGAAAAATTCAGTATATATTTGTCTCCTTCAATTAATGCAATTATTATCATTATTTATATTATTTTGTAAGAAGTAGAAGTAGCAGTAGAAGAAGAACTACATGTACCAGTAGTAGTAGCAACAGTAGAAGCAGAAGTTGTTGGTGAAGAAGTAGTTGGAGAAGAAGAGAGAGGGCAGAAGCAGTAGAAGTAGGAAAAGAGGAAGTAGAAAAAGAAGTATTAGTTGTAGTAGTGGTATCTGTATAAGATGCAGTAGTTGTAGAAATAGTAAAAGTAGTGGTAGTAGAATCAGCAGCAGCAGCAGCAGTAGTAGTAGTAGTAGGAGGAATAGTAGTAGTAGTAGAGGTAGTAGTAAAATTACTAATAGTGCTGTAGTAGTGGTAATTGCAGAAGCAGTAGTAGTTGTTTTAATAGTAGAAGAAGTGGTGGTATAAGCAGTAGTAGTAGTAGTATTAGTAGTGGTAGTAGTTGTAAAAGCAATAGCGGTAGTATTTGTAATAGTTGAAGCAGTGGTATTACTTGAAGTAGTTTTTGTAGTAGTAGTAGTATAGTAACTAAAGTAGTAGTAGTAACACATTGACAAAAGTACTAGTAATAGAAGTAGTGCTGGTAGAAGCAGTAGAAGTAGTAGTAAAAGTAGTGGTAGTAGTAAAAGTAGTGGTAGTCGTCAAAGTAATGGTGGTAGTGGGTGAATAGTGTTTTTTGTAATTTAGAAGTAGTAACAGGAAGTAAACCTGTAATAGTAGAAGCAACATTTGCAGTTAAAGTAGTGGAAATAGCAGTCGTAGTAGCAGCAACAGCAGTAGTAGTAGTAGCAGTATAAGTAGTATCAGTATATTGGTAGTAGTAGTGGAAGTTGTAAGTAGTTGTTGTAGTAGTGCTGCTGTAATAGTAGAAGTAGTAGTTTCTGAAGTAGTAGTAGTAGTAGAATCAAGTAGTAGTAGTAGAGGTGGAAGTGGTAGAAGCAGCAGCAATAGTTGTAGAAGCAGTTGTAGTAAAACTAGTAGAAGTAACAGAAGTAGTGGTAGTAGTAGTAGTAGTAGTAGTAGAAGTAATAGTAGTAGTAGTAGTAGTAGTAGTAGTAGTAGTAGTACTGTAGTAGTAGTAGTAGTAATAGTAGTAGTAGCTGTTGTAAGTTCGAACGTTTTATAAGTGGTACATGTATCAGTACAAATAGTAATTGCCCCACAATATTACAATTATCAGTAGTGACCGTTGGAGTAGAGGTATTTCAAATTATTTTTAAAATATATTATTAAAGAATAAACGTAATAATTTGAAACAAAGTTTTAAATTCTGGTGGGATTTATTTGTTTGAAATTGATTTTCACAGCTTTTGCCTATGTTTGACACTTTGACGTGATGAGATGAACGGCTTTTCCCAAGGTGTCAACGAGTTAGGTTTGAGTTTCTCAAGCAGTTGAAAGTTAGTATATAAAAACATGTTTGGTATAGATAGAAACCAAACTTAAATTTAAAACGTACATGTGCAGTACACGTTAACGAAATATTTTCACATTAGATCAATAATTGCTTTTGAGAACATCATCTGAACAGTGCAGCATTGCTAGAAAAATTGTTAAAAACATTGAATAAAACACTCAGCTCTGCGGTTGTTATCTATAAAACTTGGAAAACTTGGAAAAAATGGGTATGCAGAAGTTTGAACTTTACGCTCAACTCTATGAAGCAAAGAGACGGCTCGAAAGAGCGTGCGATCAAATAGCCCACCTAGGAGGAAAACTGGGCGATCTTAATCAACGCTACATTGACGCAAAGAAAAATGGAAACCAAGTATTCCGTCGATCATTACGTTTACGAATCTTAACAACTGAAGGTCTGGTGAAAACTTTCTACCATTATATCTGTATGAAGAAGAACGAAGTTTTGGAATTACGATGTAAAATCTACGGCGAAAACCTCGACGTCAGTGAGCAGTTGTTCGACGATGCTGAAGAAGACATCAATTCCGACGAAGAGTAACTTGAATATTAACGTTTTTTTTTATTTTGACTTAATATTGATTTATATATGTGAGGTGCTGTTCTGACTTTCAATGACTATCAAATCTGTGACGGCGATTGATTGTAAGTGTATAATAAACATATTGACTCAAGGAATTTAAAAAGAACTATTCTAGTTTCCATTTAAATCTAGTTGATTTATTACCTTTCAGGGTAATTGTTTACATCTTTTGATAACTGACAAATAATAACTATTCTCGCCTGCATTTATTTCTCAAATCTAAATTTAGGTATTTTGACTAACGAAATATTGAAAAGAGTGTTAAACAGTTTGGATTCTGATCAGACGCCGCGTTTCTCGGCGTCTGATCATGATTCAAACTGTTTGCAAATAACCACTACAGTCAGGGTAAGGTAGATAATGTGTTATCAATAAATTGTACATGCCATACAGTGCAGACCCTGATCAGTGATCTGGGTATAGGCCAATTGTGCTCTTTTAAGGAGCACTGTTTGTAAATAACGAGTATACTCGTACATGTAGCTAGTGTATAATGTGTTAAGGATAATAATGTTAATAATAATAATGATATTGTACATGCTTTGTTAAGATTTATATAATAAAACCTGTTGTATGTAAATGTATTTGTAGTTTTGTTTTTGATAACCACTTCACTCTCAATGACGTTTGAAAGCGCGTTTGCAAACAGTTTGGATCCTGATCAGACGCCGCGTAATGCGGCGTCTGATCAGGATAAAAACTGTTTGACACTCGTTTTGACATTTCTTCAGTCATACTGCTTTATTTTTAACTTTAAAGGGACATTGCAGAAACCAAATTTGAAACAGACGACAATGAAACGGTGAAGGGGTACAATCTCCCGGATAATTTGATCATGAAAGGGCTCAGGAGTCGCAATATCAGTCGTTTATATATGACAAAAATTACTGTCGTTTTCTGATTTGTGCTTTATTTTAGAACCGTTTGTATTTTCGCATGCACAGCTTTCCGCAATACCGAATAGGAATTTACTGTAGAGAAGACGTTATTCTTTCCTTACATGTATAAACGTGTTCATGTAAAACTGTTAAGTACACTGCAAATAGCCTTATTTTTCTTTTGAGAAAAAATCCCGCCGTAAAATGCTCATTTTAGGGGGAAAAAACAACCTTGTTTTCAATTGGGAACGGGTCCAAAAAATAGTTTTGAACCAGATTGTCTGCTGTTTACTCTCCAAGTTACGTATTGAACATTTTGACAGAAGAAATATAAAGAAGAGTGACAAACAGTTATAACCCAGATCAGACGCCGCGTTACGCGGCGTCTGATCTGGGTTCAAAATGTTGGCAAATGCACTCCAAGGGTAATAACTTTCTCTCCATAATTATAACAACTCCCTCCGAACAACACACCCAATATTTGTCTCCAATGTTGTTGTAGCACTGTATTAGTTTAGCGAAACAATAAAAGTGCACAGGTGCGTCTTTAGGTATAAATGACATAAACTTATAGTCATGTTGAAATGTTTTTGACCATCAATGTGTATAAATACCTCTGCAAGCGGGGAAGGAGGATATTAAGTATGGTAAAACCGCTTCATTGCGACTACTAAATTGTGTTCATAATTAGGTGTTTAAGACAGGTGGCTGCTTAAATCAAAGTGACAAAAAAATATAAAGCTCCTTTAGTGCCACTTTGCTTTAAGTTGTCACCTGTCTTATATACAATAAAGTATCCTTCGTTTTAGTGTTCGTAATGGAAATGTTTTTATATTACTGTCACTCCATGTTAACATCGACTTATCATGGCGATGAAGCCCCCAGTAGACACTTAGAAAATAAGGCAGTTTATTTTAAAAACATTAACATGTATATGTAAGTGTGTCACACAGTTTGATCCTGATCAGTTGTAGTATTATGGTTGAAGAAATTTTGATCAATTGACAATGAGTCTACACTGTCACTGGATCCAAACCTGTGTCAAAGACCAATGAATTTGCCACTGATAGTGAACTATGTTTCTGAGGAATCCAAAATGACAATCGCAAATGTAATCAGTGAACACCTTCTTGACTAAGAGATCTTACAATAAATTATACTATATTTCCGTGCCAACGGTAATGAAAGACCTTTGGTACATCTTTGAACTTTTTGATGTTTAAGTGGCTTACACATTGATGTGCGTCTCTGTGCGTCTAGCGAAATACTTTGTACTGTCGTTTGCAGATTCAACGATAACGATAGAAGTTGATAATTGTTTTGAGTTTTGTTGACTTCACCCTATATACAGTGGAGAATCTGTTATTCTTTCCCGATAAACGCGTTTACGCTAAAACTAGTTTTTCTTTTACAAACAGTTTGGAGCCAGATCAGACTCCAAACTGTTTGCCACCAAGATAAACATGAAATATCAGAATTGTCCAAAATTTGTTCTTTTCTACGTTTTAGTGCTTTGCGTTTGCGTACGTTTGCGTTTAAACGGGAAAGAATAACAGATTCTCCACTGTAGATAAGTGTTGACCTACATGATACACCACACATTTATTTGTTTCTTCAAATGTTTACGCCTCTAATTTATTCCTCCACTGAAGAAAATAGTTCTAATTTATAAAGTCATAAAGATGTACCAAATAAAACATTTCATCCTAGCAGATAATAACTGAAATCAGGCTTAGAGTAAAGAAGAATCAGCCTTACGACGCATTCTGCTTTACTTTCAACCTGGTTTAAGTAATCACCTGTCTCCCAAACTAGAAATAGGCTATGGAGTAATGAGTTGATTTTGTCTTAAATTTGTGACGACATTTAAATGGTGTATGTTTTATACTTGCACGAAATGTACTGCGTATGTCAGTCGATGTTGATTTGATTAATAATTGCAGGCTGTTTGCATTCAGATCAGACGTCGAGTAACTAGGCATCTAATCTGGATGCAAACTGTTTGAAACTAGTCCTTAGGTTCTTCAAGTTAAAAATCATAAATCATTTAAAGAAAAAAACTTGCAGACTTCAATGTCAGAGTACAGACGCTAAACGAGAGGAGACACGTTCGTTGTTTTACCTATATAAGAAACTAATCGGACTCATAAGAGAAACGATAGTTGTTTTACCTAGATATAAGAAACCAATCGGATTCACAATGTGATATATGTTGACGTTTCAGTCTGACCTGACCATGCTCTCTGTGCACTATGGAGAATCGGCAACACTTACACTAAAACCTTTCTTTTACGACCACAACAATGAAGGCTAATTGGTTTTATAAAAGGCAGGTGACAGCTTAAAGCAAGGTGACCGTAAAACAGAAAGCTTCTAAAGGAGCTTTTTATGTTTTACTATCACATTGCTTTAAGCAGTCATATTATGTAAACACCTAATACTCAACACAATTTAGTAGTCGTAATGGAAAAGTTGTACTGTTTATTCCTGTATCAACTATCACGTACATATGTATCCAGCGACCAATCAATAGTATATCCGAATTTATTATATACCTATTCTAAAAACAAGCGAATACAGGCCATGCAATCTTTTTCCGTATCAGATGGTCCGTATCAGATGGCATATATGCTACACAATGTTGACGTCACTGCTTTTATGCAACACAAGTTGTACACGATCTATTAATATAAAGAAGCGTTGCGCGTGACGTTTCGGAATTCCAGGTCGATGCTATTTTGAAACAAGAAATATCTTTAAAAAAGATATTCGGCGGAATGAGTGGTTGAACTAAGGCTATATAGATGGGTGTGCAAAATTGAATTAAATTGAGGTTTTCAAAGAATATATATCTTGGGTTGAAAAGCAAAAAATACAAGTATTCAATTGAAACAGTAACTTTTATTTAAAATGCAAAACTATCATGTACAGAAATGCAAAACAAAACAATAATTTAACTCATATCCTAGCTACTGGTAGGAGATCCTCACATTAATCTATTGTTCCATTCATAGAGTTTCTTGAAACAAACTATAGCATACACAAATGTACAGATACAACAATCTACTGTACTTTACTCTTGTAAATAATGATGAAACAACACAATTGTGTTTAACTCACTTGAGGCTATTCATATATAAAATATTGCTTTTAATGTATGGCAAATGTGTACAAATAGTTAACAATTAAAACAAATTGGTTGTAAACAATTATGAAACACCTAGCTTCCTCTGTATATCTATAAATAGATTTCAGATCATAGCATAGTGGCCTAGTGTAGTAAACAGACAGCCTGTATCTCTAAATTTTACACCCACAGTCCACATCATGTAAAACTGTAATGGGACATAAACCAGCCTACAGGGCTCCAGATAAGAGTGAGTAAACTAAACAAATCACATTTTTTCACCTCTTTTAGCACCAAACCCTATGGTATTACCACTCATTTTGATTGTCTTGAAGAGACAATTCATATGTATAGTGACACCACAGGGTTTAATGCACAAATAAAGATTTTAAGTTTTGAAAATATTCCCTTATCTGGAGCCCTGGCTACTATCCAATCAGACTATTCAGTTTCAACAGGTGCTCTTAATTCTAAATTTCTGATCAAATATTATTGGTTGAAATGTGTGGCCAAATATTAAAGTGTGTCTAAATAGAAAACAGTCAGCTCCGCCGAAAAAAGTTGAAACTAAGAATTGGTCAACTTTGAATAGGTTAATTTCCATTTTAAGCGTTAATAACCCATAACACCCACTTTTACTAATGTTTTCCTCCAAAGGATAAAGCTTAAAACAGTTCAACTTATTTAAAAAAAACAATAAATAAACATGAATGTTAGTTTCCCCTCTTCACATGCTATTTGCGATCGAATTTCGCATAAAAATGGCGGGTCTACTCCGTTTGCAAAAACAGCAACAACAAACACAAGAAACTAAACGTTAAAAGGCATATTTTGTTGAGGTTAATTGTTGGTGTTTTTTTTAAATTTCTCTAGACCTTCGGATTTCTGCTCTTACTTTTAAAATTTTATCTCGGAAATATTGTTATGAGTTTCAACCAGTTTAGATCCAGTTTAGACCACGTTAAGCGGCGTCTGACCTGGATCCAAACTGTTTGCATAATTGTGACCCCTCGATCCAAGGACTATCGGCTGCTTTCACCATCCTATCCCTTGCTCAACCCTCCTATCCCTTGCTCAACCCTGTGAGAAACGTACATAGCTTTTCTTTTTTGCACGGCAGGTGCACTGCTGCCTGTAACCTCAAGGGGACGAGCTTCACATGTAGCCTCATCTGTGCTGGGCCTGCTGGCTGTCTCCTCTATAACAACACCGCCACATTTGTTGAAGAAGTGCAGTCCATCTGAAAAATAAAGTTAAACTTGAGTTCAATTTAGGGCAAATTGCCATCGAGGATCCTTTGACCGATATATACAAACCCAATATTGGTGAATTGTCGGCAAATTAGATTATCTGTAATAATTGCTAGAATATTGTTGTGTCTTCTATCTGGAGTACTCACCCAGCACTCCGAGTATCTATCAATATCATTGTACAGTGTAGATCCTGTCCATGATCTGTTCCTTAATGCCCACCAGCATTATTATATATAACATGTTTATAGCTTTTAATTTACCGAGTTTTACATCAACGTTGTGATAGTCGAATTAAAATTAAATACACGAGATTTGGGGATGTAAGCGACTGGTGAAAAATGGAACATATGACCCCTTGAACTAGTTCTACAAGTAAGAAATCCCATAAATAATGTACGATATTAGGTACAGACCATCCAGGAAACACAAAATTATGTTTATGTATTGAAAGGCGAGTTGCTTTGATTTTTATAGGATCGCACGTATAATTTACATAAAATTCAACGTAAACCACGATGCACATTGTGGCTTGAATGCGGGTCACGGGGAATACTGTGTTACTATAAATAGATTTCTATTCATAGAAAGTTTTCGACGGCAGACGGACTTGAAGTTTCTTGTCGATTTTCATTTTTTTCTATGAGATGTGATAAAATATATGAACTCAGTTGTAAAACCAATTACCACGTTCGTCGGAATCCACCCCGCCTACGATTCCATTGAATGCGCTGCTCTCCTTGAACAGCTCTGCAATCCTAACAGATTGTTCACTACACACGGCAGGACAAGGTCCACCACCAGTCTTTCTCCTCTTCATCTTTTCTGAAGTAGTGGCGGCCTTTGCAGATCGTTTCATATTGGTCCATTTGTTTAGGCACTCCTCCTTGGACCTTACAGCGTAACCCAGAGAGCTGACTTCTCTGGCGATACTCGCCCACACCTCACTTTTCAGTTTGTTGGTCACTGTGTTTGTGAACTTACTCGTTATCACTTAAAAATTACTTTTTATAAGCTCTTCCAGCATTTTAAAGATAATAATAGGTTCTAGTAAACTACTAGCATATATTAATGTTTACTGTGTACAAATGTATTATTGATATGTACGATATATTACTAATATTTACTTACGTAATATGTACTCTGTGCTCGCCTAGACAAGCTTTCGATTTCGTTTACCGTTTAGGCCTTTAAAATGAGTACTTACCTATACACGTAATTTTGTATACTTGTGCATCCAACCTTAATCCTCCGCAGCTAAATACAACCTGCAAATTTTACATTCTGAAATATTTTCAGTCAGTGTTCTCACGTCTTGTTGCCAAACAGTTTTAATCCACATCAGATTTCGAGTTACTCGGAGTCTCATCTGGATCAATACTGTTTGCAACATATATCACAATTGCGCTCGCAGCTTGCAGAGGGTTAAGGAAGAATGTCACCACAAACATGACTTGTTACATACTTGGAGAGACAGAGAGAGAGAGAGAGCGAGACAGAGAGAGAGAGAGACAGAGAGAGGCTTCTTCGCTTACCCTTACTCGAAAGACCGATTGCTTAACCAATTGATTGATTGACAGCTCATCCTTCAACTCAATCGACTGTTTATTTAATCCACTTTTTAAGAGTGTAGCCGTTTTCCGTTGTGATTCGAGACAGTCTGTCTCATGTCATTTGTGTGTATATGTCTTGCGTATATATATTCTTGATGTAATTACTTGCTGATGTATCCCGTTATACGGGACTTTGCGGTTGTTATCAATAAAACTTGGAAAGCTTCAGAGTCTCCGCAGCCTGGAAGTTTGGGCTGCGAACCCGGCTTTTGGTTGCACACTCGTTGTTTGAAACCATTTTGAGGTTTGTTTACATTTTGACAGGAAGGATTGTTTTGGGCATGATGGGAATGTTTCCATATCAACTAACAGCCTGTTAAAGTTAACAGGGGTGTTAGTTAACACCTCTGTTAAAGTTGTTTATGCAACGATTAATTAACAGACTGTTAACTAATCATTTGTTAAGCATTTTAATCCTCTGTTAAGTTAATCAGTCGTTAACTTTAACAAACGTTTATGCAACCGGGTCCTGAAACGCTTATTAATTAAAAAAAAAATGACGTAATTTATTGGTGGTCACACGACTTCCATGTATAGTTTTAATTTATATGGGTGATTGTACTTTTAAAAGTGTCGAAAATAGCTTTCATTATGACAACTATATTAACAGAAGGGATAAATTTATTATATTTTTTTCAAACAAATATATTTATTTTAAACGTATTATGTTTCTAAAGATATAAATAAGATTTTGTTGATAGAGATGGGAAATGTACCTTGGGTAAGAGACGTAAAAATGAATAAAGCAAAAGAGATGGGAAATGTCGAATTCGTAGTGTATCGATAAACTTGATTGCGATGGCCTAACATTGGGTCGCTCGTAGAAGCTTCATTTGCACCTAATCAAATAGTTTCTGATAGCCCCCTAGAATGAGACTTTAACCCTTTCCTCCCTAAAACTTTAAATAAACAATTCCAGTTTCCATTTTAGTCTAGTCCATTTCTGACTTTTAAGGGTTGTTTTGGTCCATTTTTGGTATTATGACAAACAGTGAATACCCTGATCAGAGGGTCTTCACTGTTTGCACAGGACAAATGTACTATTCACATGTACACTGTTTGAAAAGGACGCCTATATGCGGGACTAGGGCTCAAAGGGTTAACCCATTACCCCACTATTACACCTTTAATCTATTCATCGACTGAAGTAAATATTTTCAGTTTATAAAGTCATGAATATATTTCATAAGAAATATTTGCTATACCTAGAAGATGGTAGCTAAAAGCAGGCTGAAAGTAAAGCAGAATGTGCATTCAGGCGCACTCTGCTTTGCTTTCAACCTGCTTTAAGTTGTAACCAATGTTCAAAACTGGAAACAGGCTATGGGGCAATGGGTTAAACCGAGTTCCCATGCAGATCTACCGGGCATGTCAAAGAACACGTGGTTTCTTCAGCAGTTTGATTCCATTATGTACACATTGCACCTCCCCACCCGAATTAAAACTAACATCTGCTGGGGAGTGGGGACCGCTCCCCACCATGATAAGTCTATGATGATCCAGGGGCGTTAAATTTCAATCATATTAGTAATAGTATAATAGTATAAATTAATGTAACCAGGGTTTCATATAGCTATAAAGTGGAGTCTGCTTTAGTTATGTGGAACCAATGTTCCATATTGCCATATGCTTTACATTGCTTTATCTTCACGCTAACCCAAAATCCTGAGCGCCAAGGAGGGAAGTCAAGACATTACTACCAATTTTAAAGTATTTGGTTTGTAGTATATCTTTTAATTATTTAAATCTTTCAATTATGCCGTTTTTTCTTTTATTACCCCCCTTTATGATGTTTTTAGCATCTCGAAATAGCTGTCCAAATGTTCAGTTAATATTTCACATTTTCCTTATTATTTGAACTAAAATAATGTCAAATTAATTTTTAAAACTATTACTCTATCTTCGATAAATTCGGAAAAAATAAAGCCTAGTTGATTGTAAATATTGATTTTTTATATTGAATTTAAAATGTAATGATAAAAATCGCTCAAATCACTCTTATCATTACAAAATAGTGACATTGTACTGTTACAAATGCCAAAAATTTTCTAGTTGACACATAGTTTACGACTGCTTTTTGTTTGCGTAAAGTTACGCTTGAACTTACGCAAGTTATGTTAGTAAAACGCTCCATCGTTGTGTTACGTAAAAACTTATGCAATCTTAGAGGTACGCTAGCGTAAGTATGTTAGTAAAACGGTACCCAGGTCATCTGTAGTGCCCCAACGGTCGTCCAGACTACGGTATAGGTGAAGGTGGTGAATAGAACTCAGGATTTTTAACATATAGACAACATATAGATCTAGATCTAGTCCCAAACAGTATATAATAAAAGGAACATCACCACAGTTAGTGATCCGGGGTCTTGTATCAGTTCTCGTTGGTTGTGTAATTCAGATCACACTCGAGACTGCGCCGCTCGTGAGATCTGGATTACACAACCAACTCGAACTGATACAAGACCCCGGATCACACACTGTGGTGATATTCCGTTTCGATCAGTCGCTTTTAGCGTTTATAATGAACTCAAGAAGGAATCATAATTAAGATACGATAATAAATTCGATTAACGCCCAACCCCATGCATCTGCTTTTATAGTCCGTGTAGAATTGTCGTCTATTTCTTGCTTTTAGAGTTTAGGATTTTTGACTGACGAAACATTGGCATGTGTGACAAAAGATTGGATCCTGATCAGACGTCGAGTAAGCCGACGTCTAGTCAGTAGGATTTAAACTGTTTGCAAATACAGTAAAACCTCTCTATTTTTTACGATCACTTAAACGAAGACTAATTGACTGCATAAAAGACAGGTGACAGCTTAAAGCAGGATCTTTCTGTTTTACGTTCACCTTGTTTTATCAGTCACCTGCTTTGACAACCTGATAATTAGCACACTTTAGGGGTCGTATTAGAGAGGTTTTATTTTACCAGTGACCTCGGACAAATGCAGTGAATGGAACAAACGGTATTATTGAATCACACGACGTGACTGCACGTGAACTCTAAGACCACAATCGTTATGTGAACAATGCAGATGGAACTATACGAAGTGAATTACATATACAACGTACATACACTGATTCTTGCATGTTTAGAGGTATAATCGAGTTGTTTAGATATTGAATCGTTTTGTGGTGAATCATCAAATTGTTTGGTGCGGACAGAAGACGTGATTTTGTCCCAATAAATGTTTTTGCACGTTGCAACATAAACTTTCCACAAATGCACTGTAATAAGGCGGCGTTCTACTACTCTTGATATTAACATTCATGAGAAACTGTAACAAGGTGTTTATACAAGGACTGTGCAGGGCGAATGTTAATATTTAAAAATGACAGCTAGATCTATTGTTTAAACAGTCGGAGTCGTCTTAACCCGTTTATGGTTAAATATATTGTAAGTTTTGTACCCCTTCACCGCCAGATTCTCGTCTGTTTCAATATTGTTTAGTTTAAACATATTTTATTTCATACATGTAATATATACAACTTTTATGAACAAAACATGGATATACATTAGGATGAGAACGAAAGCAAAAGCTTATTTGGTTATTCTCCTATATTGTTTGCAACATCGATTCAGTTAGATTCACGACACTATAACTAAGGAAATTTCGAAACTGGCGAGTGTCCAACAGTTTGAATCCTGATCAGTCGCCGCGTTACGCGGCGTCTGATCAGGATCCAAATTGCTTTCAAAAGCGCATTTTGACGTCATTGACAACGAAAGGGTTAAAACATAACGAAGGCAACAGTAAAGCAGCCCTATGTTCATTAGCGTGAACTCCACCGAAACTCTCTATAGGCGAACCACAGATGGAGGGAGGAGAAAGGCATGCGATGTTGAAGCCGCGTGAACTCTGTGTGGTTCGACCGGAGCGAAGAGGTTCGCGGCGAGCAGTTCGGTAGAGTTTGAGCTAATGAACGCAGGGTAGGTGGTAGTGTGAGACGAACATAGCGAGATTACATGTACTTAACAGATATATGACGTGTTTTTCCGTTTTTCGGATTGTAAATGCATGAGGTTGGCTGGGTAAGTTTCGTACAGGCACGAAGTGCGCGTACGATAAATTTATCCAGCTAACCTCGTGCGTTTACAATCCCGTAAATCGGAAAGACACGCCGTTTATTGCTTATATTTTATATTTTCATTGTTTCCCTTGATCTTTACAAAGTGAATCTTGACAAAGTTTGGTTTTTATGTATATGAATATATAATATATCGGCAAATAATTTTGATAGATGTAATCCTGCATGTAACAGCCATTCGATCTCTATAATATATGGTATGAAAAGTAGTCCCAAATACTTATTTTGGAGTTACATTACTAATTAAGGCTTTTACCTAGTAAACTGTCATTCACAAGTCTCTTAAACTGTGCTTAACGAACACTTATAAGACATTAAAATAAACAATGCAACTTGAATATCTATTATTAAAGCAAATTTAAAAAGAAAATAGGTCACGGATATGTATTTCAGCCTAATTACACGCCATAGTAACCATCAGCTAGTCGCTAGTTCGGTATCTCTTCGGCGGAGACTTCCAACTAGATGGAATCAGTTTCAATTTGTAGGTTAACTGAGAGTTATATTTCATATTTTCAATTCGCTTCTAGAAGACGTTACAGGGAGAATGTAAATATTTTACTTTTATCAGAGTGCTAGCTGCCAGGTGATTACTTTTCAAATGCAATGTACATGTAGTACTGTCGTCTGCAACAATTGTCGCCTGCTAGTGTTCTTACATTAGACTTTTTAAAATAAAATATTTTCAAAATAAGGTACGAGTGGCAAACAATTTATATCTAGATGAAACGCCGAATAACTCGATGTCTCATCTTGATCTAACAAGTTTGCAAATGTGATCGCGGTTTCGCCACACAAAAAACAGATGTGTTCTAGAATGGACTAAGAAGGATACGTACGAGGCAAGTTCTGTAAAGCATAACAAAATTAATTCCCTAATGTAATCGGCAAACAAATCAAGAGTTATAACTTGCTGATAACACAATGAACGAATCCGTTCACCATAAATCAACGTCCCTTGAGAAATATAAATATACATTCTACTGCATTAACTCATTTACCCCTCAACCTTAAAATGGACTTTTCCAGTTTCCAGTTTTGTTTGGTCCATTTATGACTATTTAGAGTTATTTTACAAGTTATTGCAAAACAAACAGTGCACACACTGATCAGAAGGTTCATATAGTAACCCGGTTTTTTCTGGTGTTACCCTTTGTTGCACATGATAAGTGTACTACAATGGAGAATGTGTTTGACACTCGTATCGACATTTTTTAATCCAAAACAGCCCTAAAACTGTTTTTAAAAATACTGCAGACAACACTACCAATACAGACGATATTTTGGCGGCAAGATTGTTAAAGCAGACGATAAAACTTTGCAAGGAAAGAGTTGAATTGATATCAGTAATATTTGCAATTTAGTTAGTAGATCTATGTTGTCTAATAAAGAACTTGAACATATGTAACAAATAAGTTGCATTCTTTAAATTGTTTCGTAGATCCAAATTATATTAAATACACATCAAGTTGCACATATTTGGAGAATGGCTTATATATTTGGAGCTTGTAGTTTTTCAAGGTTTCAGAGTTTTTATCAATGCTGCAACAGTCAATGAAACTGTACATATGTCCAGGAACCAAAGAACCTAATAATTTCAGTTCCATGTAATACTTATTCATTGGTTTTAAATAACAACTTGAAAGATACATATTAACAACAAATGTCATTTGTTGTTCAAATATATATTTCAAGTCGTTATTTAAAAAAGAAGTTTTTATTATGTTGTATTGACACGTGTTGCTTAAAGTTAAGTAAAAGCGATACAGACAGCTACTACAGTGGAGAATGTGTTATTCTTTCCCAATAAACGCGTTTACGCTAAAACTATTATTTGCAGTGCAAACAGTTTGGAGCCAGATCAGACACCGGGTAACCCGGCGTCTGATCAGACTCATAACTGTTTGCCACCAAGATAAACATGAAATATCAGAATTGTCCAAAAGTTGTTCTTTTCTACGTTTTAGTGCTTTGCGTTTGCGTACGTTTGCGTTTAAACGGGAAAGAATAACAGATTCTCCACTGTACTATAACCTCCTATATATCTTTCACATCCCAAGCACTCGCCTATTTATCCATATTTATAACATGTCATGATCCTTTAGTTTATGCTGTGCTGTTGATGAACATTCGTTGTTAGAGCATCAACTAATAAACACTACAAAAATCGTTTAATTTAACTGGTTTCAATACAAAACAACTTACAAGAATAGCAAGTATTGAGGAAACTTCAGCCATGTGACAATTATCAAAATACTAGAACATGATGGTGTCATTTGACATTCTTAATTGTTAGAAGTATATAGATACATTCATCTATTCTGACTACTGCATACTACATCGTGTTGACAAATATTCGACTGTTTGAAATTATTCTCAATTTTTCAAATTGGAAGAAAAAAATTGTCTTTCAGTCACACAGATTTTGCAAATTTAACCCCTTTACTGTCACGACTTCGTCTGCTTTAAGTAATTCTTCAAATTTAATTATTACGGTAGCTGAAAAGAAACTAGTTAAATCATAATGAGTGTCAAACAGTTTATATTCTGACCAGCCGCCGCTTTATGTGTACTCGGAGACAGGTGGGTAACAGAATATTGCAGACAGCTTCTTAACGAGTTTTATGCATTCCTATTGTTCCCTCAGTCGTCATGACATAATCTGCTGTAAACAATTAAATCGGGGACGTCTGCTTTTATTTCTCAGGGTGAGCTTTTGCAGTCCTTGAATGTCCGGCGTCCGTCGTGCGGTGTGCGTCGTCCTTCGTCCGTCGTGCGGTGTGCGTCGTCCTTCGTCCGTCGTGCGTCGTCCGTCGTCAACAATTTTAGTGTTTACACTCTAGAGGCCACACTTTTTATCAAATCTTTCTCAAACTTGCTCAGATTAAATTTGACTATAAGAGTTCGAATGAGCTCGATTATAGATGAAATCAGACCAAAAGGTCTGGAGTTATCTACCTTTGAATTGCTGAAAATGCCATATCTAACAATGTTAAAACTCTAGAGGCCACAATTTTATCCAATCTTTCTCAGATTGTATATGACTATAAGAGTTCGGATGAGTTTGATTATTGTTGAAATCTGACTCATAGGTCAAGGGTTATCTACCTTTGAATTGCTGAAAATGCTATATTTAACAATGTTTACACTCTAGAGGCCACGCTTTTTATCAAATCTTTCTCAAACTTGCTCAGATTGTATATTTCATAAGAATATATATGAGTTTGATTATGGACGAAATCATATCAATAGGCCAAGAGCTATCTACCTTTGAATTGCTGAAAATGCCATATTCGATTGTGTTTAAACTCTAGAGGCCATACTTTTTATCCAATCTTTCTCAAACATGCTCAGATTGTATAGGACAATCAGATCATGGATAAGGTTGTAAATGGTTGAAATCAGAGTAATAGGTCAAGAGTTATTCGCCCTTGATGTTTTGAAAATGCATTATCCAACAGTGTTGATACCCAATCAACTACAGTTTTCTATGGGTTTTGATTATACGTGCACACAATGTATATAGCCATAACATCTTGAAGGAGTGCAATCATTGTTGAATTATTATGATTGTGACAACAGTTATCCGCCCTTGATATACTTTGAAATGCTAGAAAAGGCTTTATTTCAGTATTGTTTACGCTCTAGTTATCTGCCCTTTATGTACTCTACTATACTAGAATAGTATGTATTCCAATATTGTTTACATACTATATAAAAATTATATAGTCTACAAATTTGAATGGATTTAGATTAATATGGGTGAAACTCAAAGGTAAGGCTATCATGCTTCTTTACAACAGGTGAGCGATACCAGGGCTTTCAAGGCCCCCTTGTTGTAAATTGACGAGAGTAATGTCCGCGTAATAAATATGTAACATGAAAAAGAAAGGTAGGATGCGAATAACTACATGCACCGATCTAGTAGACAAAACATTAATGAAACAGTTCGGGTCCCCTTGAGGCGTCTGAACAAGCTTCAAACTGTTTGCAAATAATCATTGTTCACTAGGTAAGTCAGGGAATGGCTAAACAATTCTTCCAAAATATCGTCTACTTTGAAAATAATTCTGTATTATATGTAAATGTACGATTTTGTGCATTTGTTATTGATGAAACTTGAAAAAGTGTAATCAAACAATCTAGATTCAGATCAGACGCAGAGACATTGGGCATCTTGTTTTTGTCAACACTGCTTGAACATACCAGCGATATCTTGAGCGACAGACTAAGAGTTAACCCCTTCACTGCCTTGCCCCGAGTACAACGGTTATTTGCAAACAGTTTAATTCCTGATTAGACGCCGCGTAACGCGGCGTCCAATCAGGATTTACACTGTTTGACACTCATTTTAATATTTCTTAACTCAAAAACCCTAAACATTGAATTTGAGAAGTCAAAGTAGACAACATTTGTTTATAATGGATGACGTCATGGCAGTGAAGGGGTTAACAATAGAACTTGGTAGTTATTTACAAATGCGAACTTTAATTTACCCCGAACTGGTAGATATAATAGTTTCTAGATTGACATTATGCAAGCATCATTCGAAGGGACACATTTATCTTCCTTACTATTCACTTTATTCCAAATACATACATATTCAGCAGTTTTTGTTTTACATGTAAAACATGAACTATTTTATCTAGATTAACTTATGTCGTATTTAGGTGTAATCTAATTTTAAAATGTTCTTAAGCCCGGCGAGAATTTAACCCAAAAACCTGACGTGGTTTGTAATAGTACGCCTTTTACACTAGAGAATATTGATCTCAACGATACTCGTAGCTGTTTTCGGAATAAAGTGTATGTAGTGCACCAACAATTGGTTCATTATACAAATATGTCTGACATGGGGACAGTAAAGTTGTAATTTTTCGGAAAAAGATGAGATTGACAGTATTTTTCCAAAAGTTACAATTCTAATGCAATCCTGTCAGAAATGTTATATTTATTTTATTTTATCGAAACTCTTGCCTTTAACCTAGATATCTAGATCTTTTCCAAAGCTAGCTGGACTCATGAATGTACATAACTAAACCCATATACGATTCATAACGTGGATTTCACGTCACTTTCGGTTTGATGTCATTTATGCTTTCCTTTACCCATGGTACAGTGGAGAATCTGTAATTATTTCCCGTTTAAACGCAAACGTACGCAAACGCAAAGCACTAAAACGTAGAAAAGAACAACTTTTGAACAATTCTGATAATTCATGTTTATCTTGGTGGCAAACAGTTTGGAGCCTGATCAGACGCCGGGTTACCCGGCGTCTGATCTGGCTTCAAACTGTTTGTAAAAGAAAAACTTGTTTTTAGCGTAAACGCGTTTATCGGGAAAGAACAACACATTCTCCACGGTAGCGGGCGACATTATTTTTCCGACAGTACATTTTGTTCCTGCTGGATCTGGCAGTATTTTTATGTCACGCTGGCCTATGGGAGATAAACATTGTAAATACAATTGAGGTATAATAAAAACGGAATAGTCAACATCCAATCGACATTAAACGACTATTAATATAACCAATATTTGAATATTTCATTTCCACCTCATCAATTATTTGCCTGTAAATATCCTCGGGCTTCTTGTTCTCGTGTGTAAAATTATAACAACAATAAAATCAGTGCAAAAAGTCGTTTATTTAAAATAGCAATTTGTGTTATGTATGTGTGCATATATCCCAGAACTGTGCAGCATTTTTATAATTTAAAAAACACATTTACACATAGGTGGTCACAAATGTACAGTGGAGAATCTGTTATTCTTTCCCGTTTAAACGCAAACGTACGCAAACGAAAACGCAAAGCACTAAAACGTAGAAAAGAACAACTTTTGGACAATTCTGATAATTCATGTTTATCTTGGTGGCAAACAGTTTGGAGCATGATCAGACGCCGGGTTACCCGGCGTCTGATCTGGCTCCAAACTGTTTGCACTGCAAATAATAGTTTTAGCGTAAACGCGTTTATTGGGAAAGAATAACAGATTCTCCACTGTAGCATTTCGAAAATTGTGTACAACCAATCTGTGACTTTCTGCAATATTGTTATCTAATACAAAACAACAAGTCATTTTGTGTTTACAAACGTCCACACACTGACCATTGTTGATATTTGTAGTTTAATAAAATATTCACTGTTGCAAATTTCATTATAACAGTAACTTCAGTTTATCCCTTAAGTGCGTCACGCGGCGTCTGATCAGGATCCAATTTAAGCGTAATAGAGAGGGAAAGGGTTAAAGGCAAACTGCATGTACATGGCAAACAAGACCGTCATTGTAATAAGTACGTGCTTAAATGAGCTTATGTACCACGCAGCGTCTGTTCAGGATCCAAACTGTTTGACACTCGTATCTGCTCATTTCAAACGCCGCTTTATACGCGTACGGTCAAACTTCCAAATGCAATATACAACAAACCAATTTTGTCTGTGGTGTAAAAAAAGGAAGTGAGTTAACTATTTCCGCATCTTTTTTATCGTCGACTTTAAACTATAACTGCCACGATATTGAAGCTGTTGTCTTCAAAATTATTTCGAAATTTACATTTTGGACACTCAGATATCGAAACGAGTGTCAGACAGTTTGCATTCTGATCAGGTGCCGCGATACGCGGTGCCTTATTAGGATTCTACAGTGGAGAAAACGTTATTCTTTCCCGTTTAAACGTAAACGTACGCAAACGCAAAACACTAAAACGTAGAAAAATACACTTTTTGGACACATCTGATAATTCATGTTTATCTTGGTGGCAAACAGTTTGGAGCCTGATCAGACGCCGGGTTACCCGGCGTCTGATCTGGCTCCAAACTGTTTGCACTGCAAATAATAGTTTTAGCGTAAACGCGTTTATTGGGAAAGAATAACGTTTTCTCCACTGTATCTGTTTGCATAGACACATTCTGTAGACGAATTTGACGGTGAAAGAGTAAAACGAAGGTAAAAAAAATGAGTCGCTTTACTCTATTCCGACTGTTAGATACAACCTGTCTTTCAAATCATCACATGGTAAACCTTGCATGGTCTTGAGTATTTCGGTTCTTTAACAAGGAATTGAATTCAAAAAAAGAAGTATCTGTAAGTAATAGAACAGAACAGAACATATCATTTATTCACCCAGGTATTTACATACAGTGGAGAATATGTTATTCTTTCCCGTTTAAACGCAAACGTACTCAAACGCAAAGCACTAAAACGTAGAAAAGAACAACTTTTGGACAATTCTGATAATTCATGTTTATCTTGGTGGCACACAGATTGGAGCCAGATCAGACGCCGGGTTACCCGGCGTCTGATCTGACTCCAAAATGTTTGCAGTAGAAATAATAGTTTTAGCGTAAACGCGTTTATTGGGAAAGAATAACGTTTTCTCCACTGTAATACTATCATTGTGATTCCGTTTTGAATAAAGAAAGAGAGAAAAAAAGAAAAAGAAAAACATATATGGTATGTTCAATAGAGCTCCCTTAGACACAGTGTGAATAAGTTTGAAAGCTAATCAAGCGGGAGCTGATTCGATGTCTTGTAACAGTGGAGAAGACATGTATTTCCCTTTGAACCCTTACCCCATTGCCTGATAATGATTTTGAGAACAGGTGACTAATTTAAGCAGGTTGAACGTTAAGGCCTTAAGGCCTGTTGTAACAGAAACAACAAAGCTCGCCGGTGGCACATTTTGAGACTGAAAAGCAGAATCTGAAGTCAATGTCACAGGGGTCGAAGTGTTTTGCGTGCATGGAAAGGTCTTGTCCATATCCACATACATACCAACTATGAAGGCGATACCTCAAGAGACTCTAAAAGAAGGTTTCTAAACCTTAACCCGGGTCCTACGTTCCAAATAAAGGTCACTGGAGTCAATTTTTGCGTGCATGGAAAGGTCTTGTCCATATACACATGTATTTCAAATCATGATAGCAATACCTGAAGGGACATTAGAGTTGTATGCATTTTTCCAAAAGTTAAATACACAGTTCGAAACTTAAACGCAGTGGGCGAGGTCATGCTCACAGGGTCCAAAATGTCACCTGGTCGAAAAGGTGTTGACATGTGTTGTGCAAGTATGAAATAAATAGAAGCTATGAACATTTTAAACAACTTATGGGAACGGCAAGGACAACGCCGACGCAAACGACTTGATGACAACATAAGTTCTGCTGGATATTCGTGTGGTGGCCTAATTTAAGGTATAAAAAGACGTATTGGTGGGATAAAGGGTAAAGGAAACTAAATGAAAAAACAATACAAAAATGTAGAAAATGACAACATTTCTTTAAATGCTTTTTCCGACTTTTAATATGAATGGCAACCAGTTTGTAGCTCGATCAGACGTTGGTACAGTAGAGAATCTGTTATTCTTTCCCGTTTAAACGCAAACGTACGCAAACGCAAAGCGCTAAAACGTAGATAAGAACATCTTTTGGACAATTCTGATATTTCATGTTTATCTTGGTGGCAAACAGTTTGGAGCCTGATCAGACGCCGGGTTACCCGGCGTCTGATCTGGCTCCAAACTGTTTGCACTGCAAATAATAGTTTTAGCGTAAACGCGTTTATTGGGAAAGAATAACACATTCTCCACTGTATCTAGTTTGACTTCAAGCAGTTTGTAATGGCATTAATTGTTGTAAAACGAACGTCTTTATTCGGAAAGACTAATGTTTTTCCACGGTATACGCTCTACAGTATCAGGATCACAGTGATTGAAAGAGGCGTTGATATTTTACGAGATGCTTAGGCTCAGGTGTTTTATTATGGCTATTTGAAGGAACACACACCTTAAACACTTATAGCCAAGTAATGTGTTAAAAAATGTCACTGAATTATTTTATCATGCTATGTTATTATATTTGTTGCTCTGCTGGTTTATCTGCCTTACAAATATATTACCAGAGTACTACACAGCTCGTATCGAAATGAGACGATAAAATATTCAGCATCTTATCTAAATATAACCTGTTTAGATAAAACAGTTATAGCAATTGCGTCCGTAGAAGGTGAACCCATTCCGCCATAGTCAAAGATGCCAATCAAACATATGTATGCGGGTTTAAGCCATGCTACTGCTTAAAGCAAGATTAATGCTGTAACCAACATTTAACATAATAATTTATATTCATTTGTTTTGTTTTTTCGAAGGAGTACGTAGAGGCGTTTTATGGCACTTTTGCGTAGAAAAGGATTAATATAAGCATATTGTTGTTTTTTTCATTTGTCATCTATCTTAACCCTTTGCTCAATAGCATCATGGTTTCGGCACTTGACTTAATGTTTCATCAGGTTTAAAACGCATATTTAATATCTTAGTTTTATAATAAAAAAAATGCAGAAAATGATTCTTAAAGCAGACGATATTGCAACAGAAAAGTGATTTAAAACGCTTGAACTTTTTACGTTTTTCATGTCCGACGGTGTTTTAACCCTTCATGCCATTTTGCCGTCTGCTTTAATATTGTTGTCTGCAATATCGTATCAAAGTTAGATTTATGGCAGTATGACTGATGTGATATAAGAACAAGTGTCAATCACTTCGGATCCTGATCAGAGGCTGCGTTACGCCGCACCGAATCGGAATTCAAGCTGCTTGGAAACACACCTGTTGGCGTGAAGGATAGTGAAATTGGTAAACAGACATTCATTTTCAATCATTGCAACTTGTGTCTACAAATACGCGAGATACCCGCATGTTGGTATAAATATTGATCCATTCATTGAAATGACATAATTTGCTTTAAACAATTGTTATCTGCTTTGATACATCAAATTAAGAGTTCAGATAAATATTCAACATACAATCAAACAATTCTTCCATGCGACACATTTGGTACTGCAAGTTACTATAGTATTCTTCATTCTCTTTGCTGCAATATATTGTTCTATATGTAAAAGAAAACTTTTCAAGATAACAGAAATGTCCTATAGTTTCATGACCGATGTTTCTCATGACATTATGTGTTCAAGTAAGGTACTGTATCGCTATCCCTAGCTCATAAACATAGTAGTTGTTTTCTACTGCGTAGGAAACATGCTTGGCTCCAAGTTTTGAAAGTAATACATATTTTGTGTAACAGAGTATAACAGACAAAAAAGGATATCTTACTATATATTGCTGCTGAATGATGGGTAAATGTTATGCAGAATGCTCCTCCTGGAGCTTTTGCAATACTGTTTACCTTGTTTAAAGCTGACAGCTATCTTCAATGCCTAAATTAAGACTTATTTTACTGCATATTAATTATTGTCTAAAGTGGTGCAACTGTTAACCCTTAGCCTGCCATTCACGACTATATCTACATATGCAAACAGCTTGGATCCGAATGAGACGCCGAGTAACTCGGCGTCTCATCCGGATCCAAGCTGTTTGACACTCGGACAACATTTTCAGCAATTTTGAGCAACTTTGAAGCACTTTGAAACTTGAAGCAGACGAGAAATATTGCAGACGACAATTTATTTGGCGGGCTATGGGTTAAATAATGACGATTATGTGCATTGAACCCCATTCACTGCCATAACGTCATCTCCATTAAACAATAATTTCTGTTTTTATTTTCTCGAATGTAATTTTCAAGCAAATTGACTAACGAAATATCGTATAACTGAAATAATAGTTACTGCTCACAAAAGAATCAGCCAGTCCGCTTTAGGTTCCATCTGAAATGGCTATACTGGCTAACCGATTTAGGCAACAAATTTCAACACTTTACGAATCAGTCTGCACAACTTCACCTTTCGGCAACCCAATTTCTAAACAGCTTGCAGACAGAACGCACATTGTTCAGACCTTTGATAGTTCTAGATCTATGCTGACTGTTGATAACTATGAGTGTCAACGGGATTGTGCACCTTCAGCCGGGCGTTAAACCTTAGCAAAACAAAAAAACAAGGAGAAAAACATCGGGCTGCCAAGCGACGGAATTAGCTCTTGTAATGACATAATAAGCTTTTTCAGATACCCAATACTGTGTGTTTAAACTCATAGAACTATTTAACTGCAACTGTAATAACAGTCGAAGAGATGTTATTCTTTTCAAATAAACGCGTTAGTGCGTGTATACAATTGCTCCTTGCAAACAGGTTTTGAGAGTAAGATCAGACGCCTAATAATTCGATGTTTAGTTATGTTTTAAGCTGTTTGCCACTCTGTTAGAATATATTATCGGACTTAAACACAAACCATTCATTTTCTGACATTTTACTGCATTGCGTTGCTAAACCGAGAAAGTATAACACTCCCCCTTTGAACACTCAAGCTTTTGCCAATATTTCAAATTTCAATCAGCCGTCTAGGTCCAAATTGTTTTCTACTTGGATGTGTTCATCGGCGAAATTGCCTTTGGTCCATTTTATGGAAATGTTTTGGCAAAATTAGTACAAAAGCCGCCATAACGACAACTAAAAACTGATTGATGTCCATGTTTTAGACAGATGACTGCTTGAAGAAATACTGTATGAGTTAACCCTCACTCCGCTTCAAACCATTACCCCCATACAATGGAGAAAACGTTATTCTTTCCCCTTTAAACGCAAACGAAACGCAAACGCAAAACACTAAAATGCAGAAAAGAAAAACTTTTTGACAATTCTGACTTTTCTTTTTTATCTGAGTGGCAAACAGTTTGGAGCCTGATCAGACGCCGGGTTACCCGGCGTCTGACCAGGCTCCAAACTGTTTGCACTGGAAATAATAGTTTTAGCGTGAACGCGTTTACTGGGAATAAATAACGTGTTCTCCACTGTAAGTACGCATTGACGCCGCAACCCTTTCAATACCAAATTATCCTTAAGTTTGTTACCCATTCATCGCATCATTGTCGTCTGCTTCAATCTTGTTGTTTGCAAGATCATTTTAAATCAAGATTAAATGTAGCATGACTAAAAACATATCGATACGAATGTCAAACAGTTTGGGTTCTGATCAGACGCAGCGGTTCGCGGCGTCTGATCAGTATTCAAACTGTTTGCAAACGCTTTCAAGCGTCATTGAGTGTGAACGGATTAAACTATTTCCCCGCCAAGTCTACTTTAACCGTACTACCGCTGCATGTCTTTAAAGTCAGTTTTATGGCCTTCCAGACTGAAGAAATGTATATACGAGTGTCAAACAGTTTGGATCCAGATCAGCCTGATCATGACCCCAATATTTGGCGTCATTGGCGTTAATGAAGGAAACAGTTCCACTTTACACAGCTCTGAATATTTACCATAAGGAATGTTTATATCCTAGCAGATGATCGCTAAAAGCAGACGGAACGTAAAGCGAACTGCGCCTTGACGCACTTTAAACCTGCTATAATTGGTCACATGTCTTCAAAACTGTAAATAAGATATGGGGTGATGGGTAGAGATGCTACCTGCGATTCACATACATGTAAGCAGCGACTCTGCTTTTAAGTGAAGACGTGCTTTCACTGTGTCTCTAAACATTAAACATGCATTTGGAATGAATCAGCCCCTGTAAAATGCATTGCATGGGAAAGCAGGGTCATCCGTTTTCGTTACTTTAATACTGTGTATCTAGGCGATGCACTGCATGTTCCATTCTGTTGGCTGAGAAGTAAACCTCACCTTTTTTCGAAGAGCTGCTATAGGAAATAACATACCTATCAAAAAAGCTACTGTTGCCGAATCGCTTTAGAGTGATCTAAAGTCCGAACGTTTTCTTTCTGTTTTAGGGGGCGAACTTGTATTTTTGCCAATACCTGTAAGTTTATTTTTTATCAGAAATTGGAAAACACTATCCTTAAACCATGCACTGCCTTACCCCGAGTAAAAAATTTGGTCCGAATCAGACGACGCGTTACGCGGCGTCAGATCAAAATCAAAACTATAAGACAAATATATCGAAAATATTTCAATAAATTTATTAAAATTTCAGAAATTAAAGCAGACACCAATCGCTTAAATTAGAAGATAAATGGCAGGTAAAGAGGATAAACACGATACTTAAATTTCTGCAACATTTGTGGCAAAGCTGCAATATCTATACAATCGAAATGTGATACTTCGAACTCGCTAAAATATATCGTACCATCATTTCATTAGTTGAATTACGATAAGTAGATCTGGCTTAACTTAAACATACCCGTATTTCACAGTTAAAACGTGGCTCAGTTACGTTTTAACTTTGAAATATGGTTATGTTCGAATCAACGCGAGTTCGAAGTATCAAGTTTCTACTGTATTTGTGTAGTCAATGCAATTATCACAATTTATAATCTAAGGGTCAGACAGTTTGCATCAAGATGAGAGAGCGAGTTACTCGGCATCACATCTAGATTCAAACTGTTTTAATAGTTATCACAAAGTCACCCTTAAGCTTATAGAATGTATAAATAATTCAAATTGCTTCTGACAAAAACAGTCATGATAAGCCCAATCCCAGCCAGATAATATGGCGTTAATTAGCTAGACTCATCCGAAATTTATTAATTTCAAGATAATTTCTTTCTTAATTTATCTGCATTGAGAACAACATTTCATTATTAAAATGCTACTTTAGTGAATTTATGTCAGTTTTTCAACCATTGAACTTGCTGACGTTATGCAAACCAAGCAACAGCATGGCCATAATTTGGTGAAGAATAAGCATTAATGATTATCATTTATTCTCAGGTTGTGTTTTTTATTGATTGTTAAACAAATTGCATGTTAATTATAAAAACGTTATTGATGAATAGACAATATTATAGCTCATAAAATGTAACACGATATGGTTAATATGTATGCGAATTTAGATAAAATGTTTATGTTTACAGTGGAGAATCTGTTATTCTTTCCCGTTTAAACGCAAACGTACGCAAACGCAAAGCGCTAAAACGTAGAAAAGAACAAATTTTAGACAATTCTGATAATTCATGTTTATCTTGGTGGCAAACAGTTAGGAGCCTGATCAGACGCCGGGTTACCCGGCGTCTGATCTGGCTACAAACTGTTTGTATTGTAAATAATAGTTTTAGTGTAAACACGTTTATTGGGAAAGAATAACACATTCTCCACTGTATCTTGCTAAATTCAAAACAACGCTCTATGCTTTAAACGTAACAAAACATATATTTAGCCTAATTGGATGGAATAAAGAGGTTTTGTTATTTAACCCATTCACTGCCTTACTCAGTATACAATGGTTATTTGCTAACTATTTTGATCTTGATCAGACACCGCAATACGCGGCGTCTAATCAGGATCAAAACTGTTTGTAACGTGTTGTCTGGTCCAAAATGTTTACGCTCATTTGAATATTACTAATTATTAACTAGTTATTGACTGTTATTAACCCCTTCACTGCCTTACCCCGAGTACACTAGTAATTTGAAAACAGTTTGGATCCTGATCAGACGCCGCGTAACGCGGCGTCTGATCAGGATACAAACTGTTTTACACTCATTTCAATATTTCATATGTCAAAAAAACTAAATATTTAATGTTAGAAATAAAAGCAGACGACAACTGTTTAAAACTGATGACGTCATGGCAGTGAAGGGGTTAAAAGCAGACGAAGATAGGTTTAAAGTTGATGACGTCATGGCACCAGCATAGACGACTAGAGACGCATTTCAACAGTCTGTACACAATGAATTCAGTCAACAGCATGTTATCGTTATAAAATGACGGAAGTAAACAACAGATGTGATGGTATAGTAATACAGTAAAACCTCACTATTACGACAGCTTAATTTGTGTTTATTAGTAGGTGTTTGAGACATGTGATTTTTTAAAGCAAGGTGACAGTAAAACAGAAAGCTACTGTAGAAGCTTTCTGTTTTACTGTTTCACTGCTTTAAATTGTTACCTGTCTTTTATTAAACCAATAAGATTTCGTTTAAGTGGTCGTATTGGTGTTTTTCTGTAATATATACCGAAGTAAGTCATTGTATGTTTAGCTTATTTCTATAATTGAACATATTTGTATTGCATATAAAAATATTGTTTTCGCGAAACAATGACAGAAATTTTCATTTCAAACAAATATTGTTTGTGTTCACTGCACCACTTGATTGCTTTGTCCCGAGTACACTGGTA
Source organism: Gari tellinella (assembly GCA_922989275.2). Lineage (NCBI taxonomy): Eukaryota > Metazoa > Mollusca > Bivalvia > Cardiida > Psammobiidae > Gari > Gari tellinella. Next base: position 91,048,594 of record OV277857.1, read on the forward strand.
TGTTAATCATTTTCTCTCTCAATGACGTCATAAAGCGCATTTGCAAACAGTTTTGATCCTTACGCGGAGTCTGATCAGGATCAAAACTGTTATCTACTTATTTTGAAATTACGTTAGTTAAACTGCCTTAAATCTAACTTTGAAACGATATGGCAGACAACAATATTGAAGCAGACGACAATATGGGGATGAAGGGGTAAAACCCTCACAATAAATTTCATCATGAAAGGGTTTACTTAGTTTGGACCCATATCAGATACCGAGTACTCCGGCTTACTGTCAGGATTCAAACTGTTTGGCGCTCATACATGTACCACTAGGGTTTCAGATAAATTTCAGTTAAATTGCCCATTACCTTACTTTGAGAAAAGACAATATTTAACAATGTTCAACAATACGCAACTGAAAATGTCCGAGAGGCAGCGTCAAACTACCTACGTCATACTTGTAACAACTAGCGTAATAGATGCCTCTATAAAAGAGAGGTGCAAAGAAGGAAGTGAAGGGAAATATTGTTTTTGGCACTGGGCGTTATTACAGTGGAGAATCTGTTATTCTTTCCCAATAAACGCGTTTACGCTAAAACTATTATTTGCAGTGCAAACAGTTTGGAGCCAGATCAGACGCCGGGTAACCCGGCGTCTGATCAGGCTCCAAACTGTTTGCCACCAAGATAAACAAGAATTATCAGAATTGTCCAAAATTTGTTCCTTTTTACGTTTTAGTGCTTTGCGTTTGCGTACGTTTGCGTTTAAACGGGAAAGAATAACAGATTCTCCACTGTACGAAGTAACATTTGCCACTACGTCATTCTTTTGCGGCGTAAAGTATGTACTACTGACCGACACAAGATGTTATTCAAAACTTATTTGAAAAATCCCTCCTGAGCAGTTTCATAACATCACACATTTCTACAGTGCCCCCTCCCTACAAAGGCCCTTTAAACGTCGATTTCCTCCTGACAACAACGCTTGCCATTTTCACGGCTGCCATATCGTCTGCTTAAAATTGTCGTCTTCTGTTTTTCTCAGAGTCAAGTAATGTACATTTTGACAAAAACAATATAATGACGAGGGATAAACAGCTTGAATTCAGATCTGCATTTAAGCTGTTTGCAAATGTTCGCCATTTCCCTCCCTATAACAACTCATTCCGAACAACACACACAGTCTTCTATTGTTTGTTGTTGCCGAGAGGTAGCATTGTAAAGTGATACGTTTTGGTCTGCTTTATGTTTAACCCTCCATATATACGCATGTTCATGCCTTAAATTTATTCCTGTACTGAAGATACTTGTTCCAATTTATACATTCATAAATGTATATCATACTCGTAAGAAATAATATTTATATTTTAGCAGATAGTACCTTAAAGTAAGCTGAACGTAAAGCAAAATGCGCCTTAAGGCCCATTCAGCTTTACGTCAAACCTGCTTTAAGTGGTCACCTATCTTCAGTACAAGAAACAGGCTATGGAGAAATTGGTTTAAAAGAAAAGGTACACCCTCTGAATCATAAACATTAAAAACTTCCTTTTATTTGTTTTACATATTCATGGAGATATCAACCCTTCCAATCCCAAAACACTCTGTAGAACTTTGCAGAACTGACCAGGGTCTACACTATTTGATAATCTATTGGTTTTCGTTGTAAAACCACGATTCAACAGTATACTGATTCAAATAGTGAATCCTAGAAGAGCCCAAAAGATTTATAAATACCTACAAGATATATTTAGTGTTGTACAGTGGAGAATCTGTTATTCTTTCCCGTTTAAACGCAAACGTACGCAAACGCAAAGCACTAAAATGTAGAAAAGAACGACTTTTAGACAATTCTGATAATTCTTGTTTATCTTGGTTGCAAACAGTTTGGAGCCTGATCAGACGCCGGGTTACCCGGCGTCTGATCTGGCTCCAAACTGTTTGCACTACAAATAATAGTTTTAGCGTAAACGCGTTTATTGGGAAAGAATAACAGATTCTCCACTGTAAGGGTTATAAAGTTTAAACTCTATACAGTATGAACATATTGGTTTTAGCACAAGGCATCGGATAAACTAGAGAACGTTTTTCGCCACTGTATCATATTGAGTTAACTATACATTATGCAAGACATTTATGTTTAAATTGTGGTAACTTATAGGCCTACTGGGCCGGGTGCAAATTGTTTGAATTTAAGCAACATCTAGTTAAAAACATTATGTTTTATGGACGTGTTTTAATAATAGAATATTTACTTACTTACTTATAGCTTTTTCTTAATTTGGTTTTAACACCAAAGTTCTCGAAATCTGTGTACTAATGTACTTTCTGAATATGTGAAACTTGCATCGCATACACATTCATTAAATACCCAGGAGTGAACTTTGTGAAAATCCATTTATCGTTACTACCGTATACAAAACTACAGTGGAGAATATGTTATTCTTTCCCGTTTAAACGCAAACGTATGCAAACGCAAAGCACTAACACGTAGAAAAGAACAAATTTTAGACAATTCTGATATTTCATGTTTATCTCGGTGGCAAACAGTTTGGAGCCTGATCAGACGCCGGGTTACCCGGCGTCTGATCTGGCTCCAAACTGTTTGCACTGCAACTAATAGTTTTAGCGTAAACGCGTTTATTGGGAAAGAATAACACATTCTCCACTGTAATTGTATCACATAGATTTAAGATCACAGTAGTGTTGTAATAGTGCATCCCTATTATCAGAACGATAGCATTACATTCATTGCTAGTGTATGAAAAGCAAACCCTAAGCTTTATATCATTTATAGCTTTATATATCAACACATTCAACCCTAGCGACGAGTATACTCGTCGTTTACAAACCGTCTACCTGTGAGGATTACACTTGTCTTATGCAAACAGATTAGACCTGATGAGAGGGCTCCTTGAGGAGCCCTCTGGTTAGGGTCTACAATGTTTGTCATTTTGAAATATATTGTTAAAATCAATCCTCAAAAGTCAAAAATGGACTAGACTTATTTTGAAATTGGAATTGTCCATTAAAAGTTTCAGGGGTGAATGAGTTAACCCTTTCACTGCCACTGTGACGGAAATTTTCGTCTTATATAATATCTGCCATAGCATCGTCTTCATGTTTTTTTAAATATAGAATTTAATGCGTTTATGGCTTAGGAAAGATCGACATGAAATACCGAGTTATGCGGTGTCCAATGAGGATCCAAACTGTTTGCAAATTTCAATATTGCAGCAAAAAGTTGTGTCTGCCGTGTTCTGTCTTATATTTTAGTATCAGTAGGTAGAAAAAGTAGGAATTCAATGTATTTGAACATTGTATTCAATAAAGATGTATTAAAGTAGACAAGAATAAAATACTACTTTATCACATAACTTGCGATCTGAGAGTGGCATAAAGGTATTAAAGAAATATAGTATTCCACTGGTGGAATACTGTTTTAGGGACTCTGGCCCAATCTCTTCGTCTTACAAGCGATGCATGTAGCGGGATACCAAATGACGCCATTTGAGATGACGTTGCCGTAAACAACGTCGCGTTTTGGCGTAACATCTATATAGCGGAGGGAGTACAATGTACAAACTACGTTTCGATTCATTTCATAGGTGTTCAAAAGTGTTATGTGATAAATAGGAAAATCACATTCCTGCTCATTACTTATCATTTTTATGCCAAGGCTCGTGTCATATTATTTTAGTCAACTCATTTATCAACAATGATAAATGATAAGCACTCATGTAAGATCCTCAACTTATAAATGAAAAACATTAAAACATCGTATTTCAGACTAAAAGTCTGAAATACGATGTTTTAATGGTTTTCTTGCAAAATGATATTTCTATCTTTGTCTTTAAACCAATTTCTGCAAAATAATTCTGCTTCTAATAATACATGCCTTCGCTCTGTATGAATGTACGCTGTGAACATAGAAAATGTTTAGACTTATTTCTACGTCATCGTTATTTTCATGCCACGTAAATTATACTTTTTCAGCCACCCACGTATCGGGCGGCACCTAATTCAATTCAGGCAGTTCCAAATTCTAAGGATAGGTGCTCTTTTGTCAGAACCAATTTGCTACGAAATTAGAAGCATATTTCATCCTATATATTTCTCCGCCACATTGTTTTGTATCAATATAATAATAACACAGATCATGATAGCAATCAACTATACATGAATAATCCCAGAGACTAGCTGGCGATACAATCATAATGCTGGCTATTTCCTTTAACCGTCTTGATGAAATCCGCTTTTAACAATGTCGTCTCTTTTATTTCTAAAATGTAACATTAAGATAAATTCACTAAGTTAAAAGAGCTACCAGTGTCAAACAGTTTGGATGCTGACCAGATGCAGCGTTCCGCGGCGTCTGATCAGTATCCAAGCTGTTTGCAATATAACATTGTACTCGGGGTAGGGCAGTAAAGGAGTGAACCTTCACTGTGCATGAAACCGTCATTTACATGACCAATTCTGACATAATTTCTAATTATTAAAACCCCAACCTGTTTATTTGTTTTCGTATATATATCTGAAATCTTAATATTAGCATATAAGTATAGTTTCCCCAGTTGACTGTAACGAAAACTAACATGCATTGGTAATTAAAACATACATGTACCCAAACAAATGTGTTTTTCTGAATTATAGTATTACTAATAAGTTGTTTAGATACTAATTAGTAAAGCAAAATGCACACCCTGTAGCCATCTGGTCTTAGTCTGCGAAGTTTTCGCTTGCTCTTTTGTTTGAACAGTGTTGTTGCAATAAGGTTAATGATGCTTTTAGAAGTACACGTATAGAGCTATCCCAACATTCAATAACATGAGTATCACCGACCAAAGGAAGGACCCCACTTGATTCCTCCGCAATTAGTAAATATTCCAAAAGTTTTCAGATTACCGTACAAGTCTGGCTGTCCTATTGATTATTGATATAACCTCTACTCCTTGGAACATGTTATTGTTCAATTGCGCTGAAACACGTATTTGTACAGACCAATGAGAAAAGCGTTCGATAGTCAGCTTGGCCAATGCTAATCCTCATATAACAACTAATTTAATATAAGCTTGTCACTTTTTGAATTAAATCGTAAAGCAAACGTCATGCGCACTGCCACCTAAAGGGAGCGCCTACTTTACGTATTTTTAACACTTTACCATCGATTATCAGTCAAAATTTCAATAAACATCCACTGACGCAAATTTTAGGCGAACTTCGACGATTAAAAATACTGAACCATTGGATATATAAAGCAGCTGTGTCATTTAGTATCGTTCCTTTTAGCTTCACATACACTTACCAGGAAACTCGTATTGGAAAAGACACGCTCTTGTAAGTATATAGCTGTTGTTCAAATGTACATACATGTATTTCATTAATATACCCGGTATAACTATTGTTCTTGTTGGTGAGATTTTACCTGTACCGTTTCAATTCATATTTTTAATTTATAACACTTATGGCATATTTTGTAAGCTTACAATAATGCTTTGGAATGAAATAGTTTACTTTCTGAAATTGCACACTGAAAAAACATATATTTGAAAATGTGCTTATCTATTTCATTAATGATTATGTTAATATTTAAGACAGAAAGTTGCTTAAAGCAGATTTAAGATAAAGCGAAAAGCTCCTTAAGGGTTTGCTTGAAACAGCTTTCTGCCATGGTGTAGAAACTGTTTACTATGGTTCTGCATAGTATAGCAGTGGTTGAACATGTAATATAAACGTATTTCTGTGGATGATAATTATATAATGGCGTAACAGTGTTTCGACGAAGGAAAGGCTAATGACAAAATGCGATTTTACACCATCTTAGTGCAAAGAGAACGGAATTACTACTAACATCTGGAATAATGGCTTAATGTGATTACAACCATGATTATTATTGTTCTGGGTCCTCTTGAGTTTGAAATAAAGTATCGACATTACCTTTCGACATGGCTTACGACGATTTTTTGTGATATTCCATATTCTATTTAAATCATGCTTTTATGGTTTACAACAGAAATATGAATACGTTTATGGAACAAATGTACTTTTCCTATATGCATTTGTTTCCCGAATAACTCATTGGGGGTTGCCGCCCCGAAAACCCTGCAGATTCCAAGTTTAACCATATAATTTCAAAGAATTTACTAACACAATAATATAAAATTCTGAAATAATGTTTTATTATTCGTTTGGCGGTTCCTTTTGTTACTTATCAATCCCGTACCGGTAAAATGCATTATAGCCTCGCTTATAATTGTAGATGATACATTAACCCTTTACCTGATACCCTATTTCTAGAACTTAAGATGGTGACTACTTAAAGCAGGTAGAAAGTAAAGCAGAATGCGCCTTATGGCGCATTCTGTTTTACTTTCAGCCTGCGTTAAGCTATTACCTGCTAGAATAGGAAAGTATTGAATATGACACATATTCATTACTGTATATTTTCGAACTATTTTCTTCAGCGGATGAATAAAATGAATGTGCTAAAAGTCGCTTCTATAAGAGAAAGGGTAAATGTGCACAACTAAATTTATAACATGCATTGTCAATTATTGATTCTATTGTAGAATGGTAATGTGGATTTTCTAAATCGGAATATCTAGAATGTATTCACTTAAAATGTTGTAAACGTTTACTTAATGTTATAGGTTAAGTACTTCTTCTGCAGGTGTATATGGGGAACTAGGTCACAGAGGGCTCTTAAAGGACCCCACCCCCTGATCAGGGTCTACACTGTTAATCATTTTGCAATAATCTGAACGTTTAACCTTATTAGCCATAAATTGACTAGACATATTTGGAAGCTGGAAACTGTCCATTAATTGTTTCGGGGGCGAATGGGGTTAATTCATCATTTGAGCGCCAGTCCCGATTCTCAGCACGTTACTTTGTACACATTTTTTATTCATAAAGACGCCAAGTAACTTAGCATATTACCTTCAAACAAACTTGTTGATATCCTGATGATCAATTCTTTAATACAATGTAGATAAAAACAGCTCTGAGGATTCTGAGATGACATCATGACAATAACCTACTTTGTCATATTTAAGATACAGTGCTCCCTCTCTACAACGACCCTCCTAAAAACGATTCCCTCCTTACAACAACACTTGCCGTTGTTTCCCTAACAAAAAAATGTCCAACTTTTCACGTCTGCTATATTGTCTGCTTAAAATTGTCGTCTGCTGTTTTTCTCAAAGTTAAATAATTGACATTTTGACAGAAAAAAACTTAATTAGGAGTGGCAAACAGCTTGATTCAAGATCAGACGCCGCGTTACGCGGTGTCTGATCTGGATTCAAGCTGTTTGCAAGTGTAAGCCGATTCCCTCTCTATAAGGACTCCCTCCGAACAACGCACACATGTTTTGTCTCCCATTGGGTATCGTTGTAGAGAGAGGGCGCTGTAGTACGCTCCTGGCGAGATCGGACCAATGTCGGTCAATATTATTAATGTACGCAGAACGATCGGTCATTTTCGTACCGAAAATGCTCGATCCTGATTGCCAGGTGACGAAAAAATGGCCAATCGCTCTACGTGGAATACCGATATTGAATTACATTGACAAAGTCGCATCTGGGACGAATTATCTTAACCCCTAAGCTGCTGATCGCGACTTCACTGGTTTTCGCAAACAGTTTGGATCCAGATAAGACACCGCGTCCCGCGGCGTCTGATCTGGACCCAAACTGGTTGACACTCGTCTTTAGGTTTCTTATATTCAAAAATGTATAAATATGAATTTAATAAAATTTGCAGACGACAATTTCAAAGCGGACGACGTTGCATCGGGTTAAGGGTAACGCTTGTGAATTGTCTGCAGATGCTTACAGAATGAATGTTTGCAATTTGAATTGAAGAAACGGAATTGCGTGAGAATAGGGTTAACCATGTTGTAATTGTTAATTTGAGACAGTATATGAAATTTTAACGATCTTCAATTATTTTAACGGCTCGCCATGAAAGTAATGTAATTATCGACCGTTAAAAATCTCTTATACCGTTGCAAATTTGAAATTACAGTACGATTTACCCTTTTTTGAGCAGTTCTTACCAGAGGTTTTGGTTTAAAACCATTAATTTCACCGCATGAAATTTGATGAAAGAAGTTTAATAGCTACGTCGTATGTCAAGAGACGAATTAATGCAATTTTTGTTGTATCTTTAACGCGTCCATTGCCAGTATGACGTATTGACATGTCCAATACAGTTGCCGTCGTTTAATCGTCTACTTTATGTTTTTTGCCTGTTTTCTATTTAATAGAAGTACGCTCGTAGGAATATAAAAGAATGTACCGCGACAAAAATACAATATGTAAAATTTGTTATAAACATTCACTTTACAAATTGTACCTGAATTGTATGGCGATGTTCTGTTCTAAAAGTGTTGTAGAAAACGAATGTGCTGTGTTGTGAACTTAACTCAAACGTGAGAAAACATTACCTACCAGAAAAAAAATGTACCTAAATAAATAAACCAAAATTTTAATTCTTTGTGTCATGAAAAATGGAGTCATTATAAAATCAGTAGCAACGTTCTCTCCCATGCTTTTAAAGAGCGACAAAACTATATAAAATTCAGAAATAACCAAATAATGGAACGATAGAGTTTGGGAGAGCGTATTTCTTTTTTATGATATGATTAGATTGTATAATACATAGGTATTGTAAATGTAAAACATTGTGTACCTTTATATATAATATAATATGTCCGTTTAAAGATCCCAAACCTCTTCAAACCACTTTTATAAAAACAAGTTTTCTATATTCTAGGAAATGGTAGCTTAAAGCAGGCTGAAAGTAAAGCAGAATGCGCCTTAAGGCGTTCTGCTTTTCGTTCAACCTGCTTTAAGTGGACACCTGTCTTCAAAACCAGAGACAGACTATTGGGTAATTGGTATTTAGTAGTACCTGTATATACCTATTTAAAGTTTTGTATGAGTTGCTCCCCTTGTAATGAAAAACATCATGGATTTAATTTCAATTTAACATTATCAATATTTTAGCCTTAATTCACCATCAAATAAGCTTCATGCGATTAGATATTTAGGAGTATAAGTAGTTTGGATTGTTTATAAGTGATATATATTTGGATATGTTTGGAGTGGTTTGGGGGATTTTGGGAGGTTTGGAGTCTCAATGCATTGTCCGGATGCCTCAATTTGGTATTGTAAGCATTGTTTCTTTAAAAAACGAAATGATCTGATCCTGATCCTGATCCTGATCAGACGCCGTGTGACGTGGTGTTTGATCAAAATACAAACTATTTGCAAATGTCAGTGTTTTCAACCTTGGTATCTAAAGGGTTAAACTTACTGGAATAATGGTGTTATTAGAGGGAAAGATGAAATACAGAACATATTTTGATATGGTTAACAAAAGAAGTTACATATTATTTTAATACTTTTTTATTTTGTTTAACCTCATTCCTGCTTTTCCAAATGTGCAGTTTCCATGTTCAGTATTGATAGGATGCCGAACAAGTTTGGATCCCGACCAGACACCGCGTAAAGTATAATACTCCTTACGATATTACTTGAGTAAATTTACCTAAGATCTAAATTTGAGAAATAAAAACAGACACTCTATTAAAGCAGATGAAAGAGATTAAAAGAGACAGTATCGTGTCAACGAAGGTATTTCATTTCTCTAGCAATTCTTCTGAACAATTATATCTTTTGTAAACTGTTTGGAACCAGAATAGACGCTAGGTAACCATTGGTCTGATCTGTCTGTTTGCAATTTAGATTTAACTTACTGTTTGCAATTTAGATGAAAACAAACCATCCATATTTCAAAGAATCTATAATCTTTTAAAAGCAATTGCATTGCCTCTGCATTTAGCTTGGTGTAAGCGGATAGAATAACGTATTCCCCTTTGTAAATAAAACAAGTCATACCATTTTATATCACAACCCTAAACTTTACGAAAATATTTGAAATAACAGAAAAATACCAATGAAAATGTAACACACTTTAAGTAAAGCGGGGTTTAATCAGGATAAATACCTTTTAAAAAGAATGGTTGTACATGTAGTCGGGGTGAGGCAGTGACTGTGCTAAAGGTAAACAGAAGATTTATTTCTTGATAACGTGAAAAATATACCTTTCCAATCATTCTGTACATTATGTTATGTTCTAAATGTTCAACTAACACTATTGACTGATTATACTACAGCACGCTTGGTATGTTACAACAGTAAAACCTCTCCACTATTACGACCACTAAAGCAAAGGCTAATTGATTGTATAGGAGACAGTTAACACCTTAAAACAAGGTGACATTAAAACAGAAAGCTCCTAACTTGCTCAAGCAGCCACCTGTCGTAAACACATAATTGTTAACATAATTTAGGGGTCGTTAAAAAGAGGGTTTTGGTTGTCAAACGTATATTCTAAGGCTTTGATCTGTTTTCAATTTCGTTTGAAATGAAATCAACATAGTTTCAAACAAATTAAAGTCAGACGAAATGGCCTTTAACCTGGATCCAAATCGTTTTCAGCAGTTACCTGAAATGATAATGCAGGTAGAAAGTTGATGTAGCTTTAACACTTTGCCTGCTGACCGCGACTTCTTTGTCTTTTGCAAACAGTTTGGATTCTGATCAGACGCCGCGCTATGCGGCGTCTGATCTGGATCCAAACTTTTTGACACTCCTTTTGAGATTTCTTTACTTGAAAAACGTATAAATCTAGATGAAATAAAATTTTGCAGCCGACAATTTTGAAGCAGACGATATCACAACAGGATAAGGGTTAATTATACCGAAACTGAACATTTCTTTAACTGTTTTAACCTAGAGTACAACGACTCTTTGACAATCGTTTGAATTCTTATCAGGGTCCAAGGTTATAAAGCATTTGAGCTTAGTCTGAGTGTGTTCTCAAGCATTTGATTGGTCAGATTTGAGCCAAGGTTCAAATCTGACCAATCCCATGCTTGAGAACGACTTGAGACTCAACTGAAAAGCTTTATTACCTTGGACCAAGACGTCGCGTAACCAAACTGCTTGACAAACGTATTACAGCGCTCCCTCTCTACTACGACATCAAATGGGAGACAACAATTGTGTGCGTTGTTCGGAGGGAGTCGTTATAGAGAGGGAAATGGGGTTACATTTGCAAACAGCTTGAATCCAGATCAGACGCCGCGTAACGCGGCGTCTGATCTGGATTCAAGCTGTTTGTCACTCGTCACTAAGGTGTGTTATGTCAAAATGCCCAATATGTAATTTTGAGAAAAACAGCAGACGACAACTTTAAGCAGAAGATATTGCAGACGTAAAAAGGTTTGACATAATTTCTTGTTTCGGGATCAACGGCAAGTGTCGTTGTAAGGAGGGAATCGTTGTTGGGAGGGCCGTTGTAGAGAGGGAGCGCTGTACATGTATATTTTTCAAATGAAAATACGTCAAATCTAAATTTGAGAAATAAAAGCAGACTATCATTGATAATCTCTACCACTGCCAACGGCGCCAAAAGGCGACTTTCAAACAGTTTGGTTCCTGATCAGACGCCGCGTGACGCAATCTGTTTCGTAATCGTATCGACATTTCTTCAGTCGAAACAGCCATACATCTTACTTTAAAAATATTGCAGACGACACTATAAATGCACAAGATATTATATTTTGGCGGTAAGAGGGTTAAAGCAGACGAAAGAACTTGACAGTAAAAGAGTTAACGAAAATGACGACATAACAGTGAATGGGTTAGAGGAAATACTATGGATGTAACATCGGTTAATATATTGAGAAATTTGTTTTGTAATCAAAACATATAACTTGTATGTATGCACGTAATTAGTATATATCTTTAAATTGAAATTCTAACGGATAATGATCTGATTGCGATAGGCACGCTGCTAAGTAATGAACTTGTGATATTGGTTGAACTCCTACACTCTTTTCCTTCTAAAAGGACTATTCCTTTTTGTTAAAAAATGGTAGCTTAACCCTTTACCTCATAGAGGCGCCTTCTAGCATTCAGTTAAATTCTCCGCTGAAGAAAAGAGTTCCAATTTATACAGTCATGAATATGTATCATAATGAGGTTTTTTTATACACAATGTAGGCGCTAGCTTAAAGCAGGCTGAAAGTAAAGCAGAATGTGCCTTAAGGCACATTCTGCTTTACTTTCAACCTGCTTTAAGTAGTCACCTATTTTCAAATCTAGAAAGAGGCTATTGGGTAAAGGGTTATTATTGACTTTTGATTGGTCTGTCTGAAAGCTATTGAACATTATTGGAATATATGAAAACCGTACACATCTTTGTCAGATGGATGAATCAAAATCAAGAACCCTCTGACCTGGGTTTAAACCATTTGCATACTAGATGTATGTTCTCACTGAAACATAAATCTGCCTTCCCGTGTCATTACCAACCAAACACACACACAGAAATAGCTTGGACTGGCCATTTGTATATTTTGTAACTTATCGTATAATTCGAAAGTTATGGCCCTTGTACATGACATTTCATTTAAATAACATCACCAGACTTGGTGTTTTCTAGACAAAGGGGATTACTCAAAAAAGTTTTGATACTTCTTCTTATTAAGCTCTTTCCATATAGAAAGCATCTGCATAACTTGGGTTCTTTTTCGGACAGGAACATATGACAAAGGGGATTAACTCAAAACCTATTGATGCCAGAGTTACGTTATGGTCATTACGCATGGCACATTCGCTCGCCAATTTCTTAATATATGTGGAAATTAATTTCACTAGTGTACCTGATGTGTAGTTATGTCCTGGCCAAAAAAGTAAGGACAATGTGAATGACTCGAAAAATATTGATGCTAGAGTTATGGTTCTTGTCAATGGCTCTTTCTATCACCAAGTTCTTTCCAAATATTGAATTTCCGTTTACTAGCATAAGGAGAACTGGGGTTATATTCCGGACATAATTAGTGACGCACAGACGGGCGTACAGGCGGACGAGCTCATAAATCGATACTTATGTGACCAAAATAACTAGCCACACAAATGAAATCATAAACCTGGCCATCTCTTGTAACATTACCGTGGTCATTTCTAGTAACACTTACCTGGTCATTAGTAGGAAAATGGTTGGGGTTAGCTTTCAGATCCTTTCAATCTTTAGTAAAACCCAATAGATATTCCGGTTATGTGGCTTGCCACGTAAAAGATCAAAGGAAAAAAGCTATATAACAAAAAGGTTGTGAGACGGATAAACAGACGAACACACAACTCTGGATAAAAACAATATGTCTCCCCGTATAAATCTGGGAGAGACAAAATAATTATTTGAAATCGCTTCCCGCACTCTAAGGGTTAATGCATTAACATATATGTTCATTAAGTATATAAGTCGCAATAACTGTTCATTAGGTTTAGTGCAGAGCGGGGACAATCTCATCAACCACAATGTTCATCATTTTGCTGGGAATATTTATCTGCCATAAACAAGATTTATATTTCGTTAATAAGATACGTTGTGTCTGAACAATATAAATTATTTATTTTATAATTTTCAACTTTGCAATACAGTGCGTCTTGCATTCAGCGACCATTCGTTTCAATAGCACGGATACCTGAACAAAGTGGCGACTGCTTGTATTGGATTAGTCCATTTTTATCAAAGGGATGCCTGGTCAAATTTTTCATTTTCAATTTGTTTTATATTGAAATTCCTATCAGCAAACAGTGTATACTCTGATCAGACGCCGCATGATGCGCCGCCTGATCAGAGTATACACTCTTTGCCTATGTCACATATATGGAATCGTGGGCACAAAGGGGATAATGTTAGGAACAAATAATGATTTTTCTGTATTATTTTCATCATGCATTAATCAACCGTTTCTTTTAAAGACTTAATCGGGTGGTCAACTAAATGCTCGCTTAATAAGACTTGTCAATGTCGGTGCTTTACGTAGAGCAATAATCCATGTTCGTCATTTGACGGTCGTGCCAAGAAATGCTCGAGAAATATCTGATCGATTTACGTACAGTACCGACATCTACTGACATTGATCTAATTTCATTTAGGGACGTTGTACCTTAACTCTTTAACTCTTTCCTCCCTGAAGCTTCAAATGGACAATCCCAGTTTCCATTTTAGTCTAGTCCATTTCTGACTTTTAAGGGTTGTTTTTGCCAATGTTTTGCATCTTGACAAACAGCGAATACCCAGATCAGAGGGCTCCTAAGGAGCCCTCTGATCTGGGTATTCACTGTTTGCATAGGACAAGTGCACGTTTAAGATGTATACTGTTTGAAAAGGACGCCTATATGCGGGACTAGGGTTCAAAGGGTTAATAATGACATGAAGAAATGGAATTCTGACAAGAGCATTAATTGCCAAGCCCGACAACACTACCACTTTTAAATTCTCAAATCCAAATTTACACTAGAGACAGGGTTGATCAGTTTGTGTTTAGATCTAGTTAGTACTCTACGAGTGGTGTGTACATGTACATGTATACCGTATATGTTTCCTGTTGTAACTTGTTTTGGTTTTTTATAAATGTCTTGGTTGATGCAACAGCGTCAAGCATTGTTGTAAGGAGGGAATCGTTGTTCGGAGGACTGTTGTAAGGAGGGAGCACTGTACTTATAAAGACCTTGTGAGAAACTTTAATAAGAATTACATAAATTACAAGTAGAAAGAATAACGATTAGTTATTCTGCAAAGCTCTCTCTCTACAACGACACCCATTGGGAGACAAAGGTGTGAGCGTTGTCCGGAGGGAGTGGTTATTGGAAAGGAAATTGGTTTACATTTGCATACAGCTTGAATCCAAATCAGACGCCGTGTAAAGCGGCGTCGGGTCTGGATTCAAGCTGTTTTTCACGCGTCATTAAGTTTTTTTCCCGCCAAATGTCCATTATGTAATTTGAAGAAAAAGGGCAGACGCTAATTTTAAGCAGACGACATTGTAGTCGTGAATAGGTTTGACATAATTGTTATGTTTAGGGAACTGCGAAATGGGTCGTTATAATGAGCGATTCGTTGTTGGGATGGCCGTTGTAGGAGCACTGTTTATAGATTAACCCTTTACCTGATAGCCTATTTCTAGTACTTAAGATAGGTGACTACTTAAAGCAGGTTAAAAGTAAAGCAGAATGCGCCTTAGGGCGCATTCTGCTTTACTTTCAGCCTGCTTTAAGCTATCATGTGTTTTAATATAGAAAATATTCCCTGTAATACATATTCATTACTGATTAAATTGGAACTATTTTCTTCAGCGGAGGAATAAATCATATCCGCTAAAAGGCGCTTCTATTGGGTAAAGGGTTAACAATTAATGTGAAATAGTCAGATAACATTTATTTGACTAAAACAGACATGTATTATCAGTTTAAATGTACCTTCACGCACAATACATTTTGTTCAATGACATAGTGTATCTTCAGCAGCAATTATCATAATAGATAAGTTTCAAACTTCAAGATGGTATGCATATCATACCAGATTAGCTACGTTTGAAATTAGGAATATGGGTTTGCTCGACTTTTGCGAGTTAAAAATAAAAATTCAAATAAAACAATTACAAGTATGTTCGACTAATCTTTGTTCGACTGAAATTACATGTTCTTGATATTGGACAAAAGTTAATGACCCTTCTACTTTACTTTTTCCCAATGTTGACCTCTTCGCTGCCATGGCACCATCTGCTGACTGTCGTCTGCCTTTATTGATCAAATTCCAATTTTAGGTATTTCGACTTAAGGGATATTGAAATGAATGTCATACAGTTTTTTATTCTGATCAGATGCTGCGTTACGCGGCGTCTGATCAAGTTCAAAACTGTTTACAAAAAGCGATTGCACTTGGGTAAGGCAGAAAAGGGTTACGTTGTCACCTGTATCTAAAATAGTTTGCCTTCGTTTGCGTAGTTTGACTTATGAGTTTGGGGTATTCCGCCCAACTATCTGAGCATGACCCCAGCTGTTGGAATGGAACATTTTTGTTACTAATGACATGAACTTGATCCACGCCGTATACATTCCAAGAAGCTGTTTTTCTCGATATTGATATCGAACAATCACGTGTCGTCTCGTTGTCACTTTAACCCCTTTTCTGCCATGGTATCTTCATATTTTAACAATTGTTGTCTGCTTTTACTTCTCAAATTTAACGTTTAGGTATTTTGACTTAAGAAATATTTTTATTGAAATAAGTTTCAAACAGTTTGGTTCCTGATCAGACGCCGCTTTACGCGGCGTCTAATCAGGATCCCAATTGTTTGCAAAAATAAATCTGTACTCGGGGCAAGGCAGTAAATGGGTTAACGGTGTTTTTTGTTTTGTTTCATTTTTGTATAATTGAAATAATCACTTTAAACGATGGTGAAATATATACAGTGGGGAATCTGTTATTCTTTCCCAATAAACGCGTTTACGCTAAAACTATTATTTGCAGTGCAAACAGTTTGGAGCCAGATCAGACGCCGGGTAACCCGGCGTCTGATCAGGCTCCAAACTGTTTGCCACCAAGATAAACATGAATTATCAGAATTGTCCAAAAGTTGTACTTTTCTACGCTTTAGTGCTTTGCGTTTGCGTACGTTTGCGTTTAAACGGGAAAGAATAACAGATTCTCCACTGTAAATGTATAACAAAAGACGTGGCCACATAACAGCTTATTCGGTTACTATTTATTTTGTATAGATGTTTTGTTTTATTTCATCATAATGTTGAGAACAATGGATGCCTTACAAGTTTTGTTACTAAAACAGGAGAAAAACGAAAAACAAGAAATGTTAATGCATGTACTAAAAAAGTTTAATTTCAGGCTATTTGAATTTTTTTCCTAAGAATTAGATACTTCCATGATATTTACAGAATTTCAATAACGTATTATGTTTTCTTCATATCTAAATGTTCTATTAAGGAGCAATCCTTCTCATTCGTTAAAGTGTCGTTTATATCAGGTTTTAAGTAAGAGATCGACACTTATACAATTAGGGAGTGCGTTATTGTTTGTGAGTGCAAAACATCACAATAAAATGCTGGAAATGAAAGTGTTCAAAAACCATTACGCCTTTTCGTTTTAATCTGAATGGCAAAAAGCCTGATCAGCCTTCGAGTTACGGGTTTTTGTTTGTAATGGCAATACTAGTTGTTGTGTGGAAAAGGATAACGTTTTCCCAACTGTATTAAACATTTGAAAATAATTTAAAAAGTTAAATTTTGAACCCAAGTTGCTTCAAGTAGTCACATGTCTTTAAAATTAGAAACAGACTATGAAGTAATCATAATTGCGTCAATAATGTTACCGTTATATGAATATACAGTGGTGAAACCGTTATTCTTTTACCAATAAACGCGTTTACACTAATACTATTATTTTCTATGCAAACAGTTTGGAGCCTGATCAGACGCCGGGTAACCCGGCGTCTGATCAGGCTCCAAACTGTTTGCCGCCAAGATAAATATGAATAATCAGAATTGTCCAAAAGTTCTTTTCTGCGTTTTAGTGCTTTGCGTTTGCGTTTCGATTGCGTTTAAACGGGAAAGAATAACGTTTTCCCCAATGTACACATGTACCAAAATCGTTTCGTTTACTTTATAACAAAAACAAGTTCAACGTTTGATTGTTTTAATCCCACCAATTTCTTGTGATACTTATAAGGACAATGGTGACGCAGGTGAGTTACATTAGCCGTTGACAAATTAATATTTTATATGTGCCATTCCTATTAAAGACATGAGGCATCCTTTTAAAACACGTTAATGAAACTTTACAGATAGGAGAGTGTTATCTATTTTTAAGCATACTTATTGAACATTACGATACAAACCATCAAAAGTAAAACAATACATTCACTTTTATTCAAATAAAAAGCACTGCCAATACTATTATAGTCTGTACTTCTAACACAAAGATATTTTATTTCCTTTCTGAAGTACATGTACATGTGCTTTAACAAGTACATGTATTCCATTGAAAGAAGTCACTGTTACTAGACATCAGATCTGGATAATCTTTAATAAGTAAGCAACTACGGTTTACTGTGAAAGAATAAGTCTACTATACAAATTGTCTTCCGTACTGTACAAAGTTCTGGGTGTTCTATTGATAATAGGAAGGCACTAGACTGGGTGTACTAGTGATAGAAGCATTAGACTATTTGAGAGAACACGTCAATACAGTAAACTTCCATCCTATATGTAAACATTGCTCCCTGTCTATAACGCCACCCAATTGGAGACACATATTGTGTATGTTGTTCGGAGGAAGTCGTTATTGAGAGGGAAAATTGATACTTGGCTTACATTTGCAAACAGCTTGAATCCAGATCAGACATCGCGTCACGCGGCGTCTGATCTGGATTCAAGCTGTTTGTCACTCGTCATTAAATTTGTTCTATCAAAGTCTTCACTTATATGTACCTTTGAGAAAAAACAGCAGAATACAATTAGCAGCAGACGATATTGCAGTAGTAAAAGCGTTAGTCATAATTGTCTGGTTAGGGAACAACGGCAAGAGTCGTTGTAAGGAGGGGTCGTTGTTGGGAGCGTGTGTGTTCTTGGTGAACGGATCATAAACTACAAGGAAATTCGATGTGTAATTTAAATTAATTGGGTGATGAATTTCATTATATTTTCAATTGTACTTTTTCAGAAACGAAAAAAAAGGAAACACATTCCATGTCTGAATTTTCAGAAATAAGAATACTCTAACTTTTGGCCAAATCATTTCAAGGAATGATGAAACAAAACTGTTGAATATACATAAGTTCATTTCAGTAGTTCTTAAATACTATCGGTGCCCGCCTGACGTACACAACAACTGATTTCGTTGCAATATACGAACATATTGATTGTCTTTTTCAATTCGTAGTTTGTGATATATTTTGATGCGCCTTATTGACCTTTGGCATGCTATGAGTGACTTTGTGATAACCTTTGCAAACAGTTTAGACCTAGATAAGACGTTGAGTAACTCGATGTCACATCAGAATCAAAACTGTTGACACTTTGCTAGTATTTTCTGCGATAATGTTTGATAAGCATGCTAAATGTTAGCCCTTATTTCCTTCCCACACAGCCTGGTTATTATGTTTTATTTATTGTGTTTGTGTACCTCATGTTACATATGTTACATGTACTGAGAGTAACAAATAAACTGTTAACTGTAATCTTCTTCAGAACTTTGCAATGAAAGTGTTGAAAGATCTACTACAGATACCCGTGTCGTATACGGCTGCAAAATGATTACGTCCATTACAGTGGATAAAACGTTATTATTTCCCAATAAAAGCGTTTACGCTAAAACTATTATTTTCATTGCAAACAGTTTGGCGCCAGATCAGACGCCGGATAACCCTGCGTCTGATCAGGCTCTAAACCGTTTGCCACTCGTTAAAATATTAATAGTCAGACTTATCAAAATAATCTTATTTTGTACATTTTATTGCAATGCGTTTGCGTTTCATTTGCGATTAAACGAGAAAGAATAACGTTTTCTGCACTGTATCACAACGTCATTCACATTATTGTACTATTAGAGGGGACGAATTCACGAGCTCAAATTAATGAAATTCAACTATATAAAAATGGCTAGTTCGATATAAGAGCGGACGAGATATCGACGTTCTTCTGTACATTGCACTTCAGGTGACACAGAAATCTATTCATAGCTTGGTACAGTGACGAATACGTTATTATTTCCCGTTTAAACGCAACCGAAATGCAAACGTACTGCAATATAGATAAGAACTTTACAACTTGATGACAATTATGAATGTTCATTTTAATCTGAAGGGCAAACAATATGGAGCCAGATCTGGCTCCGGGTTACCCGGCGTCTGGTCTGGCACCAAACTGTTTGCAATTAAACTAATTTTTTAAATGTAAACACGTTTATTGGGAAAGAATAATGTCTTCTCCATTGTAATATTGTATTTTATGTCGTAGCCTACTCTTATTTTACTGGCTGAATGGCAATATTAATAATAAAGGCGTTTTATTACATAGCTTATCTTATATCATGAAATACACATTTATTGCATTTGGCATGACATTTTTATTTTGTTTTCCCTAAACAGAAACTGTATAAAAATCTCCATCGAACCAATGCTGTACGTCTCTAATAATATCGTGACAATGGCTGTACCCTACGAAGAACGATCTGACCGATCACATTAGGGGCGTATTACCTTAACCCATTTATGCCCAATGGATTCTTCCATGTTTATACATGTATATTGGATATGTCCATTGTTTATCAAAGAGATGCCTGGTAAAAAAAATCTTTTCATTTTGTTTTTTATATTGAAATTCCTATCAGCAAACAGTATAGACTCTGATCAGACGCCGCATTATGCGGCGTCTGATCAGAGTCTACACTGTTTGCCATATTGGATTGTGGGCACAAATAGGTTAACCCGTTTGAGAGTTTCTTAATAAACCTTTCTTTCACTATTACAGTATTGTTTTTATTGGGCGTATGTTTGTATAAAGGGAATGATGCAATTCCAGTATTAAGTGTTTGCACTTTATTTGCTAACGTATATAAATAACTTTAGCCCAATCGAACGCGGAAGTGTTCTTTGTGAGCGACCGGAAACGCTTCTCGACGTGATTATACTAGTACATTTTTGTAAATGTACATAATGGACAGGTCGATAAACGTCATTGTCTTGATAGCTCAGTTGGTAGAGTGATTGACTAGTAGTCATACCGGTAAGGTCATGGGTTCGAATCCCAGTTTACCATTATTGTCCGATTTTATTGACCTGACAGTCATAAATAGCCCAGATTTTGAGGGACAAGTTATGTTTAGTCTCCGTTGGGTAGAATACGTGTCTGCTATAACTTGTTTAATTACCATTGGATTAACGACTGTGAACAAAATCCGAAATTAAGATTTTATCGAACTATCAAACCACACACCACACTGAAGCTTATTGGTCAGTCTTTTAGTGGCTGTTGTGTAACATTTTCAATATGTTTTTTCGAAGTTCAAAAGTGAAAAACTTGTATATATGACTTAAGGGAGGTCAAATAATCTAGTTTGTTTAAAGTATTATGGACAAGTTAAACGAGTTCGAGTTAAAAGACTCGCCTGTATAGTAGTTTTAAAAACCTAGGGCCCGTTTCATAAAACTTCGTACTATAAAAACCGTCGTAAGTGAAAACATTAAAATACATTTAATTTCTGATTTCTCTATCTTATCCTGTATTGTAACAACTTTTTGGAATCGTCATTTGGAATCGTCATTTCATGACAATTCCATAGAGATGTCACAAGACAGGATTAGATTGAGAAATACATAGTAATTGAGACTTTTATAATCTGACTTACGACAACATTTGTCGTACGAAGTTTTATGAAACGGGACCCTGCTTATTGAGATTGATTGGCAGTATCTTGTTTTGTGATTTGTAAAATTAACGAACAAAACATTTGTGTTTTAGAAGTTTTTTAATCGTTAATTAAGGTTAAACTTGTTTGAATTTTTTCACACGTTAGACTCAGATCAATTTTGCGCTTGTAAAATAACAAGCCCGCCTTCTTACAAGGAAAGCTCGTCAATTAATCAAGAAAATCACGCTATAGAATTCCATTGCAATTACTCCCGGACTCCGCTTCCGACATTTGTTCGTAACATGTGTTAGGTTCATTTAGAAACTGTATTGTTTATAGGTTATCCGCACGGAATACGATTTGATAGGAATAGTCTTCGTCCCCTGAGATATTTCAAAGATCATTGCTTTATGGTCATGAATTGTCGAGAAAAATAATTGCTGGAGAGTGTTTATCTGTTTTCTGATAAAGTGCATATAAATAAACCAATACTCCAAACTTGCTGTAATCGGACAGGCTTTGAACAAGTACAGTGGAGAATGTGTTATTCTTTCCCAATAAACGCGTTTACGCTAAAACTATTATTTGCAGTGCAAACAGTTTAGAGCCAGATCAGACGCCGGGTAACCCGGCGTCTGATCAGGCTCCAAACTGTTTGCCACTAAGATAAACATGAAATATCAGAATTGTCAAAAGTTGTTCTTTTCTACGTTTTAGTGTTTTGCGTTTGCGTACGTTTTCGTTTAAACGGGAAAGAATAACTGATTCTCCACTGTACAGAGGCGAGGTTAACCCTTTCACTTTCAAAACTAAAACACAATGCAATAAAATTAAATCAAAACACAGCTTTTCGAAAAGTTTTACTATTTATTCCAAGCTTGGTGTCAATCTGTTTGGAACCTTCAGATTTGGTTTCAAACAGTTTTCAAATGGGAATTATTCGTTTCAGCACAAACAAATTAATTGGAAATGAATAACGACTTCCACACTGAAAAATGTCTTTATCACATAATTTGCGGTCTGGGAGTTGCGTAAAGCGATTGCATAAATATTGTAATCCTCTATAGTCTACCAACATTTTGACCGTTTTTGACCCCTCATGGCATGTCGTGAAGACGGGTTACATCCACCTGATTCGTGTTTAGTGAACATATCTTAGAAATTCTAGGGGGGATGTAAAGTCGAAAAATTCAAATTAAGGTCAGAAATGAGGTCAAAGGTCAACGGGTGCAGATTTTTGCATACCATAATATAAACCTAACTTTATTTACATTTCAAATATATCAAATGAACTGTTATTGGTTACAATTAGTTCACAAATGTCTGTACTTGCTAAATATTATCAAAAAAGTAAAATATTACTGTCAATGTCCTTTTCCAGGGGCAATAACTCTGATTTTCCTCATTCTTTTTTATATTTTTATAGTTATTTTTTCGTTATTTTTGTCTGTGTTCTTATAACATCAAATTATTTTTATGTTTCTTTACACCTTTGACATAAAGTAACAATTCTAAATGCAAATGGAAGTAAATATTACAGCCAATGCCCTTTTCCAGGGGCAATAACTCTGATTTCTCTTTCTATTTTATTTTTTATGTGAATTTGTTTTCGTTATTTTTTGACTGTTTTCTTATAACATCAAACTTTTGTATGTTTCTTTACACCTTTGACATAAAGCAACGAATCAATATGCAAATAAAAGTAAAAATTACAGTCAATGCTCTATTCCAGGGGCAATAACTCTGTTTTTTTCTGTTCCATATCTCTTTTTTAATAGGAATTTGTTTTCGTTATTTTTTGACTGTTTTCCCATAATGTGTTTATGTTTGTTTCCACTTTTGACACAAAGGAGCAGTTCAATATGCAAATAAAAGTAAATATTATAGTCAATGCTCTATTCCATGGGCAATAACTCTGATCTTTCAGTTCCATATTTAATTTTAAATGGGAATTAGTTTTCGTTTCTTGTACTGTTTTCTTATAATGTTGTACGTTTGTTTACACTTTTGACATAAAGGAGCAGTTCAATATGCAAATAAAAGTTAATATTACTGTCAGTGCTCTTTTCCAGGGGCAATAACTCTTGTTGTTCCATTCGTATTTTATATTTAATTATTATTATTATTATTATTATTATACCCGATTTATATAGCGCTCTTTTCACACAGGAGTTGTGCGTTCAAAAGCGCCTCACATGAAATTATATTAATGTACCTACAAAGCGAGAAAGACAAATAACTACATTCACAATAAAAATGATACAATATTGAGATGCATGGAAACATGGAAATTCTTTCAATATTATTACCAAGATTATAAAATTGTTATAGTAAGTTTGTAAAATCATTTTTAAAATGAGTAAAATTAAACAATTATTTATGAGAATTGTTTGCGTTATTTTTGACTGTTTTCTTATAATATCGAATTTGTTTGGGTTTACCTAGTACATTTTAATAAAAACAGCAATTAAATAATCAAATCAAATGTAATCTTACAGTCATTGTTCTTTCTTTAGGCAATAACTCTGTTTTTTTCTCTTTCTTTTTTATGTTTTTTTGTTTGTTTGTTTATTATTTATCGTCTGTTTTCTTATAAAATCAAACTACTTTATGTACATGTATATAAACATCATTGACATGAAGCAGTAAATCACTATGGACATTCATCACTGAAATATGCGTTTTAGGGTATACATACAGACAACCCCGATACATAAAAAAGCCAAAAGATTGGATTGTGTGCGATGCCAAATGAGTTTCTCTTAAATTCACTTTGGGGAAAGTATCATTATATTAAGTATTACTTTCTTAGGAACACAGTATTGACATGAACATACATAATGGATGACTATGTTAGGTTCGAATTTCTATAAAATGTTATCGTTGGTTTTGTGACAAATCCAAGGGTTATTACTATGTATCTGGCTAAAACATGGTGTATTTACAATTTTGTGACGGGAAGTTGCGCTTTACAGCCTGTATACGTGTAATTTTAACACATACCAAATGAATTAGATGTAAACATTCTGTATAATTATTCACATACTTTAATGTACAGTTTTACAAATGAACATTTACAAAATCAATATCCTTTTAGAGATATTTGAACGAGGAAGAACAATCACAAACCATACACTCGTGGTATTATTTGACCAAACTTGCGAAAAACTTTACAGAACTTTCATCACCAATTGGATGTACTAAGACATGCATTATGCTTCGTTATGAAACAATCAGATCATCGATCTACATACATTCAGTTTACAATGACGCGTCTAGCAAAAGTGAGAATGTGGGGATTCTTATAAAGACGCATGCTACCAATTAATCTGAGTTACACAGTGTGTTGCCTCACAACCACATTCATACATGCATACTTGTTGGCTTTTATAGCAAGCACATTTTGCCGAGCTGCACTTTGTCTTGCAATAGCAAGACGCGAGTTGCATGTATGCCATTGGGATAGAGGGATTTCTTATCCAATTGGGGGTGATACATAATTAGTGTGTGTGTATGGGGTCCAAGGCTGTCTTGACTTTCATGAGTTGCCTATACCAGCAAGTGTCTATATACCAGTTAAGGTATGGAAACCTATGATGTTTTGTCGACCTTGAGTGCCTCATATATTTTGTTAACAAGGAATCATCCCCTTTGCTTTGCTGTACCGGATAACATCCATATTAACACGTCATTTCCTACAAAGCATCAACAGTATTACGTCTGTGTCCCTGCATATAACAATCAGACGACCAAACCCGCTTGCAACAGCATCCTTAGCATGGAATATCATTCAATTATCAGCTTCTTTATTATCGACCGACAACTTATCAGCATGGAAGCTATATGACTTTGCATTTATAACGCCTCTGAACGTTCAATCTGCTACAACAAGCAACCCTTGTGGTAATAATGTGTCATTCAGATGATAGAAACTCGGCAATGTACATGTATTTCTACTTCTCGTCGAGCACAAGGTATGGCTCTCTGACATGCGGTAGTGGGTCCAGGTAGTGGGTCTTCTGGACCTGTGATTTTTTCCAGTGGCAGCTTTGATAGACCTGCTCCCAAGGTATCAAATGTGACATCAATGCGAGTAGGTGTGCCTGTGAAATGGGAATATACCGACTGAACAAATTCTTGAGCATACTCTCCGAATGTCTGACATCCTTGAGATCATTCTCGAGCTTTAATAAGGTCAGGTCTTATCTGTTTCGATACTTGTTGCTTGTCTGATCTCGTGTCTCTATAAATACTTGCTAATGTCTTTGACTTGATTTTTGGGTGGAGCAAATAGTCGGTGTTGCACTCCTTGAATCAATAATTTGAAAAGTCCTAAACCAATGAGAGGGTTCTGCAATCACATCGCGTCCAACAAAATATGGCTAATGTCTTTAACGCTGTCTCAACAAATTGGTCTACAGCATTGGATGCGTCTTTCGATTTTTCACTTGTCGAAATACAAAATACATCTAACAAACCGCCCAGTGCAGCAAGGGCTTAGAATTACCTTTGCTAAAAGATCTTGGTATACAGAAAGAGTTGGTTTCCTTTGTACAACAATCAAACTTGAGCTGGTTTCCCGTAATGAAGTTAATATGTTTGTTAATTGACCCTGTGAGATCTGAACATACACAATCAACGCATTATATTTCGTGTTCTGTTAATTCGTATTAGATGGTTTTCATATGGAAAGAGAAAAGGCTGCATGGACCACATCGAATGCATTTCATGGAAAATATTTTACATTTACAATTTATTGTTTATTTACTATTAGTTAAAATGAAGAAACAGTAAAGTCTTGAAAACATTGCGATTGCTATGTATGACAAGCCATTAGATAAGTTGTATTTAATGCAATTATTGTGTTGGACTGGACGTGTTTGCCTGATAGTGGAAAAAACCTTACTTCGCAATTCCTACAAGCCAAGCAGCTTTGTTTAAACACACGAAATTATTTGCATACTAAATAGCTTGTGTTTTGTGGCATTACGCAAAATAATATAAGTGTCCAGTAGAGTGTGAATGAAGGAAATATATTGCTGATACATTAGACTAGGCTGCTATTTATTAGATATACATATACATATAGTTGCAAAGATTAAGCGTATGCGCTAAAGAAAACTGATTGCAGTGACATATGCCTGTATTTTCGATGTTGCCGCTTTTGTTCAGATTAATAAATTTGTGAATATGACAATGAATATATACACACATCATTAGCAATAATACAACAACAAACAGGATTTACTACTTTACTATTCATAAACCATATATATAATATACAATGTATATGTATTTGCCAAAAGTAAGTCAATACCCAATTAAACAAGTTCTTTAATAAATATACAATCACAAAATTAGTGATTTTAACACTACCTTTGACTCCGAAAGTTTGACTAATGGTCATGTATGAGAAAATTTAAGAAACGAAATTAATCATTAGTGCAAAAGGTAAAGGTCATCTTAAAGCAAACACGTTTCTTTTTCAAACATTGGTCATTATGCATTAAAGTAAGCTTCAAATCAATTTAAAATTTTCTTGATTACCTTGCCAATGCTTAAAAACATATATTTCAACACCAAAAGTATAAAATTTGGTCATACATGTCAAATGTTAGAAGAGAAATGGTATATGAGAACCGAAAATGGCGGCCATCTTGAAAAATGGCGGCCATTTTGAATGTTTACGGTGCAAAAGGGCTTTTTGTTGAAAGAAAGGCCATATCAGTATATTATGTAAACCTACTTTGATGATTGTATATCAAGTTTATGATTTTTTCTCTAATGTGCCCAGCTATTATAGCAGAAATGAACAGAATACGTGATTTACTGGCTTATTTTAAGAGTTATCGCCCTTGTTTGTGACTTATAATTGTTTTTTTCTGTCACGAAAATTCTATTTCTAGATTTTTCGACCAATAATACATTCAATAAATTAAAGTTTTTTAGGTTATCTATGAGTGATTGCAAATAGCATAACAATTCATTATCATAATTCCTATTACAAGGAGATATGGAACAGAAAAAACAGAGTTATTGCCCCTGGAATAGAGCATTGACTGTAATTTTTACTTTTATTTGCATATTGAATCGTTGCTTTATGTCAAAGGTGTAAAGAAACATACAAAAGTTTGATGTTATAAGAAAACAGTCAAAAAATAACGAAAACAAATTCCCATAAAAAATAAAATAGAAAGAGAAAAATCAGAGTTATTGCCCCTGGAAAAGGGCATTGGCTGTAATATTTACTTCCATTTGCATTTAGAATTGATTCTTTATGTCAAAGGTGTAAAGAAACATAAAAATAATTTGATGTTATAAGAACACAGACAAAAATAACGAAAGAATAACTATAAAAAATATAAAAAAGAATGAGGAAAATCAGAGTTATTGCCCCTGGAAATGGACATTGACAGTAATATTTTACTTTTTTGATAATATTTAGCAAGTACAGACATTTGTGAACTAATTGTAACCAGTAATAGCTCATTTGATATATTTGAAATGTAAATAAAGTTAGGTTTATATTATGGTATGCAAAAATCTGCACCCAATGACCTTTGACCTATTTCTGACCTTAATACGCGCCTAAGAACTTTACATCCCCCCTAGAATTGTTCGTATACATATGCTGAATATAAATCAAGTGGATGTTGCCCGTCTACACGACATGCCATGAGACCCATTTTCCAGAGCCTTATTTTCGATCCGTAGGCAGACTACTAGTGGAATATCGTTTTTTTGGCTCCGGCCCAACTTGTTCGTCCACAAGCGCTGCATGTAGCGGGTTGCCAAATGACGTCATTTACTATGACGTTAACGTAAACAACGTAACGTTTTGGCGGAAAGTCTATAAAGCGGACGGTCTACAAACTACGGCTTCAAACAATTTAATAGGTGCTTCAACTCGTTATGTGATAAATAGAATCTCACATTCGTGCTCATTATTTATCATTTTTAATAAACTCGTCGACTACGGCTCGAGGCTCGCGTCATATTTTCGTTAACTCGTTTATTAAAAAGGATAAATAATGAGCACTCATACAAGTTCCTCTATTTATTATCAATTCTTCTGATTGGTAAATTCGGGGTTTTTTCTCAAACATTTTCAATTCAGAACGTGTTTAATTAGGCTTGTTACAACGTATCTAAACTAACGGAAATATTTTAAATTGTTACATATGTAAATAGTATATGAGCTCCTAATAGGAGCTTTCTGATTATTTCAACCTGCATTAGGCAAATACATGTGAAAAAGACTGCTCTTGAGCATTGTATTGAATGACGCCTTAACCGTTTCACTCTCAATGACGCTTACAAAAGAGGTTTGCAAACAATTTGGACCCTAATCAGACGCCGCGTAACGCGGCGTCTGATCAGGATCCAAACTGTTTGACACTCGTATCGACATGTTTTAAGTAATACTACATTGAATCTTACTTTAAAACAATCTTGCAAACGACAAATTTTAAGCAGACGACAATAAAACGGTGAAGGGGTAAAACTCTCACGCACAATTTGGCTGTGAAAGGGTTAATACTCATTTACAAATACTTTTTCTTTGCGCAAACGAGTCCAGCCAAGTCATTCTTTCTGTAATAGTAATTCGTCTTCTTTATCGTTTCAGGTGTCAGCTTACGATCTAAAGAACAAAATATGCAAGTAAGTCTTCACTTCAGTCATACAAGAAACTTATGACAAAACCCAAACAATCGATCTCCGATAACTCAAACCAGTTTATGTCCGACCTACCCGTATTGCAAAGTTAACCAGTTACTCAACAATCAACCTTTTTACGCCATTAACTTATTTCGCCGCTACCGTAAATAATTACATTTTACAGTCATGAATATGCACCATATTTTCTATATCCTAGCAGAGTGTGATTTAAAGCAGACTGGACGTAAACCAGACTGCGCCTTAAGACCAATTCTTTACTTTAAACCTGTTTTAAGTTGTCCACTGTCTTCAAAACTAGAAACAGGTTATGGGTAAATAGGGTCTAGTAACGTTTTAACTTTGAGATGCAGGTATGATCGGGTATGTTCGATAGAAGCGAGATCGAGTTATCCGATTTCAAGTGTATTAGGGGTAAATTATGCTGCGTTTACACTCAGCCACGATAGCTACGATGGCCACTATTTAGAAAAAGCGCAGAGCTTCACGATTTATTATCTTTTTCTACGCTATACCACGCTTTCTTACGCTCTATGCACGTCTTGTTACCTCCTGCAGCGTTTTGATGCGAACACAACAAGATTCTGATGAGGATCTGCCACGATTTCACCACGTTCTCTCAATACTCTCTTACGGTAACCACGATACGCTATCACGTTTTATACCGTTCTGTTAAGATCCTACACGATATAACGTTCTGTTAAGCTCTCCTGCGATTTATGGCAACGATTTCACCAAGAGTGTTGCGTTTTGAGCACGATTGTGGTATAAAAAGGAGGCATGGGCCACCTACTCATTCTCTGGATACTGCATCTGAAAATATTTGGTACGAAGCTTAACATGTCACTCGTATTTATATTTATTCTAGCAAAATGTCAACTTTTATGTAATTTTGAGGGGAAGAAGCAGACGACAATTTTAGCAGACAAAATTCCAGCAGTGAAATCGCTTGAAATACGGTTATTGTCTTGTTTAAAGGACACTTCGGTAAGTGCCGTTGTAAAGAGGGAGTCGCTATTGGGAGGGCCGTTGTAGGGAGGGAGCACTACATTAACTTTATAATACATGTAAAAACTTAAAGAATCGCCTTTCCAAGTTAACAAAGATCCCCTACGTTTGAGCTTGACGCTGTGATGCGTTCTGTTAAGTTCTGTTAAGCTCTGTTAAGCTCTACGGCGCTCTATACTAAGATGCCCAAGTTCTATTACGCTCTCACACGATATAAAAACCAATCGGCATAATCGTGCCAAAATTTTTGACCGTCAAAAAATCTGCCACGATCCTTGCGATTCTCCCGATTCTTCCACACTCTCTCAAGATCAGCACGATTTGTCCCACGGTCCGCCACGCTCACCGCGATTCCCTCAAATCGTGGGCATCGCAGCTATCGTGGCTGAGTGTAAACGCAGCAGAAGTGATGAGATAAGACTTTGAGTCGCATCATTTACAGCAGGTCTGTTAATATTGCAAACGGTGACGACAAATAAGGATGGACAGGAGCATTTATCAACTGTCGCTGTAAACAGCTATTCTTTATTAACCCATTACCCAATAAGTATGCCTTTTTACGCCTTTAATTTATTCCTGCACTGAAGAAAATATTTCCAATTTATACAGTCATGAGCATGTATTATAAGAAATGTTTTCTATATTAAGCTCCCGTCTGTTAGAATATACAAAATATTTCTCACATACTTATTCATAATTGTTTACATGGTAGCTATTTTCCTCAGTGGAAAAATAAACTAAAGGCGTAAAAAGGAGTATTTATTTGGTAATATTTGGTAATTGGTTTAATCATTGTAATAGTAAGGATATAAATGTTCGTAGTGGGTGTGTTTTATATATGGGTATTCAGCCAGGCAGGAGAAGAGTTCAGTCCCAAGAAAATTCATTGAGGTACAGTGCTCCCTCCCTACAACGGCCCTCCCAACAATGACTCCCTCCTTACAACGACCCTTGTAGCAGTTCCCTAAACAAGACATTTATGTCCAACCTATCCACGGCTGCAATGTCGTCTGCTTAAAATTGTCGTCTGCTGTTTTTCTCAAGGTGACATAATTGACAGAAAAAACTCAATAACAAGTGACAAACAGCTTGAATCCAGATCAGACGCCGCGTTACGCGGCGTCTGATCTGGATTTAAGCTGTTTGCAAATGTCACTCCCTATAACGACTCCCTCCGAACAACGAACACAATTTGTGTCTCCCGTTGGGTATCGTTGTAGAGAGGGAGCGCTGTACTATTTCATTGGATTGGTATGATTAACCCCTTCAGTGCCTTACTCCGAGTACAGTGGTTATTTGCAAACAAATAGGACCCTGATTAGACGCCTTGTAATGCGGCGTCTGGTCAGGATCCAAAGTGGTTCACACTCGTTTCAATTTTAAGTCTAAATACTTAAATTTAAAGTTTGAGAAAATAAACGCAGACGACAACTGTTTCAAACTGATGACGTCATGGCAGTGGATGGTTCTATTGGAAAGTGTCTGATTATCATCTCCTACACTGTTTATTAACCCTTAGCCTGCCACTCACGACTATAGCTCCATATGCAAACAGCTTGAATCCGGATGAGACGCCGAGTAACTCGGCGTCTCATCCGGATCCAAGCTGTTTGACACTCGGACAACATTTTCAGCAATTTTGAGCAACTTTGAAGCACTTTGAAACTTGAAGCAGACGAGAAATATAGCAGACAACAATTTATTTGGCGGGCTAAGGGTTAAGATTAGTAATTAAACCAACCTATATTTGTGTCATGATTTAATTCTGTTATGATCATAACAAATGCACATGCTATTGTTAGACAACATAGGGGATAAAAAGTGCAGTATTCTGTTTAATGTGCTATTTACAGCTTTCTCTATAATTTATAGAAAATTAAATATTTTCAAGATAATCATTTCAGGGGTTTAGGCATGCGTGGGATATTTTTCTTTTTATTTCGCGATAATCAGGCATACATCTTAAACCATTCATGGCGTTATCTGATTAAACAATTGCCGTTTGCTTTTAAAGTTTTAGGCAGATTTGCGATACGCGAGGTCAGATCAGGACCCAGACTGTTTGCAAATAAGAATTGTACCATTGGTAAGGCAGTAAAGAGGTTAACTCATTTCACCTTAACGAGTGACGAGTTTATTCGTCATTTATAAACAGTATACTTGTGGATAGTACACTTGTCTAATGCAAACATTGTAGGTTTTGATACATTGTAAGAGGGCTCCTTAATCAACATTTGCGTGATTTTGCTGCAATATATTGTTAAGTTTATATCTAAATAATCAAAAATGGTCGTGACTTAACTTGAATTGTCCATCTGAAGTGTCGGGGTAACTTTACTCACTTCACTGCTTAGCCAGAGCACATTAACCATTTCCAAATAGTATTGACTGTGGAGCTTCATTCAAACCATATATACCTTGTACCTTATGTCCAAGTCTGAGAATCCGTGTAACACGGCTTCAGATTAGGATCCAAACTGTTTTACAATAATTTCGGTATCACCGCTTATTTTTGTCTGCTTTAATAATTTTGTTTGCAATATCGTTTCAAAGTAAGATTCAGTGTAGTATGACTTACGATATGAAGATACGTGTATCAAACAGTTTGGATCTTGATCAGACGCCGCGGTACGCGGCGTCTGTTCAGGGTCCAAATTATTTGTAATGTCGACTTTTTGCAACCTCGACGCCGAAAGGGTTAAAGTGAAAAAGGTTTAGACAACGACATATTGCTAGTCAATGAGTTACAGTGGAGAATCTGTTATTCTTTCCCGTTTAAACGCAAACGTACGCAAACGCAAAGCACTAAAACATAGAAAATAACAACTTTTGGACAATTCTGATAATTCTTGTTTATCTTGGTGGCAAACAGTTTGGAGCCTGATCAGACGCCGGGTTACCCGGCGTCTGATCTGGCTCCAAACTGTTTGCACTGCAAATAATAGTTTTAGCGTAAACGCGTTTATTGGGAAAGAATAACAGATTCTCCACTGTAGATAACAGTTTTTGTTATAAAGTGTGTTCTGTAGCGTTAGTACCAATACAATTTCATCCGTTGTTTTGAATACAAAATAGTGTAAAGATACTAAGACCACTTTTATAAATGTCATTACATGTATAAAAGGATGAGATACTTGCGTTTCTTAACGGGTCTTGCCACATACGTATAGCCTTTAACTCCATAACCGGTTTCTAGTTTTGAAAACAGGTAACCACTTAAAACAGGTTAGAAAGTAAAATAGAAAGCGTATATTCTGCTTTGCTGTTATCATGCGTCAAGCTGCCATCCGCTTCAATGTAGAAACTATTTTCTTCCGGTGGGTATCCATGATTGTATAAAAGGGAACTATTTTTTCCCGAGCTAAATTACAAACACAAAATGCGTATTTTTTGAGTACATGTTCATGCATTGGGGCAACCTTTCTTACTGTGAAACAAAACAATTTTTCACTAGATTGACATGTTCTACTTTTAAAGATCCAGTTCAGACACCGAGCAAATTCACCGAAATTCGAATTAATATTTCTGCTCAAAATTCTAAATTAATATTCTAATATAATGCAGACGACAAGTTTAAGCAGACGATTCTGTGGCACTAAAGGAGGTCATAGGTTTGATAGCTTATACGACTGTCGTCTGATATGAAAGTGAATGGGCGCGTGGTGGTTGACATTGTGTCTGGGACGTGGGAAGCTTAGAGCAATAGTATAATTGTAAACTGGTATATTGCAGCAATAAAGCGAATTATTTGTGATATGTTATCCTAGAGGAAAGTTACAACCTAACTTCGGGACAATTATATAAACATTTGTAAGGCCATAAATGCGGTAACAAAATAATATGAAATAGTATTCCTGTAAAAACAATCGTAAACATGGATTATGTTGATAGCAGCTACAAGTGTTCTGTTATACGCTAGTTGGCTTGAATTAGAAAAAATTTCAAATCCCAATCATTCTAGATCTACTACATTAGTGATTTGGTGTTCGATCAGGATCCATACACGTTTTATTGATTTTTCGGCAATAAATCAACTACATATACATGAAAATGAATGCGACTTATTTCAGACAACATACTTGTTGCCGACAGCTCATCTATCGGAATATTGTGTTAACCCCTTCACTGCCTTACACCGAGTAGTACAGTGGAGAATCTGTTATTCTTTCCCAATAAACGCGTTTACGCTAAAACTAATATTTGCAGTGCAAACAGTTTGGAGCCAGATCAGACGCCGGGTAACCCGGCGTCTGATCAGGTTCCAAACTGTTTGCCACCAAGATAAACAAGAATTATCAGAATTGTCCAAAAGTTGTTCTTTTCTACGTTTTAGTGCTTTGCGTTTGCGTACGTTTGCGTTTAAACGGGAAAGAATAACAGATTCTCCACTGTAATCACTGTCTTTAACCATTTAGATTAAAAAACACTTTAGCAAGTATTCCCGCTAGAGTCAGTATTGATAATTGAAGGCAATAGGACATAAACAGCCTCTTGTGAAATTAGACTCTAATGTTCGCGACTAATATACCCCTTTATAACAATCATGAAGGAGAAATTGAAGCAGAATGGTTGCTTTAGTTTCAATCAGATTGGAAAACAATACATATACAGTGGGGAAAACGTTAGTTTTTACCGATTAACCTATTACTTCGTGCATACGTCATTTTAAGCCTTTAATTAATTCCTCAACTAAAGAAAATAGTTCCGGTGTAGGTTATCAATATGCACCCTATTAGTTTCTATATCCAAGTGGTTGAGAGTTTAAGGTATGCCTAAGAAGAGTAGAATGTGCCTTAAGATGCATTTTGTTGTACTTTCAACCTGCGATAAGTGAAAACATGTCTTTAAATATAAAAACAGGTTATAGAGTAACGGGTCAGACGAAACGAAACCTAAATAGTAACACAATAATGTAGAACATGATAGTGATTGAAAATTGTTTCCGATTATGAACTTGATACAGTGGAGAATGTGTTATTCTTTCCCAATAAACGCATTTACGCTAAAACTATTATTTGCAGTGCAAACAGTTTGGAGCCAGATCAGACGCCGGGTAACCCGGCGTCTGATCAGGCTCCAAACTGTTTGCCACCTAGATAAACAAGAATTATCAGAATTGTCCAAAAGTTGTTCTTTTCTACGTTTTAGTGTTTTGAGTTTGCGTACGTTTGCGTTTAAACGGGAAAGAATAACAGATTCTCCACTGTAGTGATTGAAAATTGTTGCCGATTATGAACTTGAAACAATGAATTCCTATTTAACTCATTTTCGACCAGGGGCGGCGTCTGGTCTGAGTCTTCACTGGTTTGCTCTGTCCCTTTGGGGGATAAGGACACTAGGCACAAGTGAGTTTAAAGAAACTTTTACACAATGCATCTACATGTATAAAACAAACTGTTCTTGAAAATATGGACGCTGATTTTTTAGTATTTTAGGTACATCTTTTATATATCATTTCTCGTGTTATTTGTGTATGGCATGTTATTCATTGCATTATTATATAGATATATGTATCTAAACTTTAAATGCTGGAGTTTAGTATACTGTATTTATAAGTCAAATAAATTTGGGTTCGTTCTGATCGACTTAAGCAACAATAAATATCTCTTTTGCACATGTATGTGTCTTCATTCGGCCTTCGGAATACTTGTTACAATAACAAATAACTACATTTATTTTATGTTTTAATTTCAGATTTCACTACTGACAATAGCTTTTGTAAGCACTATAATTGTGTCACAAATCTCCCAGAGCAGAGGACATTTTGATTATGCCTGTGACCCGCGCCATTCCGAACTCACCTGTTTACTCGGATGTCTCGGTTGTTTCGAATACTACGGTGGTCAGGTATATAACATGGCCGCGTGTTGTCAGGAGTGCCGGATCACGAACGCTGAAATAGTAGACGATGGACCTGTTGTGTGTTCTCCCAGATTTATCAAAGGATCTTGGTTACGAAAGTTTG
Source organism: Gari tellinella (assembly GCA_922989275.2). Taxonomy (NCBI): domain Eukaryota; kingdom Metazoa; phylum Mollusca; class Bivalvia; order Cardiida; family Psammobiidae; genus Gari; species Gari tellinella. The sequence continues at coordinate 91,084,518 of OV277857.1, forward strand.
GAAAATAGAAGTGGATACAACGTCCTCTGTTACAAGTGTGTCATGCATGAAAGTGCCAATAATTTGTTCCTCAGAGATCTACATATATATTTATACATTCTATCCTTCTTAACCCCTTCACTGCCATGACGTCATCAACTTCAACCAATTGTCGTCTGCTTTTATTTTACAAATTAAAATTCATGTATTTTCACTTAAGAATTATAAAAGTGAGTGTCAAAGAGTTGGGATCCTGATCAGTAACACGTATTTTGACCAGGGGCCTGTTTTACTAAAGTACTTACGCAACATGTTTGCGTAAGTCAAAATCGTTTTACTCTTATTTTTCGATCATAAACGTTTGAAAACAGCAAATAGCCAGATCAGAGGACGCGCTAAAAGCTAAAAGCGCGCCCTCTTATCTGGCTATTTGCTGTTTGTAGCAAGTGATAATAAAACATATAAATTAAAATTTAAAATTTTGACTTACGCAAATTTTTTGCGTACGTAGTTTAGTAAAACGGGCCCCAGGATCCAAACTGTTTACAAATAACATTTGTATTAGAGGTAAGGCAGTGAAGGTGTTGAACCATATCTGGTTATATTTGATTCTATAAGAATTTACCAACAGTTTAGATCCAGATCAGACGCTGATCTAAACTGTTGCACACTCGAATAAAGATGATTTTGCTAAAGCTAATTTAAACCTAGTTTGATGATTATTTACAGTGGAAAAAACGTTATTCCTTCCCAATAAACGCGTTTACGCTAAAGCTATTATTTCCAGTGCAAACAGTTTGGAGCCAGATCAGACGCCGGGTTTCAGATTAAAACAAATAATTGGACATGTCAAAAAATGGTAATTGCCTACATTTAAGCGATTTGCGTTTGCGTTTCGTTTGCGTTTAAACGGGAAAGAATAACGTTTTCTCCACTGTAGCAGAACGAATACTTTATACAGTTACATAATGAAGGCAACAGATAAACTATTGCACTATTAAGTGATTATATGATATAACAGTGTTTAAAGATATTTCCTCAGTCAATTGATGGACTACCACCCCATTCTTCTCGGTCGGTGTGAAAGTAACGGTTAAACAGTAGCAAAGCATGCACAGCCAATGTCACAAATCTCAGGTTGTCTACAGAGGCCCTTACATAATCACACTCAAGGGGATTTTCAATGGGTTTTACTAACCAAACTATCAATTATATGGTGCGGGCCTCACACGAAACACCTCAATGATTTACTGTAGTACAGGTAATCATAAGAATCATGAGATTTGCAGGTAAATTGTCTGGCAAGGTGTTTGTATGACCAAAAGGTCGCCAGGAGATATCTTTAACCATTTTATAGCTGAAGTCGCCTTATATCGAATTTGCAAACAGCTTGGAACCAGATCAGTCACAGCGTCTGATCTAGATCAAAACTGTTTGACACTCGACTCGCAAGTTCTTAAGCCTTAAAGATATTGCAGTCAACAATAACGTCACTCTTCCATGAAACCTATAAACCTTTTCACTGGCTTGGTCTAAATGTACTGATATGTTTGGATCTAGATCAGGCGGTGTTTAACCCTGCATCAGAGCAACATTGTCTGACACTGTTTTCGATGTTTCTTCTGCCACAATGCTCAAATGAAAGTGACAATCAGATGATATTTTCTAAGCAGAGAGCATCATGCCAGGGAAAGGATTTCTTTATACCAGCATTCCCTCTCTACAACGGCCCTCCCAACAACGGTTCCCTCCCTATAACGACGATTGCCGCTGTTCCCAAAACAATATAATTATGTCCAACCTTTTCACGGCTGCAGTATAGTCTATCTTAAATTGTCGTTTGCTGTTTTTCTCAAATTTACATATGAGCCATTTTGATAGAAAAAAACATAATGACGAGTGGCAAACAGCTTGAATCCAGATCAGAGGCCGCGTTGTCTATGAAACAGGATCCATTTTCTATAAATATGTAGTAAGAATATATTTATTAACCCTGTTCCGATCGCGACTTAACAGGTATTTACAAACAGTTTTGATAAAGATCAGACACAGCGTTACGTGGCGTCTTATCTGTATTAAAACTGTTCAACAATCGTCTTTAAGTTTCATCTATTTAAAAACTAAAACATTTTTTCATAAATTTCGCAGACAACAATTTTAAAGCGGACGCTATCATGGCAGAATGGATAAGCGTTTTAGAGTAAACGCATTTATTGGAAGAGAATATCAGGGTAAAACATGTTTTTTCAATGAGATCTTTTATTTGCAAAATGTGGAATTTCCGAATACAAGAAATTGATAAACTGGCTAGATGTTTGTTGTTCAGTTTAACGTCCCGTTAAAGAGTTAGATATAAAATACGTGTCTGTTAGGTGTCTGTTTCTTTCACCCATTCACTTTCTTACTCCAAGTACAGTAGCTATTTGCAAATAGATCGGATTCTGATCGGACCCCGCGTAACGCGGCGACTGCACAGATTTCAGTCAATTTACTTAAAATTTGAATTTGAGAAATTAAAGCAATTTCAGTCAATTTACTTAAAATTAGAATTTTAGATATTAACCCTTTGCCTGCTGGTCGCGACTTAATTGATTTTTGCAAACAGTTTAAATCCAAATCAGACACCGCGTAACGCGGTGTCTGATCTGGATTCGAACTGTTTGACACTTTTCTTTAGGTTTCTTAATTAAAAATAATGTATAAATCTAAATTTAACGAACGTTGCAGACGACATCACCGCAGGATAAGGGTTAAAGCAGAAGGCGGTCATTTTAAGCCCAGACGTCATGGCAGTGAAGGGGTTAAAGTGCACAGTGTAAATCACTCATTCATGGTGGAAAGTTAAATCAATGTTCATTCCCTTTATCCTTACATGGATTGCCAATTGTTCGAAGTGGATATATTGTTTTAGAAGAATCGCGTTTATTGTGAAATGATACTGTCTTCCCCAATGTACAATGGAACCCCTCAAAACGGAACATCTAAATACCGGAATTCTCTCAACCGGACAAAAACTTCCGTACCCTTTCCAAACCTTCTTTATTTTAACCAATTACACCATAATCACGCCTTTGATTTATTCCTACACTGAAGAAAATACATTCAAGAATATGTATAATCAGAAATAATTTCTATGTTCTAGTAGAGTATAGGTTAAAGTATCTTGAAAGTGAAGCAGAATGCGCCTTAATGTGCATTCTGCTTTACTTTCAACCTGGTTTCAGTGGTAAACTATCAATCTTACTTGAAACAAGCTATGAGGTGAACCTCCTCTAAACTGGAAACCCCTCTAACTCGGAAATTTATGTTGACCCCACACATGTTCGGTTCAATGGAGTTTCACTGTATATCCCCCTGAAACACTTACAGTGGAGAATCTGTTATTCTTTCCCGTTTAAACGCAAACGTACGCAAACGCAAAGCGCTAAAACGTAGAAAAGAACAACTTTTGGACAATTCTGATATTTCATCTTTATCTTGGTGGCAAACAATTTGGAGCCTGATCAGACGCCGGGTTACCCGGCGTCTGATCTGGCTCCAAACTGTTTGCACTGCAAATAATAGTTTTAGCGTAAACGCGTTTATTGGGAAAGAATAACAGATTCTCCACTGTAATATAAGAGAAAATAGTAATGTTAAACCATTGAAGGTTAAAAGAATATCGTCTTCTTCAAAATAACCCTGTGGCTGTTCAATTAATTATTTCTATAGCATATTGCAAGAAAAGCAATAACCAAGTGACAAACAGTTTGCACTGTCAGGATTAACATGCATAAATGCCGAATTAACCCCTTCACTGCCATGACGTCATCTGTCTTAATCAATTATTGTCGTCTACTTAAATTGCTTAAACTTAAAATTGACTAAATAAATTTCGTAAAAGTGTCAAGTCCTGATCAGAAACCGTGGTTCGAGGCGCCTGATCAGGATCGAAAATGTTTGCAAATAATCAGTTTACTAAGGCAGTGAAAGGGTTAAATAAGCAAAAACACAAAATGATAGCAAGGAAATGAGTTGATTAAATTCATATTTCCTGGTATTACTGAGGAAAATGTTCGAGGCTTCCATTAGTAGATAGTATAAACTGAAAACAAATGAGCAGAATTAGAAATCTACTACAGTGGCAAAGACGTTATTCTTTCCAAATAAAACATCTGTGCTGGACCAATTATTTCCTTTGCAAACAGTTATGAGCCAGATAAGACGCCAAATAACCCGATGTCTGATCAGGCGCCAAACGGTTTGCCACAGAGAGAAAGATACCGTTTTCAAAACATTATCTTTTTCTCTAGTGTAGTGTATATCGTTTACATTTAGGTACGTATATACGGGAAAATAATGTAAGTTCCCACTGTTTATAACTACCCCCATAGGATAAACTATTTCTCTGCCAGTTGCGCCAAAATGCAACTTTGCAAACAGTTTAGATCCTGAGCAGACGCCGCGAAACGCTCGAATCGACATTTCTTCAGTCGAAACAGCCCTAAAACTGAAAAATATTGCACAACACTACCAATACAGACGGTATTAGGCGGTAAGAGAGTAAAGCAGACGATAAAACTTGGCAGTAAAAGAGTTAAGCCGATCAACTACTTGAATAAATTCCTTCTAGAAACACAAAACGTTCTCAATGGTTCTCTGAGATATTCCATTATATTGCTTATTGTTTAAATTATTCAAACTAACTTGTGAATCGTGTTTTAGAACACCAAAAAACATTTATGACAGGGATAAATAGCAAAATTAAATGCATCTTAATCTACTTGGGGCAGTTTCATAAAACGTACGACAAAAAACGGTCGTAAGTCAAAACTTTAAAATACATTTAGTTTAAAAAAATCCATATAATTCCAGTCTCGTGACATCACTTTGGAATCGTCTTTTCAAGACGATTTCAAAGAGATGTCACAATACAGGATTGGATGGAGAAATACAAATTGAGACTTTTATAATCTGACTTACGAAAACAATTGTCGCACTAAGTTTTATGAAACCCTAGTGTCGTGTATATTTACGAAAAACTCTCATAAGAAAGCATGGCAGAAAACTTCATGGGTATTACGAAATAATTCCGGTCGCGGATCGAACCCAGGATCCGGCATCATAGTCCAATACCTTAAACACTAAGTCAAAGAGTCCGATCACTAACGCAGGTGTTAGATGTTGGTTTTATCATTCGTCGCTATGCTATTTTTAGAACACACAGAGAGGTGAGCGTGCGTGATGTAACAGTAAACTCTTAATTCACAAATTGTGTTCACGTGAGGAGTACACTCGTCCAATTCAATTTTGAAAGGCTGAACAGAAATTTGCATTAGATGTCCTTTAGTTTGTATCTGTTACATGGATTATTTGAAGTCGGGTATTTCAGGATTGAGACAACTAGGTAGTACACGTAATGCCTTGCAAAGTTCATGAACACACTAATTTGTTAGGGTTTTTTATGAAATTACTGGCAAAATGGCAAATTTACTCATTTTCCCTAAGCATATTTAGAATGATTTGAACAGGAAATAACATGTGTAACAAACGAATTATTCACACATTTTACTCTTTCACATTACTAGCTTCATAATTTTGGGATCAGTAACCACATATCGATAAGAATGAAAGAAAATTGGTATGGCTATAATACAGAGAATTTACCATTCGATTAAATACAATATATTCAGTTCCATTCATTTTCATTAGTGGCCATATTCTCACACAATCTTATATTACATGTTCAAGAATGTTTGTCTGACACCACATTCTAAAACTGATTTGAGATGAAAACTAAAAACTGAGCAGTCTGTGTTTGATTGATAGATGGATGAGTTGAGTTTTACGGCATAGGACACAAACTAGGTCATAAAGCGCCGATGAATGATGAGGGATGATTAGATGAGATGATGATGATGATGGTGAATTCAGGAAGATGATTTCGGCTATAATCTCATTCATTGCGAAGCAGCGCATCGGCTCAAAACCATCAACCTGTCTTCTTTTAAAATCTTAGCAGAGGGGACATTCTAGGTCAAATAAACAGAAACATTCCCTATGACAATTAAGCCCCAGAATCACGACATGGTAGGAAAGTCTCTTGGTTCTATACTTGAATTTACTTGTTATAACAGACAGGTTGTTATGACACCTTTAACTACACAAAACTGCTGCTTTGTGGCACTTACACGATTTTGTATTGAAACCTGCTTTACATACGCATTTAGACTAGCCCTTACCACCACAGATGAACATGACTGTTGTTGCCCCCAAACACTTTGACAGTGACATTATTCTTCAAATCAGCCTCCGTAATACCCTGAAACAATGTTGATGTGAAGTGGCTCCTCCAAAGCAGCGTATAAAGAATGCCATGAGCAGTTACCAGTTTGTAGTTTTCATCTTTTTCATTTAGAATGCAATAAAACTATTTCTAGGACCCCCTCGACCTCTGTCAACATTTTGGATTGACACTAATACATTATCACCTACAATGACAGGACGTAGGATTCGGTTGCTTCTAACAACCATCCTATTTGCTTGCTTTGCAAAAGCATCGCCACTGCTGTACCTCTCTTGCCTGATTTATAATAATCATTCCGGAACTTCTTTTTTGTTTTGTCAGTTTCAACAAAATAAAAAAGACGATTAATGGAGCATCCGATTTTGATTTAGGTAATAAAAGTTTGTCATTTTGTTCATCATAACACTTGACCAACTCCTGCATAAAAATAATTTCTTTACTGTAATCACTTATTGGATAGAACCCATTTAGCTATCATATGCTTCAACATTGCTATTATTTGCAATAATCAGTTTTGACAGTATAATGAAACAGCCAAGTTGGGACCTATGCCTATAACGTTTTAACAAAGAAAAGTCCCCTGTGTGAACCATTTGACTGAAAGCTATATTTACCGGGCCAGTAAATTATCGTAAAACTGAAGGAAAAAAGAAGTGGTAATATGTAATCACTAGTGCATTTTATGGATTATACGTAATCCCTGGTTGGTTCAGGAATAACACTAAAGTCCTGATTTATAAAGACTTCATGAAATGAAATCCTTGATTACAAAATATTATAATCCCTGTAACAAATAGAACGGTTACTTTTAAACAACTGTTCAATGCTTAACCTTTAGAGAAAAGTTCCTTATACATGTTGACGAAACCCTTTCAGCGCAAAATACGACTACAGGCGACATTGCAAATAGTTTTGATCCAGATCAAACGCCAAGTATCTTTTACGGTTTTGAACTCGCATCAACACGTCTTAGTTACACTGACTTAACATCTTCACTGCATGTAATACAATACTTTTATCAATTGTCGTCTGCGTTTAATTTTCATGTTTAAAGTTTAGGTATTTATAAGATATAATCAGTGTTACAGTTTTTGATGCGGAGTCTGATCAGGATCCAAACTGTTTGCAATCTCTGTACTCGGGATAAGGCAGTGAACGGATTATTTAACCTACATTTTAAACGGCTGTGATACAACAGAAATGTGTTTTTACCCAAAAAACTTCAAAAGGCATCTTAAGCGGGCCATTCTGAACAGACAACTGCTGTTTATGGGGCATGTGCTAGGAAAAAAGGAGACTAGAAGAACTATCCATAACGAATAAATAACAACAGGGACGCCATAGGCTTTCCAAGATTAGTTGGAGAGTGCAACAAGGATGAAGCTAATTGGACAGATGAAGTATTTCAAAAATAGATTTGACAATGATATTATGACTGCCACCTACGTCAGGACATTGGCCCGGCACCCTTATTAATTGATTGTTTGAATACAAAGTTATAAAGACCAGCGATATATTCGGTGGTAAATACAGTAAACTTCTCTATTACGGACATTAAAAATAAGGCTAATTGTTTGAATAAAATACAGGTGATAGCTTAAAGCAAGGTGACAGTACAACAGAAAGCTCCTACAGGAGCTTTCTGTTTTACTGTCATCTTGCTTTAAACAGTCACCTGTTCTTAACGCCTAATAATTAACACAATTTAGTGGTCGTAATAGAGAGTTTTACTGTAGATCAAAAGTGTATGCCGGGTATAGGAGACGGTAATTCGATGAGTAGTAGTTGTATAATAGGGTTTGGCTTTTAGGTGGGCTAGAAGGATGCGATGTTTTCTTTTCTTGCCTTTGACTAGCAATTTACATAAGCAAGTGAACATGAACATATTGTTGTGAAATAGTAAATATTGTCGAGACGAGGTAATTCTTTCTCAACAAACACGTATGAGCTAGTAGTGGTACAATAAAATTCCACTATTACGGCCACTTAAACGAAGCCTGATTGATTGCATGAAAGATAGGTGACATGTTAAAGCAATGTGACAGTCAAACAGAAAGTAGGAGCTTTCTGTTTTACAGTCACATTGCTTTAAGCTTTCACCTGTCGTAAATATCTAATAATTACCACAATTTGGTTGTCGTAATAGAGAGGTTTTACTGTACAAATGTACAGTTTAGAGCCAAATCCGTCGTCTGATCGAACGAAGTATCTGTACGTGAAACTCGACACGTATAAGGGAAACAACTCTATATATCAGTTAAATACTTGGAGTCTCGTTTTGTCTTCCTGGGCCCGTTTCATACAAGTCAGATCATAAAAGTCTCAATTCTTATTTATTTCTCCATCTAGTCCTGTCTTGTGACATCTTTTTGGAATTGTCTTGCAAAGACGATTCCAAAGAGATGTCACAAGACAAGATAAGATAGAGAAATCAGAAATAAAACGTTTTTAAAGTTTTGACTTACGATCGTTTTTGTCGTACGAAGTGTTATGAAACGGGCCCCTGGTATTACAAATATATTAACTACCAAAACTTTACATCTGCTACACATATTCTTCATCCAAATTTGTCATTTGTGTCAAAATATCATATAACTACTACTTTATATACCAAACAATACAACACTAGCATCATTTACTAGATAAATTACATTGTCCCTAGCAAAACAATAGTCTCAGTGAATATACCCCTGTGTTGCTATTCATTTAACTTCACAATAATCCATTAGGGTAAATGAATTCTCAAAAAGTCTCTTACAAAGAAACATCGGTTAAATGGTTTATTGTAAACAACAAACATCTTAAAGCAAACTGGACGTAGTTTCACTTTGCTTTACGCAGACACCTGCCCTAAACATCTAATAATTAACATGATTTAGGGTCGATTTGACTTCTTTAAAAGTTTAATGAACAAAACAATGCTCTTTAAGGAAAACAGATACAAACTGTTTTGACCAAACTAAGAAGTGATATAGAATGGTTCAATTTAAATGATTTTAGATGATTTTAACATTTACCAGAACAAGAAAAAAGGTGGACTTTCAGACATTTATACCAAGTTGCTAAACATTTTTAATCTTACTCTACTGATTACTAGTTTAGAATTATTACTGACAATACTCAGTCTTAATTACACCATGTTCTTGTTAGTTATCCCGAAAACATATCTCAGTCTGGCACACTTCCTTTGAATATTAGCGATCAATTTCAACTTACTGTACTACGATAGTAACAAGCGGAAAATTTCATAAGCATAACACTGTCAAAGTAAGGAGTACAAAACATTACAATACAGGAGATTCTATTGCCAAGTTGAAACAAACAAAAGTGGGATGAAATATTTATAGTTGATTACATACAGAAATACAGAACCTTGGATGGACTCTAACATTTTAGATATAATTAAATTAGAGATAAGTACATAAACAATAATAAGAAATATGTTAACAAAGATATTTACAAACAATGTTGCTTTTATCGGAATAATGCACCAAAGGCTATCAAACAGGCAAAAGCTACCTATATCTGTGACCAACTGGAAGTTAATAAAAAACAATCCAAAATCTTTTTTGACCCATTTAAATTCATAAGTATATGGCAATTCCAGGATATCATCACTAAATGTTGTTATTAAAATGAAAGACTGTCTTTGTTTCGAAGCTAAAAACATAGCCGATCATTTAATCACCTTTTTGCCCCTGTTGCATCTGTATTGGTAAACAAACTCCGGACAGCTCCAAAGTTTTTCAATGTAGCGTCTAATGCTTTAACAGACTTTTATTAAAACATAAGAAACCCTGAATCTTAATCGTTTAAACGCCATACAGCGTCCAAAAGTTTTGTTTACAAATAATTGTGTAATTTGAATTGCTCAAAGAGTACAGGACTGGACGATATACCGACATCCTTTAACAAAATCCATATAACATTTTTTATAAATAGTTCTATTGTACATAACACAGTACCAAATGACATCAAACATTGCTAAGGTCAAACTTCCTTTTAAAAAGAACGATAGGTCTGACGATTGTAATTACAGGCCAGTCAGTATATTATCAATAGTTTCTAAAACAATTGAGCGTGCAGTATGTAGCGAGCTGGAGTCTTTCTTTGTCAAGAATGGTATCTTGTATGAGCATCAGAGTGGGTTCACTACTCTACCGACTCCTGCTTCGTCTATCTGACAGATCATTTCCGTATACAGACGTCAAGGGGTAAGTTTACGGATATGATAATGCTTGACCTACAGAAGGCGTTTGACACCGTGGACCAAGAGATGGATGTGGAGTCGGTGGAGTGTTTCCACTCATACTTGTCTGGCAGTATCGAGTCTGTTCATGTAAATGGCGCAAATAAATACGAAAGAAGACTCAAGCAGGAAACGCAACACAAACAATACACCCACCTCTAAAGCAGAACACACACACAGCCATACCATAACAAACACACACACACAAACACACACACACGCAATCCCACACACCAAACAGAAAACAATACGCAAGACAAACATAAAGCAAAGTGAACATAGGAGCCCGCCTTGGTACGGTCAGCAGCAATCAATAATTAATTATAAATTAACCATTAACAACCACTGGGGGGTTAAACCTGGGTTTAGGGGCGCCAAACCTCACACTTATCTCCTATATTCAACTATAAAGACGAACAGTGTACATAAAATATAAACCCTGTTCCACAACCTTACAATCAAAAAGACCGCCAGCACAGTAAGTAAATACATGTAAAACATCTAACAAAATTCTCTGACAGGATTATTAGTAACACGGGAAAGAATTAAACATTCAAGCCCGTGTTAAAAATAACCCACTATGGCAACGGTCAAATTGTACTCAAGCGACTAGTCTGTAGTCACGAGTAACTGTAAGACATGGAAGGGTTCAGGGTACGACAGAGAGGGAGAGAAAAAACAAAGCACGAAAATCCGACATAAACCTCATCATCATGTAGTGCTAAGCCCTGTCTGTCGTCGCACAACCAAAGAGGAAAGCATAGTTATCAATTGTAGATTGATCGATAACCAAACGTGAAGTGCGCAGCAATATAGTTGGATCATAATTTTTTCTGAGGAAAAATCTAATACGTTTCACAAATAGGTTTTGAAAATACATATGTCCAAGAATCTTACGAAGTCTGTAAATCACATCACCATAAAACTCCGGATGTGAAATACTTTGCCGCAGAAAAGTCTTTAAGTTACATTTATACTTGTTAATGAGAGGAAGGTTTCTATAAAATAATTTAGAAAATGTTTTACGAAGTTTATGAAATCTGTACCCCTGTTTAAGAAGCTTTTCAGTAATAGTTTTATTACGAATGTGGAAGTCCTCAACAGAGGTACAAGCCCTAGCAAAACGAATAAGCTGTGAAATATAAACCCCGTAAGATGTAGAACGGGGAACATAGTCTGATTTGAGTTCGGTTGTGTGCGTTGTGTCTCAAGGTAGTATTCTTGGACCACTTTTGTTTTTAGCAAACGTTAATGATATTAATACAAGCATAAGCCCTTTTCTCTAAACTGATACTATATTCAGACGATAGAGCGATTTCATTCTCTCACAAAGATTCATCTTATATAAGTCGTTTTTTAGGAAAACCTCTAGAAAACTGTAGTAAATGGTTTATCGATAACAATCTCTCGTTGCATCTTGGAAGAACAGAATGTATTTCGTTTAGATGTCGATCATGAAATAAAATCTACAAGAACAGTTATACATATGGGCTAATTATTAGATGCAGATATGTCAAAAACATCCATTGTAATTAATATTATAAAGTCAATAAACTTTAGAATAAGATTTTAATATCGCCAGCAAGATCTTTTAAACAAATTTCTTAGAAAGACACTATGTAGTTCTCTGATACAATGTCATCTAGATGTCGCATCCTCCTCGTGGTTCTGTGATCTTACTGAAACCCTGAAAAACAAACTACATGTGACTCAAAACAAAATTGTACGTTTTATTTATAACTACCATTGTAGAACATCTCTTCGTGTGGCAGATTGTAAAGATCTTGGATTTTTAATTTGGAATACAGATGTTAATAATAACGACTTAATCATGTATATAAGAATTTTAACAACCAATTCCCAAGCTGCATGCACTAAAACTTTACTCATAGTAAAGACATCAGCTGTTATGGAACTAGATATAATGTAAAAGAATATTACCATGCGTCTCCAGATTTCCAAATCGTTTTACCATAATGCCACAAAGGACTGGAACAAACAAAAAACACATATACAATGTACAAAATCCAAGAGTGGTTTTACAAAACTGTTGAAGAAGCATCTTTGAGAAGAAATGGAAAAATTTGAGTCATCAGAATATCTATATTATAAGCTAAACATTTTATATCATTTTTTTAAATATATAAACCATATTTTTATGTTATTTATATACATGTAAATTATTTGTGAAACCATGTCAATATCTGTAGAGAATTATAACTTCATTTTCAGCTTGACCTAGTTTAAAATAGATTATCTATGTATTTGTCTGGTCGTACTTTTTTCATAAATACTTCTGTCTATATTTCCAACCTCTGCCAATTGTACTCAAAATATACAAGAGCATGCGCATGTAACAACACATACTAATATACATACTGTATAACCTGAATAGGTTGAAGATATTTGCATTCAATACCTATGTTGCTCATTTCCAGTTGCCACTTTTTAATTAACATCATAGGATGTGACTTGTTTTCTTCTTAATATAAATGCTTGTTTTAATGTTTTACGCCTAAATGACAATTCAAGATCTATGTAAACGTCACTAAAACTTAAATTAACAGGTGACGCATATATGTTTATTAAGGTCACTCAAGATCCTCATGTGACAGCATAGACCCCGTTGGGAGTAAATTTGTACATGTTGGTCAAAACTGTAGGGGTAATCCAGTGCACCATTTTCTTTCCCAAAAATTTCCATCAAAAACTATATTAGATATTGACGTAAAATGATAACAACAACTGAACTACTCGTATTTGTGATATTTTCTTTATAGTTTGATATATATTATATAAAATGATGTGATGTTTGTTTATAACAAAATGTGAATCTAGTCTTTAATAATTTTAACAATATGTATATTCATTATCATATGTATTGACAAGTATGTTATTATTATTGTCCATTGCAATCAATTCTAAGCCAGATCACATGTCGAGTAACTGCACGTTTTACCAAACTCCAAGCTATATCACACTCAGATTTACATAACATTTAACGTTCTCAAAACGCTGTTATTTTCTATATTTCATTGCATTTTACTGTATTAATTCTCGTTTAACACTCTGTCTGCCGATCTCGACCTCTCACTTTTTTCAGCAAACAGTTGCAGTTTGGATCCAGTTCGAACGCGGCGTATAAATTGATCAAAGTTGCTTGGCACTCATCTTTATGTTTCTTTTGTAAAAACAAAGTATACAATGTATGTAATCTTAATTTAACCAATTTTGCAGATGCCAATTTCAAAGCTGCAAATTTCACGCTTGTACAGTAGGATAAAAGATAATGAGGAGATAAGGGATTTGGCACTGTACAAGAGGAATAATAACTACAGAACTGTATTACATTGGTTAAAGTTGTTTCCCTTTCTGTACATCCTATTCTATAGAGCCTTTCCGCGCACACGATACAATTAACCATTCAGGTGCCACATGCGCATAATGTGACTTTGTAAAGAGTTAGGATCTAGATCAGACGCAGCGCATGTCACGATCTGAGCAGGTTCCAAACTGTTGTACGATTCGTATCGATATTTGAATCATACTGCTTTAAAAAGGTTGCAAACCCTATAATGGTGTATTGGCAAAACAGAAAAAAAATCGGTAAGAGCAAATGTGTGTCATAATCGTGCATATGGCATTGTAAAAGCATTATAGGTACAGTGGAGATAACGCTATTCTTTCCCAATAAACGCGTTTACGATCAAACTATTATTTCCTTTGCAACCAGTTTGGAGCAAGATCAAACGCCGGTAACCCGGTGTCTGATCAGGCTCCAAACTGTTTGCCACTCAGATTAAAATAAACACTTAGAATTGACAAAAAAGTGGTAATTTTCTACATTTTAGTGTTTTGCGTTTCGTTTCGTTTGCGTTCAAACGGGAAAGAATAACGTTTCATCCACTGTATAATAAACCCTCATGAAAAAATGAATCTTACTGTTTGAGGTTTGTTCATATTTGTCCGGCTCTATAAATCCCTTTTCTAAACAAATATTTTACGCGTTTGACATCAATTTACTCTTTTAAGCCATATCTGGTTTTCATTCTCTTAAGGGTGTATCAATGTCATGAATTTAAGACAATTTCAAAGTAAATGAAAACACTTTATGATGGTTTTGTATTGAAGAGCTAATTAAGATGAATGAAAAAATAGAAAAAAGTGTACATTTCGGTGAACAACAGTTGACTCCATGGCCATGTAAAATTTACCCCACCCACTTTCTCTTATTTTGTCCTTTTCAAACAGCCCGCTTTAATAAAAACCATTTTAAATGAAAACAAATATGATAATTTGGTGTTGTGTTATTTATTTTCTATCTATGGTAGTATTTCTTCATACAAAAACTAATTTAAGAAAAAACAGGCACCAAATGTGAAATTTATAAAGCTCTAAATATCATCGATATGGTACTCTTTTGTAAATGTTGTAAGGGGAGATAACTCTTTTTACTTTGATAACTCAAATTTTCAACACTGACCTTTCAATTTCTTTTCATATTTTGAACTGCCTTAGCATTGGCTTTCATTTGGAAGAATATAAGAAAAAGTTTAATACTAGAACTATTTCATTTTCAAACTTTTTTACTTTTTTTTTCAAAAAATAAAATATCTAATAAAATCATGCCCTATAAAAAGCATAATTTTGATATTCGAGGATCCATATTGTTCAAACCTAGTGCCTCTTTGTCTAAATTTGGTTTCTATATGTGAAAATACCACCATAGACATGAAATAAATAATGAAAACCCAAATTACCATGTTTGTTTTGCTTTGAAATATATTTTACTGAAGCTTGTACTCTGAATGGGTAAACTTTGAGAGAAAAAGTCCAAATTTGACATACCTTTTTCAAATCGCTGTAGCTAAGAAAAAGGACACCACCATATATATTTCTTTCCATTTTTTCATTCATCATAAATAGCTCTTCTAAAAAAACAATGATAGAAAAAAAGTTTGATACTTTGAAAAAATCGCTTATGGGTTGGATACACCCTTAAAACTGCTTTTGAAATAAACGTGCAGAGAAAAGGCATTCTTAAAGCATGCAACATAATTTAAGAGACGGCAGTATTTCATGATTGATAAATATGCGTCAACTCATTGAGCCCTAGCGATGGGTATATTCATCATTTACAAACAGTATACATTTGAAGAGTGCACTTGTCCCAGGCAGACGGTGAAGAATCTATGAAAGCCAGAATATGTACTGTTTATTTTGCAATAAACATGTTTTGTAAAATTAAACTCTAAAAATGTCAATAAAGGACTTAACTTACTAAAGAACATCACTTTTCCATTTGAAGTTCCAGCGTAAAAGTAAAACCGATATTGCAGGTATATATACTCACGCGATCACTATATGCTGAGATTAAACATAGATGTATGTTTCACCATAAACCCAATAAATAGCATGTTGTCATGTGAGCACTTAAAGCAGGTTGAAAGTAAGCAGAATGCGTCTTAATTCACATTCTGCAAACAACAATATGAATACAGACGGCATTATGGCGGACAGACGATAGAAGTCTGCACTGAAAGAGATAACAATGATTGTTGTCCATTAACCCATTTGCGCCCAGTGGATTCTTCCATGTTTTACATTGGATTAGTCCATTTTTTATCAAAGGGATGCCTGGTCAAAATTTTCATTTTCATTTTGTTTTATATTGAAATTCCTATCTTTGGAAATATTGTAGACTCTGATCAGACGCCGAATAATATGGCGTCTGATCAGAGTCTACACTGTTTTCCTATGTCCCATATATGGGATCGTGGGCACAAATGGGTTATCACAGTAGGGTCTTCTAGTGGTGCTCTTTACCCATTTAAGCCTCGGGCCCGTTTCATAAAACTTCCTACGTCAAACGTTGTCGTAAGTAAAAACTTTAAAATGATTTTTTTTAATTCTCTATCTAATCTAATCCTGTCTTATGACATCTCTTTGGAATCATCTTCTCAAGACGATTCCAAAAAGATGTCACAAGACCGGATTAGAAGGAGAAATAAATAATAATTAAGACTTTTATAATCTGACTTACGACAACATTTGTCGTAGGAAATTTTATGAAACGGGTCCCTTGTGTCTACTAAAGTAGACATTGACAAACAGTGCGAACCCTGATGATACATCGAATTACGCTGCGTCTAATCAGAGCTGCACTGTTTGCTGTATCATATACAGTGGAGAATCTGTTATTCTTTCCCGTTTAAACGCAAACGTACGCAAACGCAAAGCACTAAAACGTAGAAAAGAACAACTTTTGGACAATTCTGATATTTCATGTTTGTCTTGGTGGCAAACAGTTTGGAGCCTGATCAGACGCCGGGTTACCCGGCGTCTGATCTGGCTCCAAACTGTTTGCACTTCAAATAATAGTTTTAGCGTAAACGCGTTTACTGGGAAAGAATAACACATTCTCCACTGTAACACACTTTGTCGTATGGACAAATACCGGAACGTCTTTCGATCACCTTTGTTTATCTACAATGGAATTTTTCAGCAAATATACAGGGAGAGTTTATTGCAATATCTAGGCATACATTGATTAATACACAATTGAACAGTAATACAGTGGAAAAAACATTATGCTATCCCAATAAACGCGTTTACGCTAAAACTATTATTTTCAATACAAACAGTTTGGAGCCTGATCAGACGCCCGGTAACCCGGCGTCTGATCAGGCTCCAAACTGTTTGCCACCGAGATAAACATGAATTATCAGTATTGCACTTTTCTACGTTTTAATGTTTTGCGTTTTCGTTTCGTTGCCTTTAAACGGGAAAAAATAACGTATTCACCACTGTAGTACAAGCATAATGAAAGGTCAACAATCGCAGAGTTAATAAACGGTGCATTCCGAGTCCTAATTTTGTTTTGATTAACCCCTTCACTGCCTTATCCCGAGTAAAAGGTTTATTTGCAAACAGTTTGGGTCCTCATCAGACGCCACGTAACGCGGCGTCTTATCAAACTCCGAACTAGTTAACACTTACGTAAATATCTAAAACCGAAATACGAACAATTAAATTTGAGACAGAAGAGCAGGCGACAATTATTTAAAATTGATGACACAATGGTAGTGAAGGGGCTAACTACGTATTAGAGTTGACATTATAGTAGCTTTAACTTACTACGACCACTCAAACAAAACTCATCAATGGGGTACTCCCTTTCCCCGTAGGTGCGCCTTAACCCGGTACTCCATAAACGTACATTTTAACGCATTTAATTTATTCCCCCATTTTAGTTTCATGATATTTTGTTGCTGAATTAATTTCACATACCAGTATTGATACAAGCATCATACTATTCGTATACTATATACAAAAGGGTTGGGCCACAAGTTATTTCAACATTAGATTCAGCCTTTCTCATGATGTTACGAACATACAGTAAAACCTCGCTATTACGACCACTAAAACGAATGCTAATTGATTGTATAATAGAGAGGTGAGAGCCTAAAGCAAGGTGACAGTGAAACAGAAAGCTCCTAAGGGAGCTTTCTGTTTCACTGTCACCTTGCTTTAAGCGGTCACCTACCGTAAACACCCTAATAATTAACATAATTTAGTGGTCGTAATAGAGAGGTTTTACTGTATTGATAATTATTGAAAAATAGTTTGTACGGATGATATTTCCTATACCATACTAGCTCGAGATGCAAAAATGATTTGTGAGTATATCTTTGGATGGCGTGTGTGGTATATACCATTTTCAGGTCATTGTGACCTTGACCTTTGCCATTAGCCATAGAAGAATATTTTCTGAAGCCTATTTTCTATACCACATCAGCTTGGGATACCATTAATAGTGTGGGGATACATCTTTGGATAGCATAACTTTTTCTGGTCACTGTGACCTTGATCATGACCTTTCACTCCAATTCAAGAAAAGACATCTTCGGATAGTGATCCTTGCCTTTTGATATCAATTATAGAAAAAGCTTTTTCGGGATTTTTTTTTACTACACCTCAGCATTTATGACGTCATTGCAGTGAAATGGTTAAACCCATTGAATCCGATAGACGAATATACGCGCCTTGTATAAAACAAAGTGCATGTAAAGAGTACACTTGCCCTGTACAAACAGTGTAAACAATGTCAGAAGGTTCATACAGCCTTTTGACCAATTTCTTCACGGTTTTTCGTGTTGCAATAAAAAAAACAATAAAAAAACATCCTGGAACAGCCAACAATCGAGTATACTTAATTTGCAACTGGAATGTCTTTTTTCAAATTCAATGAATTGAACTTTATGTTTGTATAACAAATATATTTACCATGACCACTAAAAGAGATCTTGTCGTTGATTATTGTTGTTTATAGCAAAATCTAACAAATGTTCACAATATAAATACTGCTTCACCTCAAAGTCCCATTTTTGTATTTAGAACCTGAATGAAATTGTTTGTTTGAATACAATGTGAACTTCTCAGATTGTGAAAATTTAAAAAGAAAATAGTTTTTGTCTCAGCGAGTTTATTAGTTAAGAAGAATTGCCCATATGATTAAATTTATATCTTTGGACAGAATGGATTATAAGTACAGTGGAGAATCTGTTATTCTTTCCCAATAAACGCGTTTACGCTAAAACTATTATTTGCAGTGCAAACAGTTTGGAGCCAGATCAGACGCCGGGTAACCCGGCGTCTGATCAGGCTCCAAACTGTTTGCCACCAAGATAAACATGAAATATTAGAATTGTCCAAAAGTTGTTCTTTTCTACGTTTTAGCGCTTTGCGTTTGCGTACGTTTGCGTTTAAACGGGAAAGAATAACAGATTCTCCACTGTACCTGTAATATGGAAACACTACGCTTTTTGTTTACATGTATCAAACCGGTCATGTCACGTGCCAATGTCTTACTTTTTGTACCAGCATTTCACTTGCGTTTTTTTACGATTCGATGTCACATCCTTTAGCGATTTATGTCTGTTTTCAACATTTCCATAATCAGTATGGTCCATATAAACAATATCAATATCAATATACAATATATTTCCGACAGTTTAATACAGTCCAAACACAAGTCAGGGCTTTAACTCATTGACCTCTGAAACCTAAAATGAATAATTCAAGTTTCCAATTAAGTCTAGTCCATTTCTGGCTATTTAGGGAGTTTTTACAGTGTATGCCAATTTAACAAGCAGTGAAAATTCAGATCAGAGGGCTCCTATAGGAGTCCTCTGGTCTTGGTCTACACTTTTTGCCTAGATCAAGTGTATTCTTCATAGGAACACTGTTAGTAAAGGACGAGTATGCTCGTCACAATGGTTCAGTGCGTTAATACTGCTTGAAGATGTAGTCAAATAGCTAACACTTTCTGTACAAACACAAGGTCGGTGTTTGTTAGGGTTCAAACAGTTTGTCATTCAAGTAAACATTTTTTATTCACTTTTTTAAGACATTGTCAGTTCCCTAATTTTTGCACTGCATCTCAGTTTAAAGTTCGTTTAAATGAGAATAGTAACACCTTCTACACTGTAAGTGTAGATCTCCACTTTACATTTTATAATTATCATAAATACAGATACGCAAACGTAGGATAATTCGGCTCCCGTGAAGAAATTATCCCCGTAATTAAATAAATATCCGACAAATGAGATATTAGTTTTATAGTTACGCCTTATGAAACTGCTGTAGGGAATGTTATTAAACCTGTTAGCGACAGTGCAACTCGTATATTATGTTTGAAGTTTTATATTGTAGAACAGTCATCTCCAATATTACAATAAACTCTCCTCTTCTGGGACTAATCAAAGACAAACGTATCCAGAATGTAGGCAAATGTCAACGCACGAGTTATGGTGGTAGGTTCAGTCAATCTTGTATTGAGGAACCACTCAGTGGATATCTTTTTTTTTACAAGTGACTGCTTAATACAGAATAAAGCCTATGCTGAAATCTCCTATTAGAGCTTTCGTCATTGGTTTTAATCTGAATTAAGCAACCATCTATTATTAAGACAACATTTTTATGGCTCTTCGCCTGTAACCTCAAACAAATTTAAAAGTACGAAATTAAAGCATACGATATAACGGAGATTAAAAGGCTTAGCAGGTTTCAGTCGTCGACCTTAACTTGACTCGAAATTTACATGTATAATTCCAGTTTCAACATCTATAAGTCTATTTTCACTATTTAAATTAAGTTGTTCAACGCATTGCTGCTACATGTATTGCAAAATGGTTAGTTTAAACATATTCTTATTCCCTCAAATATACATGGAATTGGGGTTGGGTCACAAGTTATAACAACATTAGATGGTTAATAGCCCCTAAGAGCCCCTAAAGGAACCTTCTGATCTTGGCCGACACTGTTTGCGTAGAACAAATGCACTATTTACGGGTACAGTGTTGGTAAACGAGAGGGACGCCTATATGCGTCACTAAGGTAAATTAAAATTTAAAGATGATTCAATGACAGCTACGTGCACTTTTGTCTTGCTTTATGTAGCCATCGACTTTAAACCATTGATTTCTGAAAATTAAAGTGACTAAATCGGTTTTCACTGAAGTGTAATCCATTTTTATGAGTAGTTTAGAAATTATTTTTGATACAAACCAAAATGACAAACAATACAGACCCTGATCAGAAAGTTCATGTAGACGCCCGCTGATCTAGATCAATACTATTTGTAAACGCATCGGTAGGGTGCAATATATTAACCCATTACCCCTTACCATGTTTCTTGTACTCAATATAGGTGACAACTTAAAGCAGGCTGATGGTAAAACAGAATGCGCCTTCAGACACATTCTGCTTAATGAAGGTTACTCAAAACATATTTCTTAGAATATACAATCGTATATGCATTATTGATAAAACACCGTTGAAAATTACTTCTTCTTGCGGATACATGTACAGTGATGTATGATACTTTGACAATAACTCTTCTTTTCATTGTGAAAAATAGACATCGATGTGGGTCAGTCACAGGCATTGGCCATATTGCTTCTGAGCTAAATCATAGTTTCATATCATATGATTTAGAAAAGGTGCAATACCGTTTTTAAAACTCGGCGTCGCCCTAGTTTATTGAACATTTACTACTTTTTTTAAGCCAACAACACTCGGTATTGATTAGTTTTAATAATAAAAAATCGATTTGTATTTTGACCAACATTTCTGTAAGATTAAAGCATACATTAAAAGGTATACTGGTTATATTCTAATAACATGGTTCACCTGAAAACAGGTTCAATTCAATTCAATGTTTTATTTCCTCCATACAGGAAATATGTCTAACATTACAATACAATCAACACAAAAATGGCAAAATTCATTACACATGAGATATACATGTGTGACAAATCAGTATTTACAACATGAAGTTACAGTACTCCCTCTCTTTAGCAACACCCGTGTAGGAAGTACATTAATGTCCACGTTGTTGTTTATTGCAGGATATGCGCAATGAAGAAAGCTCATTCAGAGGCTTTCTACATTGTGTGTTTCCTTCATTAGGCTAACACCTATCTTTAGCGGCCAGAGTCGGCAATGTTGGAGTGTTATTAAAGAGAGGTTCTTCTGTATAGTCTAAATGTATCATGCCCCATTTTATTCATACTTAGGTTAATGCAGGACACACGCAATGAAGAGAGCTCCTTCAGAGGATTTCTGCATTGCGTGTTTCCCTCATTAGACTGACACCTGTCTTAAACGGCCAGAGTCGGCTATGTTTGAGTGTCGTTGGAGAGTAGTTCTACTGTATAGTCTCAATGTACTATGTTCCTTCTTCTTCAAACTTAGGAACCTTTAAGCATCAGAAGAAAAGAGGGTACGGTAGAACATGAAGGGGCCATATTTTGCCGTTGTGAAAAAACTTGCCGAAACTAAATACAAGATTTTCTATAGCAAGATATGCACTGTATTTGACAATTTATTGACTCATTTTACCCTCCTTTTTTATTGAATATGAACGGTTAAATTTCATACTCAATGTAAAAGTAAGAAAGGAGACAAAAGACCAGACTAATTCACAAAATTAGGGTCTTTACGGTAAGCCAAAAGAGCCGACCGATTAACAGATAGCGGGCAGCTACGAGTAGCAAGTCGTATGTAGGAACGAGTAGAGAGTAATAGGTACGAGTACTACTACTACTAATAATAATAATTAAGCTCGTACATGTATATAAAAGGGAGATACGAGTACTAGGCTGTGAACATACAAGGGTAGATTACGAGTACAAATTGAGGGTAAACTGAGAATTTTGTGTAGAAATAAGAGTTTTTGTTTTTCAATTATTGAACAAAGCCTTTATAGCCCTAGCATAGATTCAGCAATATCTGACCTAGTAGAAATAGGGAAGCCTTGTATTTTCTTAACGATAAAATGTTGAAAAGTGTTAATCGCTGTAATGTCGGATTTGGTCAAGTTGTTCCATAGTTCTGAGCCATACAGTACAGTGGGAATGATTATCTTGTTATAAAGATCTCGAGAGACTATTGGGTTGACTCCCCGGGGGTGAATTCCTTGTCCGGCCATCTATTTTTGTTTGGTGTATACATTATATAAATATTAGATGGCAGTTTGCGTGACATTCAAATTGTCAACCCGAGAAACAGCATGTCACCCCGAGGCGTAGCCGAGGGTGACATTCTTGTTTTCGAGGGTTGACAATTTGAATGTCACGCAAACTGACATCTAATATTTATTTTATTACACCGAGATTATCAACCCTGGCTTTGGAATCGTTTTATTCGTCTTTTATAAAATGTGTTGTGAACACCAATTTAGCGCGGACATGTACATAACGCGGGAAATGACGTCGCCGTCTTACGACGTCACATTGTTTATAATTACATTACAAGTAAACAAAGAAGAACGTTATGATAAGTAAATTGAAGAAACAGCGTCTTTACATTGTCTAGATGGCAAATATCCTCTTCCGAAATTATGGCAAATCGTTAAGGAATGGACAAAAGGAAGCAACTTGTACAGAAAATGCCAAAAGTTGATTATAAGTTACCACTCTTTAAAACGTTCCAATGTATCCAATAGCGATTGGCATGTCAAGGCTGACAGTACGTTTTCGGACGTAGTAAAAAAGTAATGTCCTTTAGAATGACGTCACAAAAAGAATATCATAAAGAGTGACAGTATAGATGTAAAAGACATGCAAACTGTTAACTGTAGGTCTATGGGAATTTAACATTGTAACTCAAAGCGAGGTGTAATAATATAATTTGTATGTCATGTGATATTATTTGACCCGTTGAAACAGTTATATATGCTGATATAACGAGATACAATTTGTATAAGTTACCAAATAAACTATATCTAGATCTATAATAATATGATTTGATTTATTAATGAAAATTATAAGAACTGTTCTAGAATTGTTTTTTTAATGATATCAACTTGTTACGAGTAAATATTCTTTCAATTTCATAAAAAATAGGACATAGGTTTGCAACTAACACACATATTTTACATTGCGCAATAATTAAGTTGAAATTTACTAACTGTAAACTGTATATATATGATTATCATATTAATTGATAATATGCACTAAATTTAATTACTTTGTTTTGAAACTTTCACATAACATCAGGCAAACAGTATTGTTGACAATATCAAAGATAAACATATATGTGTCCCTTACATGATTCACTACAGTTATTTCCAACTATATAAGTATGCATGGTTTCAGTGTCATTTATGTGCGGTGTTATACCTACCAATTCAACCGTTTAAAAGAGAAAAGCGACTGCTTTGAGCTACACTCTGTCGGAATATAGAAAAGTTGTCTTATGATACATATTCATGACAAAAGACACATCTTATGGTAGATCATGTTATACTGTCAACACCATGTGCCACAAGAGTATAGGTGCGTTCGCGGTAATGGGGCATGGTAGTTCTTATAGGTCCACAATGTTTGCATCGTACACATGTCGCTTTTATCCCTCACATAGCTCATATATTGCAACTGACAGAACTTACCTTCATGTACAGTTGAAACTCGCTTAGCCACGTTTTAACTTTGAAATACGAGTATGTTCGACTTCAGCGAGATGGACTCATCGAAAAACATCTTATTGAATACTGCTACCATTGATTTAAGCAAGTTCGAAGTATCGAGGTTTCGATTGTATTTTGGAGTGTATTGATTTGACCTACAAGTTAGTTCGACTTAAGCGAATTCTAGTTATCGAGGTCCTATTGTAATTATTTATTTATAACAGTTTAGCCTTTGATTGGCAATCACGTGTTACAAACAGACAACAGAAAATCAAATATCAATATAGACGTAGAAATCTTGATATGTCCCAATTACGTATGCAGTTTATTGATATAACTACACAATGACTTTTCTCAATATGGCCCGTCTCACGGAATTATAATGTTCATGAACTGCGAAAACAACGGTCAGTCAATTTATACAACATATTCTTGGGTAAGTGAGACGCCATTATGTCACCGAACATTGGTTCTCACTTTATTATTGACGGTTTATTGCAGGCTCAGTCTAATCAAGCACCGATTATATCATTCCGAGCTACTGCCCTGATCTTTGACCGTCTCCAAATATGGGCTGTGGCTAATTGGGCGGACACGGTATTCTCCGATACTGCCAATTTACGGCCCCCGCTGGCGTAATTCTCGGTACCCTTTGCATGCAATTGATAAATTGTCCTCGCCTTTCAAACAGTTTGGATCCTGATCAGACGCTAAGCAGCTCGGCGTTTGATCAATACTAAAATATGTGTAGCTTATACCGTATACCTACAAATATAGTGGAGAAAGGGTTCATTTAGAAATTAAAACATATCACGTTAATAACAGACGATATTTGCTTAGCGAGCTGAAGGATAAATATATTGTTATATAGTTTAAAGCTTGATGTACGAGAAGAGCATGGGCGAGTATAAAACGGATTGAGAAGCACTCAGGATCAACAGTTGTGACAGCGCGTGTCGTTTGTTCTATTTACCTCAGCAGTCGTCACAGGAACAGTAACACAGGACAATGAGAGGAAAAGGTACTGTAAATATTAACCCTTTGCCTGCCGAATCGTGACGTAACTAGTGTTTTTCAAACAGTTTAGATCCAGATCAGACGCCGCGTAACGCGGCGTCTGATCTGGATCCAAACTATTTATTAATATGATCTTAGCTTTATCTAAATGGGAAAAGAATATAACTGAATTCAATAAATTTAGCAGACGATATAATTGATAGTTCAAAGCAGACAATATAACTCAAAATCTTATTCATAATTTCACAACAGAAGAATATTAAAAACTGAAAACGTTTTACTTCCGATAATGTTAATTCTTATCTTAAAATAATTTCGTCTGATTGAAATATGCAATCTGCTACATGTAGATTTTACATTCACGTCTGTTGATTTTTATAAAATTGAAAACTGAATAAATCTTAACTGAATGCAATTATCATACATATATCATTAAAAGCTGACGATATTACGACAGTGTATGATTAAAATTGAAACATTTACTTCATTAATTGATAACCCAGAACCTGAAAAAGTATCGTCTCGACTTAAAAACCTGTAATGTAAAGGAAAATTACTCGCTGAATACGAACATATAGGCAAATACGAATCAAACAGCGTGGATAGTAATCGGACACAGTATCAATATTGTTTCAATTGCATGTCAAACAATGATATCTAGTTAAACTTGTATTGAGCGGTCATTTTTTTGCAACCACGGATCTCTTGTCCAAGTAATGGTTAATGCTAGAAAAAAGTAGAGCAGAATCCTCATAAAGGAGCTACTTTTGCTTTGCATAAGCTTCCACATAATTTAAAGATAGTTTATTACTAGTTATGTGAGTCCCAATATTAAGTTCAGTTTGGCGGCATCAAACTGAGGTTAAACAATAAGGAATAATGGAGAAAGTTAGATGTTCAATGTGTTTTAAACCAATCTTGAGTATTTAAGTAATAATGTATGTCTATGTTTATTTGTATTTGTAAGTTGTTGTGCTCTCCTAACAGGAGGAAATAAAAGTATCTATCTATCTACCCATTATCCATAACCGGTTTCTAGTGTTGACGGCATTGTTACTACTTAAAGCAGGTTGAAAGTAAACCAGAATGCTCATTAGGGCATCCATAATATTAGGACATTCAAAATATTTCTTTAATCAATACTTGACACATGGTAAATTGACCAAGTCTGTACACAACACTTTCAAAGCCAACGATTGATAGTGGTAGATTTTCTCAACCGTACATTTGAACTCCTTCGCTGCCAAGTTAATTGTGAGATTTTACCCCTTAACTGTATCATTTTCTTCTGCTTCAATGTTGTTGTTTGCAAGATCGTTTCAAAGTAAGATTCAATATTATATGATTTAAACCATTTCGATACCAGTGTCAAATAGTTTACACTATCAGGATTTGAACTGTTTGCAAAGTCGCCTTTTGACAGCATTGGCAGTGAAAGAGTTCATTCCTATAATAATGGGAACATAGAAACGTCACCAAACCGTATTACAATAAGCCTTTCACTGTAAGGCCGACAACACAAACATTTGCAACCAGTTTGAATCCTGATCAGACGCCACTTAACGTGGCGCCTGATCATGATCGAAACCGTTTAGCAATTATATCGATGCCTTTTTGGTACAAAACGCATGCTCTTAAACTCTTAATCAATAAAAGCAGACGAAAATTCCAAGCAGACGATATTACGACAGTGACTTTGTTAGACGGGTTATTACGTCAGAATGGCAGTAAATTGGTTCAAAAATAGTTCATTTGGTTAAACATTTAGAACGAAACCGTTTTGATCCTGACCAGAGGCTTTTTAGTTTAACCCTTTAATGATCAAATTATTCGTAAGTTTTTTAACCCCCCCCCCCCCTCACCACTTTATTGTCGCCTGTTTCAGTATTGTTGTCTGCAAGACACGTTTCAAAGTTAGATTTAACGTTTTTACACTTTATAAATATCGATAAGAGTGTCAAACAGTTTGCAAACGCGCATTAAGGCGTCATTGAGAGTGAAAGGGACGTCTGGTCCGGATCTAAATTATTTGACATTCGTTTCGAAATTTTGTCAGTCATACTGCCTTAAATCTAACTTTGAAACGATATTGCAGACAACACTATTGAATCAGACGACAATATGGCGAGGAAGGGGAAAAAACTTTACCATAAATTTGACGTTGATAGGGTTACATGTACATGTAAGCTACGCTCGCCTTGATACTTAATAACCCATTCACTGTTTCTGCTTCTGCTTCTGCCGTATACGAGCCTCCTTCAACTGGCTGAGGATTATGCTCGGTAATAGGTGATTTACATGCGCAGTGGGTTTCGGGAAGACTGTGATAGGCGACTCAGGTTAAATGTGCAAACAATATATATTAAGATCATTCTTACAGTCTGATCAGGATAATTGTTTGGAACTCGTGTCGACATGTATAGTCATAATTAAGCGACTTCACTTGGAACTACGATTCGGTCTATGGTGACTATAGATCCAACCGAACACCGGTTGGCTCGACTAAAGACCGACCACGCACTTACCAATGGTTAGAGTTGTTCCAAAAGTGCGGGTGTTGGAACATAATTATTATTATTATACCAGATTTATATAGCGCTCTTTTCACACAGGGGTAGTGCGTTCAAAAGTGCGTTTAAAATTGTTGGTAAACAAAGGTATTTTATTTTCAATCCTACAAATATACGACTGCAGCGATAAAACTGTCAAATTTATACAGCAACAAATGCTTGATTATGCCATATTGTGTTTACGTTAGTCCGACTAAATAGGCGACTAAAGTTCAACAAATGTGTGCATTTGCCGGTCTTAATGCGCATGCGCCGGCCGCAATTTAGCCTGACTTAAGGTCCGAACTATAGATCCAAGTGAAGTTCATCCAACATGTACCTAATACATGTATTTAACCTTGGACCGATAGTATAAACAACTGTGTTTAACTACTAGTTTAAGAGCGTTCACTACAGTTTAGCATTCTTGACATACCAGAATTTTCTTATACATGTAGTTTGTATGTATTTTTTGAATTAATCGTATTTTTTGACAAAACAATGAAAAACAAACTTAAAGTCACCAGGTCCGTTTGATTTTTATTCCACATTTTGATACATACATAACGACTGTGGTGTTAAATCTCAAAGTTAGGCGGGCTCAGAAAAGTGTGTTTAAATGTTTTTTAAAAACTGCTACATATAATAACAAAATCATGAAAAACTTGTCTATATATCATGTTTTTTCTTAAAGACACAGCAGTCTATAGTTCCATATTAATGAAATCTACAAACCAGAAATTGCCTAAACTTGCACAGATAATAGAGTATGATATAAAATATAAAAAAGAAAGAAATAGGGGCACCAAAGTAATTCTTTTCAAAATATATCAAGGGTTGAGGGTATGTTCGAACACTTGACAAGCATATCTCTTCAATGTTTTCTTCTTCTCCTTTTCCTTTATCAGAATTGTCCCGGGAATCCGCCTAATACACCCCAATCCCTGCTCACCCTCTGGACCCGCGCATGGGCTTATAAATGCAATGTTGCAACAGTTGCAATCATAGTTCATATTTTCTTATTCAAATTTCACAGCTTAAACCCCCATACTGCCTGACCCTCGAGTACAGTGGTTATTTGCAAACGGTTTTGATCCTAATCAGACTCCGAACATCTCAGCGTCTGATCAGAGTCCAAACTGTTTGACACTTATAACGATATTACTATAGGCAATGTACATATAATGGACGATTCTGGGTCTTTTTTATAACGTTTTTGCGATATAAAAAATACTTTACTTCGTTTCATCGTGTAAACAATGTTTCAACAGTTTGGCAACAAAACCCCATTAAAAGGCAGTGTACGGTAATAGTGGCTTTGGGGTGTCTAGTTCAACTGAAATTGACAATCTGCCGTCTACTCCACTTAGAAATCGGTGCAACATGCAACTAACAAAGTCATAATAACTAACTATAGCAACGCCCTGAAACATATTTTATTTCATAATCATGATTGGATTATCCAATGAAAGTTCAAGGAAGTGTGAATAACCACAGGTTCTGTTTATGGTTGACACATTTTATTACATTGTACACTCAACTAGTGTCGACCTTATTCAGGTCTTCGTCAGGAGTACCATGATTGGAATATGTTCAGGCCACATGTTCTTGTGACAGCTTTGTTGTAGCAGGTGATATTTTTAAAAGCCAAACACGTAGAAAGTTCAGGACCTAGTATGCACACACCTTGGTTTACTTGCCCAAAACAGAAAAAGCAGTCATGCGCATAAACACTGGCAAATGAACATCATTTGTTTAACTATAGTCGGACAACGTAAACTAACCAAATGGCAGACACTGTCGCACTGCATGTTATATTAGACTATTTAAACGATGACAATACACTGTTTTAGTCCAGCAGTGCTTCAATTTTCAAACACCTGGCATTCTTATTTCTCAATGTATGTGTCGAGAACACGTGTCGCGTATAAGTATAATAATTAATAATAGCTCAATGACCTTTTCTGACATCTGTTGCTGTATAAGATTGACAGTTTCATATTTGATGGAGTTCAAATAACATACATATCTTTAACTAAGCACTTTAACAAAACGTTTGTTCAGCACCCGCTATTTTAGAACATGAGTGAGAGCCAGGTCGGTCTGAAGTTAGGTTTGTAGGTCAAATTACTTAACTTTAGTCAAATCAAATAGTGTTCATTTGGATCTACATATACCGTAGTCCTTACAAAAGCCCGAAGTGAAGTCGCCTTTATAAATGGTGCAACCTTATCGAGAATCAATGTACTGTATACCGGATATTTTACAGAACATGGAAGATTCCAAATAGAATTTTAACATTGTAAAGGTTAACGACACCCAATGGGAGACACATATTATGTGTGTTGTTCTGTGGGAGTCGTTATAGGGAGGAAAAATTAAGACTTAGCTTACATTTGCAAACAGCTTTAATCGAGATCAGACGCCGCGTTACGCAGCGTCTGATCTGGATTCAAGCTGTGTGTCACTCGTCATTATATGTATTCTATCAAACTGTCCACTTATCTGTAACTATGAGAGAAAACAGCAGATGACAATTTTAAGCAGACGATATTAAAGCAGTAAAAGCGTTATACATAATTGTCTTGTTTAGGGAATTTCGGCAAGGGTCGTTGTAAGGAGGGGGTCGTTGTTGGGAGGGTGTTGTAGGGAGGGAGCACTGTACTTACATATGGCATCTGAATGTTTCCATTTTTAATTAACTCATCTGATCCCTGAAACATTTTATGCAATATTCCAGTTTCGAATTAAGTTTAGTCCATAGTTAACAAACAATATTTTGCAAATGGATAAACAGTCCAGGCCCTGATCAGATTGCTCATGCAGAAACATACATTTGTCCTTAAGGGTGTACATGGTTTTCATTGGACAAATGTACAATTTACAGGTACGCTGTTTTGTAATACAAAGCATAAGAAATACGATCTATATCCTAATAGATGGCAGCTTAAAGCCAACTGAAAAAATGGGAGAATGCGCCTTCACTAATTATCGTATAAGTACAGTAAATAACAGAGATGTATAGAAATTGATCTTTACAGTGGAGAAAACGTTATTCTTTCCCGTTTAAACGCAAACGCAAAACACTAAAATTCAGAGGACAATTTTTGAAAATTCTGGCTTTTTATTTTTATCTGAGTGGCAAATAGTTTGAAGCCTGATCAGACGCCGGGTTACCCGGCGTCTGATCATGCTCCAAAATGTTTGCACTGGAAATAAAAGTTTTAGCGTAAGCGCGTTTACTGGGAAAGAATAACGTTTTCTCCACTGTAACACGTGTGTTTTCAGACAACTTTCCATATTTATCACTCTGTTATCTACTGCACTAAATACGATAATTAGTAAAAAATACCAGTAAGAAACAATACTTGTAGGCAGATATAGGCCTAATGGAAGACATGGATACTTCTGCATTGTTTTAATTAAAGAGGCAATGTGTTGTACCAAATTTTATCGAAGAGCTTGACATATTATTCAACCCTAGCGGCGAATATTCTCGTCATTACTGAATAATTTGATCATGAAAGGGTTATACGGAGAATGTGATGGTACAGTGGAGAATCTGTTATTCTTTCCCGTTTAAAGGCAAACGTACGCAAACGCAAAGCACTAAAACCTAGAAAAATACAACTTTTGGACAATTCTGATAATTCTTGTTTATCTTGGTGGCAAACAGTTTGGAGCCTGATCAGACGCCGGGTTACCCGGCGTCTTATCTGGCTCCAAACTGTTTGCACTGCAAATAATAGTTTTAGCGTAAACGCGTTTATTGGGAAAGAATAACAGATTCTCCACTGTACATAAGCACTACATGTAACCCTTATTCCAAGCCCGAATTTCCCAGCAATTGCCAACAAGTTTCTTTACATTTGCACTTAATATTTTGTTTCAATGGCTCTAACAAAGCAAACAACTCTTGAAACATTCCTCTTTAATTCGAAAACACTGACATATTTACGGTAGTTGATAGATAAGCAGTATTTGAAAGATCAGAAAACTATTATTGGTACAGATATTTGAATCATTATCTATAGATGATAAAAGCACCTATGCATCACAGTTGTGAATATATAAATGGTTTACAAAGCCACTTGTCATTGAAAGCAGCGTCGTTATGTTTTTTACATGATCAAAGAGTCCTTATGTGCGGAAATTGGTGGCAATTATCCATCAATTTCCACGTGCATGTCTTGACATAATTCCACTTCTACTCTCCTGTGAGTTTGATCATTCAAAAAGTGATGCTGCCTACTGTCAATCTGTCCATGATCAAATTTATCGTGAGGTTTGTACCCCTTCACCGCCATAGAGTCGTGTTCTTCACTAATGTTGTCAGCAATATTGTTTATAACTTAGATTTAAGGTAGTTTAACTGACGTAATGTCAAAAAAGTGGCAAGCAGTTTTGATCCTGATCAGA
The DNA here is from genome assembly GCA_922989275.2 of Gari tellinella. Classification (NCBI taxonomy): domain Eukaryota; kingdom Metazoa; phylum Mollusca; class Bivalvia; order Cardiida; family Psammobiidae; genus Gari; species Gari tellinella. The sequence goes on from OV277857.1 coordinate 91,116,989, forward strand.
CTGCTAAGCGGCGTCTGATCTGGATCAAAACTGTTTGCAAATACGCTTTATGGTGTCATTGGGAGTGAACGGGTTAAGTGGCCACTAGTTTAAGTCGCATAGAGACCTCTGAACAGAAATACCTGCTTAGTATATAATGACGATAATACTGAAATTCTGGATTATTTTGTCCTGCATTAAGCAATTGCGTATTTAAGATTCCCAAAGGGCTTTCTTTAAAGTTGTCGCTTTAAAAATCAAGAAGTTCGGTTTTGCAATCGTTTAATCAACTCCCATGGGTCGCTTTTGCTTCTATTTGTTACCAGTTTTACTCAGCAAGACTTTCCTCTTGCTCTGCGATTTACTTACTTATTACATGTCTTATTTAGATGAAGGAAAACAATGAACAATTCGCTTAACTCTTATCCTGCTGATCGCAACTTAACTGGTATTTGCAAACGCGGTGTCTGATCTGGATCCAAACTGTTTGCTAATCATCTGTAAGTTTCTTTAATTACAAAATGTATAAATCATAATTATGGTTTTTGCGGACGATAATTTCAAATCAGACGATATTGCAACAGGAAAGGGTTAGTACAGTGGAGAATCTGTTATTCTTTCCCGTTAAACGCAAACGTACGCAAACGCAAAGCACTAAAACGTAGAAAAGAACAACTTTTGGACAATTCTGATAATTCTTGTTTATCTTGGTGGCAAACAGTTTGGAGCCTGATCAGACGCCGGGTTACCCGGCGTCTGATCTGGCTCCAAACTGTTTGCACTGCAAATAATAGTTTTAGCGTAAACGCGTTTATTGGGAAAGAATAACAGATTCTCCACTGTAAAACACACGTGTGTAAAAAGTCTGGATACTGGCACGGGACCAAGAAACAAGGCGTCTGATCAGAGTCCAAATGTTAGCTACGTCGTCCTAAGCATGGAACAATTTGTTCCGACATGGACCTTCGCCTGTTTGTAATGCCAGAAGAAATTTTATGGCCCCGAAAGGACTAACAAATTAACCCATTGTGGAGTGTACATACGTTCAATTACAAATAATGTAAATGTGAAAAGTACACGTGCCCATAACAAAACAGTGTCTCAAATCAGATGACACCTACACTGTTTGTAATTTTGCAATTTGTTTGTTAAAAATACCAAATAGTCAGACTAAACGAGACCTAATTGGAATGTAGAATTGTACATTTGAAGTTTCATGGACAGTTTGGTCATGGAGAGGGCACTGAACGTGTAGCAGTATGTTAGTTTCTAATCAATGTAATTAATCTTTCATTTCGTTTCCATTTTCCTCTCTTGAATAATACAATTTGATGAGTGGTAAATAAGCAGTTATATGTCTGAAGTAGTTCCCAAGCTACGTCTCTGAATGATACATGTAGCTAAACTAATTATACCCTGAAACCCACAATGGACAATTCCCGTTTGTAAAAAAGGCTGGTCCATTTAAGACTAGTTAGGGTGTTTTGGTAATATATTTCAAAATGCCAAACAGTGAAGTCTCTAATCAGAGGGCTCCTGCAGTAGCCCTCTGATCAAGGACTTCACTGTTTGCATAGGACATATGTACTCTTCACATGTGCACATTTGGTAAATGACGCATATATGCGTCACTAGGGTTCAATGAGTTTGTATACTCCCCTCACCGTCATAATGTCGTTTGCTTCAATATTGATGTCTGCAATATCATTTCAAAATTAGGCGGAATGCATTATGACTTACGAGATTTCAAAACGAGTGTCAAACAGTTTGAACTCTGATCAGAAGCAGCGTCACGCGGCGTCTGATCAAGATCCAAACTGTTCGTAAAGGCTCATGTTAGCGTTTTTGACAATGAAAGGGTTGCTACAAGATTGACTTAACTCTTTCCCTGATAGAAGCGACTTTTAGCACATTCATTTTATTCATCCGCTGAAGAAAATAGTTCCAAATTATACCGTAATGAATATGTGTCATACTTAATACTTTCCTTATTCTAGCAGTTAATAGCTTAAAGCAGGCTGAAAGTAAAGCAGAATGCGCCTTAGGGCGCATTCTGCTTTACTTTCAACCTGCTTTAAGTAGTCACACATCTTCAATACTAGAAACAATGCTATCAGGTAAAGGGTTAATATGACAGTGCAGAGGTTAAACCAAGTTCACAATTCATTTGATACATGTCTAGTTATTATGCTAAATGGTTTACTGATTATCGATTTAAAGATTGTTGTCCTTTTCGTAAAGTGGCCTCAGTGGAATATTGCTATAGTCACTGTGACTTACATCACTAAGCTCCTCACCGCTGTGGGGAAGCCTTCGAGCTGGCTTGCGAAATATCGTTGGTTTTATACAGTTGTCGTTGTGTGCCTAAAACAGTGCGTAAAAGGGAGTCTGTGTTAACCCTTTCCCCCATAGAAGCGCCTTTTAGCGAATATAATGTTTTCCTCCGCTGAAGAAAATAGTTCCAATTTTATCAGTCATGAATATATATTATAGGGAATATTTTCTATATTCTAGCATATGATAGAAGGCGCATTCTGCTTTACTTTCAACCTGCTTTAAGAAGTCACCTATCTTCAACACTAAATATAGACTATCAGGTAAAGGGTTAATTAGCTTGACGTCGCGATATGACTGAAATAGTTAAGGGTGTATCAAACTCATGAATTTTGGAAATTTTCAAAGTATATGAAAACACTCCATGATGGTTTTGTATTGAAAAATGAATTAAAATATAGAAAAAGTGTACATTTTGGTGTACAACTTTTGGCTAAACGGCCATTTTTAAAAGGTATAAAATTTACCCACTCACTTTTTTTTATTTTGTCCTTTTCAAACAGCCCGCTTCAATAAAATCCATTTCAAATGAAAACAAGCATGATAAGTGTTATTTATTTCATGTCTATGGTAGTATTTCGTCATATCAAACTGATTTAAGACAAAACAGGCACCAAATGTGAAATTTATAAAGCTCTAAATAGCATCGATATGGTACTTTTTGTAAATTTTGTAAAGGCAGCTAACTCCTTTTTCTCAATAACTCAAACTTTTCAACACTAACCTACATGTATCAATTTCTTTTCATATTTTGAATTGCCTATGTATGGACATTCATCTGGTAAAATAAAAGAAAAAGTTTGATACTAGAAATATTTTCTTTTTACTATTTCTCATAATTTTTTGTTATAAAAATAGCATTACCCATTTAAAATCCATGTTATTGATTCAGTGATTCATATTCTCCAAATATGGTGCCTGTTTGGTCTTGATTTAGTTTCTTATGTCAAAACACTTCCACAGACATGAAGTACGTAATGAAAAACAAAATTACAATGTTTGATTTTATTTAAAATAGATTTTACTGAAGCTTATACTTTAAATTTGACAAAATTTGAGAAAAAGTCTGAATTTGACACATCGTATGCAAATTGTCGTAGTGCAAAATAATGCACACCAACATATGATTTTCCGGTTTTTTTATTTATCACGAACAGCTCTTTCAAAATAATCATGAAAGAAAAGAAATTGGCTTAACGGTTTCATACACCCTTAAAGCGACTAAGAATTATAATATATCCAAAAAACCTTTTCGTCTATGATTTTATATTTAAGAACATTCTGTGAATGTATATAATCAGCCTGAACTGATCCCGACGAAAATGGCTATTACTTTTACATCTAAATCTCCCATGAGGTTCTGAGGTATGTCAGCTTAGTCAACTGACAGAAAAGAATGGGGACCACTGTTATACAGTGGAGAATCTGTTATTCTTTCCCAATAAACGCGTTTACGATAAATCTATTATTTGCAGTGCAAATAGTTTGGAGCCAGATCAGACGCCGGGTAACCCGGCGTCTGATCAGGCTCCAAACTGTTTGCCACCAAGATAAACATGAAATATCAGAATTGTCCAAAAGTTGTTCTTTTCTACGTTTTAGTGCTTTGCGTTTGCGTACGTTTGCGTTTAAACGGGAAAGAATAACAGATTCTCCACTGTAGCATGGCTTATAACTGTGGTACATGTACTATGATTATGGTTCAAATTTCTAAATCAATACTTCATATTGTAGATCGACTTGTCTCCTGGAGTCGCGATATGATCGAAATATTGTTAGAGCGACTTAAAGGGGTGAATGAATTGTAAAGCTTTCTGTTTTCAGAGTATTTACTATTTGCCATATTAACAATATAAACAACGCAAAACAGTAAAATTGACCAGACATAATCGGAAACTGGATTTTGTCATTTGAAAGTAACCCTTTCACTCTCAATGACGCTTGAAAGCCGTTTGACACTCGTATCAATGTGTCAAGTCATACTACGTTGCATCTTAATTTGAAACGATTTTGCAAACAAGAAAATTGAAGCATACGACAATTAAACGGTGAAGGGGTAGGGGTAAAAACTCGCGGAAAATTTGGTAGTGAAATTAAAGAGGTGAATGACTTAAGTTGTCTGTCTATAGAACTATTCATGTATCTTGTCTGACTGATCACTGAGTAACGACATGCGTTTATGTCTCTCCTGTTCCTATGCTGATCGGATCTGTTCCATTTCATTGTGGTCATTCGTCTGTGTTTTCTCTTACAATAAATTACAATACGATTCCCACGAGCTCTCGACATTATTAACAAGGATAAACGAAATCTGTTAAGTACTACCGAAATTCCCGACAGTGTACGACTTTACAAAGGATAAACAAATCTTTTGTCACCACTCATCAGTACGTCAATTGATAGTCTTAAGGTTGAGAATCCCTAATGAGATCGGACCAAAATGAGTACACTATTTACAGCGATCGGACATTCTCGTCAACTGTCGATGCGTTCCGAACTATACTAAGGTATGGCTCGTAACGGCGCGAGACAATTGACGAGAATGGCCGATCGCTCTACGTAGAGTTCCGATATTGACTTATCTCATTAGGGGACACAGTCGGACGAGTTTATGTGCCGATCAAATTGTAAACATAAATAATATTGTATCTTAAATTCAAGATAACGTCAAATCAGCATTTTCCCTCCAAACTGTCAAGTTGATGACATCAATTGTTTACAATTGAACGTGTGCGTTGCGTCCTAATAACAAACAGCTTCAGTTATGCAGTTATGGCTATTCCATTAAGCGCATACACTATTCGTGTTAACAACTTATATGGATAATCATAAAGATAATTTACCAATTAAGTATTTGTTAGTTTTAGACTTTACAGCAAATATGATATAAATATTAAAAAAATGAACTGATATTTGCGGTGTTTAAGCAAGTTAAGCAACAGAAAATGATCCGTAAATTCAACCATGAATTGTTAACGTATTTGCAGATCATTTCTTGTTGTTCATTTTGCTGAAGCACCAAAACCATAAGCTTATTGTTTAGATAAATCGTCAATTTCTCAAGCATCTTCCTTTCTAAAATTATTTGCACTACTTTTGTTTTCAGTTGCGTTCAAACATAGGAACATACAATTTGCTATCCTGAAATCCAAGAACATTTTCTGTTAGCCTTTTTCTCAAAGGAAGCAATGTTTGAGCACATTTACTTTTTCATCAAATGAATAACTTTCCATGCCTTTCTTCTCGCCTTTGAAACTTACTTGAAAGACTGCTATACTGGTAGAAAACGTACATTAAATTGTTGGATATTATTTTCCTCCCTTTAAATTTATAGGAGAAACAGTTCAGACCGGGATCAGACTCCGAGTTACTCGACGCCGATCTGGTGTAAAACTGCTTTCAAGTGAAATGGCGATTTTCTGCCTACTGTTTTATTGAGAGAGACTCTTATATATCATCGTGCTTACCTACAGTGTTACATTTTTAATATAAGTTATATATAATTTATAGATACATTTGTATGCAAATTTTGCCATCGCCTTACTTTAACCACGTACACCGAAACAGCATAAGGGACAGATCGTTGCCTGGAGCAGATAGAAAGTAAAGCGGAGCACTCTGCTTCGTTTCGATCTGCTGTAGGCGCCCACCTGCCACGATGCAAAAAGTTCATATGCTCTTAATCTGAGACAAGTAATACATTGATAATGCATGTGACGAAAATTACTTAACTGCGTCAGAAACGTACTCATGTGGTGAAAGGTTATAAAAATATTTCAATTACTTTAATCACTTAAAACAGTGTTCATTCTCCTCTTATTTCACCCGAGGAACATTTTGTTCTTAGATTGATCTCAATATCATGATTTCTTTATGTTTTGGTTTATACATATATAATTATGCATGTCACGTGATTTGAGTTAACCTGTTAAAACAATTTCATTTATATATGCTGATGTAACGAGATATATACAATGTGTATAAGTTACCAAATAAACTACACTGTATGTCTAAACTATGTCCTTAACTATAACCTGTTGAAGAGCCATATATAATACCAGTAATTGTCATGCATCCTGACAGGTGGCTGCTTAAAGCAGCCTGGGTGTAGGTTTTAAAGCTCCTTCCGAATATGTCAGCCACCTGTCTTAAACATTATAAACAAGCAATGGAGAAAAGGATGTATCAGCCAGTAAAACTAAGACACGATTGAAGTACTATAGATGTACAGTGGAGAATCTGTTATTCTTTCCCAATAAACGCGTTTACGCTAAAACTATTATTTGCAGTGCAAACAGTTTGGAGCCAGATCAGACGCCGGGTAACCCGGCGTCTGATCAGGCTCCAGACTGTTTGCCACCAAGATAAACATGAAATATCAGAATTGTCCAAAAGTTGTTCTTTTCTACGTTTTAGCGCTTTGCGTTTGCGTACGTTTGCGTTTAAACGGAAAAGAATAACAGATTATCCACTGTAAACAAGCAATGGAGAAAAGGATGTATCATCCAGTAAAACTAAGACACGATTGAAGTACTATAGATGTACGTCAATGACTTGTCCTCTCAGAACTTTAATCAACTTTATCATGTTTATTTTTCTTCAGATATCCTGACTTCGGTTGCATCCGTCTTTCTTCTACTTCTAATTAGAACCTCGGACCTGGTGCATTTGGATCAGGAAGAGCTGACAAAGGAACAGAAAAATTGCATGATGGAATGTCTGAACTGTGTGGAGGTGTATGGCGCTCAATATGATGGACAGATGTGTGCGAGAAGGTGCATAGACAGTAACGGGGCAGACATAGACCCGGACTGCCAGCGTGGTGTGTTTGTTTCTAAGCGTTATCAAGAACTTAAGGCAATGGACGAGTGTAAAACGTACTGTAGGATGTGCTCGAGAAATTTTCCGAAATCGATTTACAGCAGTGAGAAGTGTGTACGAACATGTGAACAGACTAAAGGCCGAGTAACAGATCCGACCTGTACGAATCATATGACGGTGTTCGATATGTTTGCTAAATATCATTTTAAACAATGACTACGCGTACTGTCTCGCATGTTTAGGATACAATTTCAGAAAAATAGAGCTTTTAAATAGCATTAATTATTATCACTTTAACCCTTTCCCACATAGAAGCGACTTTTAGCACATTTTATTCATTCCTACACTGAAGAAAATAGTTCCAATTTATACGGTCATGAATATGTATCATAAGAAATATTTTCTTTATTCTAGCAAATTGAAGTTTAAAGCAGGATGAAAGTAAAGCAGAATGCGCTTTAAGGCGCATTCTGCTTTACTTGCAACCTGTTTTAAGTAGTCACCTATTTTCAAAACTAGAAACAGGCTATGAGGTAAAGGGTTAAAAGTGCACGAAAACCCCACTCTCTATTACGACCGCTAAAAAGACTATTAATTGATGATTTAGATACAGGTGACAGCTTCAAGCAAGATGAAAGTAACGCAGACAGCTCCTTCAGGCACCTGTCTTAAACACCTTATATTGAGACAGAAATTAAGTGGCCGTAATAGAGTATATTTTACTGCTTGTACGGTACGATCCCCGCTATTTTGATCGCCCGTACTAACGCTCAGTGATGTTAACCCTTAGCCTGCCACTCACGACTATAGCTCCATATGCAAACAGCTTGGATCCGGATGAGACGCCGAGTAACTCGGCGTCTCATCCGGATCCAAGCTGTTTGACACTCGGACAACATTTTCAGCAATTTTGAGCAACTTTGAAGCACTTTGAAACTTGAAGCAGACGAGAAATATAGCAGACGACAATTTATTTGGCGGGCTAAGGGTTAATAACCGTCTGTGCAATGTCGTCTGCAAATATTGTCATCTGCAAAATAATATCAAGGTTGATTTAACTTCATTTTCTATAGAATGTATCATCAGAAAGGCAAACAGATGAGAAGCCAAATTACTCGGAGTCGCATTTGGATCCAAACAAATTGCAACCCTTTAAAACAAAATTGCTCGTTGCGTGCTGAGATTTAAACTTAGGCGGCAGATGAAGTCATGATAAGAATATGTGAGAATACTCCAAACAGGAAAACTTGTTGTTAGCAGCAAACTGTTTTAATTTTGATGCAAAAAGGTGGGACTTTAGTGTATCAAGCGTTCTGTATTATACCGTGGAGAAAACGTTATCCTTTCCCAATAAACGCGTTTACGCTAAAACTATTATTTGCAGTGCAAACAGTTTGGAGCCAGATCAGACGCCGGGTAACCCTGCGTCTGATCACCTCCAAACTTTTTGCCACCAAGATAAACATGAATTATCAGAATTGTCCAAAAGTTGTACTTTTCTACACTTTAGTGCTTTGTGTTTGCGTACGTTTTGCGTTTAAACGGGAAAGAATAACAGATTATCCACTGTACAAAGGCACGCTATTGAAGTTCATCAATTATTAGAGTTGTCGTTTTTGCTCGTAATTAGGGCTTATTCTTTTCCCAATATTTACGTATATTGTTTCTGACATGTTGTTTTCAAAGAAAAACGAAAGTAAAGCAAAAACGCTTCTGTTGGAGCTTCTGCTTAACTTTTAGGCTGCTTTAATCAGCATCCTGTAATAAAAAAGGAATGTCTTTTCTAAGATATGTTCTGTTCTGTTCTGTTCTAAAACAGTAGAAACTTCATAAAAAGGTATTTCAATATTTAAAAGGTAATGGTAAACATTTGCACCATTGCGCCAGAGAGGAGTCACTCGAATTGGTGTACAGTCGAGCCTAGATAACTCGCTTATTTCGAACTTTCCTTTATTTCGAATTTAAAATGTGGATTTATCAGGTCTTAACTTCGAAATAAAGGTACGTTCGGCCTTATTGTTATCGATATATCGCAATTCAACCGAGGAAATACGTTTTAATATTGTCATAAACAAGTTAGCGTTATCGATGTTTTGACTGTTATCGGTTTTGTTTATGTATATTCGAATAAACAAATATATAACAGACAATTCTGTGGAAAAAAACCAAAAACATTTTGATGTTAAATGCAGATCAAATGTAAGGCAGACAGTCAGGGTGTGTATGATCATTCTGCTCTACATTTGTCTTGCATTATGCAGTCACATACAAAACACATTTTAAATATTTTCTCAATTGCCACTTAACACAGATTTGACATGGAAATAAATGTTTGCCTAGTTTGTCCTACAGTGGAGACTCTGTTATTCTTTCCCAGTAAACGCGTTTACGCTAAAACTATTATTTGCAGTGCAAACAGTTTAGAGACAGATCAGACGCCGGGTAACCCGGCGTCTGATCAGGCTCCAAACTGTTTGCCACCAAGATAAACATGAAATATCAGAATTGTCCAAAAGTTGTTCTTTTCTACGTTTTAGCGCTTTGCGTTTGCGTACGTTTGCGTTTAAACGGGAAAGAATAACAGATTCTCCACTGTACCGATCGCAACTTGACTGGTATGAATGTATAAATCTGAAATTAATATTTTTTGCAGACGACACTTTCAAAGCAGACGGTATTACGGTGGCATAAGGGTTAAAACAGAACCTGATAAAACACGTATGCGTAAATTTAGGAAACAATATTGTATCCATCCTCACAGAAAAAATTACCCCTTCACTGTTTTACCCCAAGTATACCCACAATAGTTATATGCAAACAGTTTTGATCTTGATCAGACGCCGCGTGATGCAGTGTCTGATCAGGATCCAAACTGTTTGACACTTATTTCAATATTTCATCAGTCAAAATGCCTTAATATAATTTCAGAACATAAATGCAGACGGCATTTGTTTAAACTTGATGACGTCATGGCAGTAAAGGCATTGATAAAGCACCAACACTGCTACTATTTCTTTTTGTGTATAAATGTTCTTGAATTTGCAAAACAAAATCATATTATACTGATACTCCATTGACTTAAAAAAATATGAATTTCAGGGGGAAAACAAATAAAGAATTCAATACAGTTACAGAATCTAGTAAAGCTAAACTCGATATCTATTCAGATCTACCATACTTCCGTCTACTGTGAAAATACTGTCTGTATATTGTTAAAAAACCACTCTTTTTTCAAAGTTGAATTTAATATCAAGTAGTTTGGATCTTAATCGGACACCGACCTACTCGCCGTTAGATTCAAGGACGAAGGCTTTATTATCTCCCCAATAAATGCGTTAAAAAAGTTGATTTATAAAATTATGAGTGACAAACAGGTTGTAGCCAGGACAGAGGCCGAGTAACTCGGTAGTTGGCGAGACTCCAAACTGTTCGCCACTCATATTTCTATAAATGTTAACATTGTCACTAAATTGTCAATTTTCTTTTCAGTTTTTTTACATATATATTTTCTAGTGGTTGTGTTTCTTCTCAATTCTACAGTGTAGAAGAAGGTATTCTAAACATTACTGACCACCTTCATCAAGTTGAACATTATGCTTTCCCAATAAACGCGTAGATCTATACGCTAAAATTATTTCTAGTGCAAACAGTTTGGAGCAAGATCAGACACCAAACTGTTTGTCACTCAGTTTGAAAAAAAATAGCAGGACATTCCAAAAAGGTTGTCATTTTCTCCATTAAGGCGCATAACGTTTGCATTTCCTTTGGTTTTAAACGGGACAATAATAACGTCTTCTTCACTATACCAGTCAATTTGCACTTGGTAAGGGATAGATACAGTACTGAACTTTATTAAATTAACACTTTTTGCGATTCGCTTGCAATTCGATGGCAATTTGCTTGCAATTCGATGGCAATTCGCTTGCGATTCTAAATAGTAACTTTACCCTCGGGTAAGTTTTCTTGAATGGTGTACCTCACAAATGTTCGCAAATATGCCTCCGTTAATGTTTTCGATTCCATTTTTGTCACAACCGCTTCGGAAAATTCGCGTAAAAATATTCAAGCGTAGGATTTGTTTTTTGAAGCGCCCGATTCGATGGCAATTCGCTTGCGATTATCATTTTAATTTAAAAAGGTTCAGTACTGTAACTGGCTCTAACATCGCCAGTGTAATACGAAAATGTCAAGATTAATTTGGATGTGAATCTGAATAAAACAATAACACCGTACACGTGTTTTTTGTGTTGGTCTCATTTGGGTTACATTAGACCTTTGGTTCCTAAATTGGAAAGTTTGACTGAAGCATATCGGCTGTATTTCAAACTAACTGTACAGATACTGACAATAAGGCTCTGAGGATGAGCCAACTCGATATTAACTCAAAACCTTGGGCCCGTTTCATAAAACTTCGTACGACAAAAACTGTCGTAAGTCAAAACTTAAAATATAAATTATTTAATTTCTGATTCTCTATCTTATCCTGTCTTGTGACACATTTTTGGAATCGTCTTTTCAAGACGATTCCAAAAAGATATCACAAGACAGGATTACATGTATATGGAGAAATAAATAAAAATTGAGACTTTTATAATCTGACTTACGACAACATTGTCGTACGGTTTATGAACCGATCCCCTGGTCTATCCACGCTATCAGCATCCGCGAGTCTAGAGTAAAGTCTTAACCTGATCTGCTTTTGTAATTTAAAAAAAAAACTGTGTTAAAGTCTATTAACTAAAGATACAGAAATTCCAAGTATTTGCTAAATACAAGCCATATCCGGCTTAGGAAACTACAGACTAAGATGTTGATTTATTTTAAGATAGCGTGGATCGGCTTTTCATGTCTGCAACATGTGCAACATACGAATCATAGAGAAATACATTGAGTTCAAAATGTTTAGATCTTGTCGAAAACGCGGCCTCTGATCAGGATCAAAACGGTTTGAAAATGCGTTTTATGACGTCATTGAGAGTGAAAGGGTTAAGCTATATTTCCCGTCAGTCTCTACATTTCCTGAATGTCAACAGTTTGGATCCAGATCTGATATCGAGAACTAACAAGTTTAATCAGGATCCAAACTGTTTGAAAATATTCTTACGGTGCATGAAAAAATCGAAACACTGTTTGAAAACGTTGCATCATTTTTTACGGTAGATGCTATTATGACACAACAATGGTCTAATATGTAAGCAATCTATTATATCATATAACAAGAAATCTCTATGTTTACGTTACTTAACCCTAAGCCTGCCACTCACGACTATAGCTCCATATGAAAACAGCTTGAATCCGGATGAGACGCCGAGTAACTCGGCATCTCATCCGGATCCAAGCTGTTTGACACTCGGACAACATTTTCAGCAATTTTGAGCAACTTTGAAGCACTTTGAAACTTGAAGCAGACGAGAAATATAGCAGACGACAATTCATTTGGCGGGCTAAGGGTTAATAAAAGTGTTTGAATCTTGAATCTCGAATCTAATATTGCAAGAACACACTATATACCATTCTAGTCTTTGCAATATTAAATTGGCAAAAGGATATTTTTCCCAACGTATTTGAGCCGCACCAAACCAGACATATTGCACTGCGAAGTTGTGTCGACGAAGAATCGTCTGAGTTTGGTATACGCTGCCAAATAGTTTATGTACGTATAATACTGCTAAACAAAAGATGTTGTGAGAGTAAAACGTTATGTTTATCCTGATCAGTTGCCGCGTCTTTTATGTGGCGGCTTGTCTGGCTCGTCATTGTTTGCATTGCAAAAAGTTCGGTTTTCCCATAGCAAGGATTATAGCCCCCAGCGATGTCGTCCATTGTAAACGGCTCGGAGCCATTTCAGAACCAGATTAATATTAATCGTCCACAGTTTCAAGTGACTGAAATTGCTGCATTTTTCTCACGATTTTGCTTTTGATTCTATTAAAGTACGGACAGAGTTTTCTATAGTTCAAGGCCATAATGTTTTGTTTTTACTTTTATATATTAAAACTACATGTAGTTTTATCCTATTCATTTTGCAATAATGAAAGTATGAATATGTTCCCAAAAGGACTACTATTCAAATTAATGAACTGAAATTGCGTTAAGGCAATCAGAACCCGTAAGATTTGCCATGTTATACTAAAGAACAATAAAAATCAAAACTATCTCTCTATTCCCAACTCTACTTCCCGCAATTACACCGTATAAAGGAAGATGCTACTATTTCCAAATAATAGCAATATTGTCAAAAGCAAGCAATTTGGATATTACCCTGATCAGACTCCGAGTAAATCGGCGTCGAAACACGATCCAATATGTTTGCCACTTAGAGCTTGATGACGATCCAGACTATGTCATTGTCTACATGTGTTGCTCTGCGTTTGCGTATACAGTCGAACTGCGATATCTCGAACTCGCTTAACTCAAACTATCCGACAATTCGACACATGAAATGCATTATTTCATGCTCGGTTAAGTCGAACATACCCATATTTCAAAGTTAAAACGTGGCTCAGCCACGTTTTAACTTTGAAATACGGGTGTGTTCGATTTAACCGAGTTTGAGTTCGATAATATCGAAGTTCGACTGTAGTTTAGTTATCCGTTATCCTACCGTAATATCGTCTACTTTGATATTGTAATCTGCAAAATGTGTCAAAATTGTTTTGTCTATTTATAATAGAAGAACTAAAGCGCCGTCTGATCAGCATCGGATACAGGCTATTTGACACTTGTATCTACAGTGGAGAATCTGTTATTATTTCCCAATAAACGCGTTTACGCTAAAACTATTATTTCCACTGCAAATAGTTTGGAGCCAGATCAGACGCCGGGTAACCCGGCGTCTGATCAGGCTCCAAACTGTTTGCCACCAAGATAAACAAGAATTATCAGAATTGTCCAAAAGTTATTCTTTTCTACGTTTTAGTGCTTTGCGTTTGCGTACGTTTGCGTTTAAACGGGAAAGAAAAACAGATTCTCCACTGTATATGTCGTCAGCTAAATTACCTTTGCATACATATTGCTGACAACAGTGTCAATGCAGTCGATATCATGGCGGAAAAAGGCTGTACATATCCCACCCTAGCGACGAGTATGCACGTCAATAACAAACAATGTACCTGTAAAGAGAATATTTATCCCTTGTAAACTGTAGATCCTGATCAAAGGGCTCAAGCGGGAGCACTTTGATCAGGGTCTGCACTGTTTGTCATTTTGCAATATATTTGTTTCGGGTGTATTAACCCCATAAGCGAATTTTCAAGGTATCAAACTTTTTTTCTTTCATGTTTAATATGAAAGAACTGTTTATGATACATGAAACAAATAGAATAAAAATCAGTTGGTGTGCACTTTTTGCACTACGGCAATTTGGAAAAGATATGTCAAATTCGGAGATTTTCTCAAAGTTTGTCAAATTAAAGTATAAGCTTCAGTAAAATATATTCTAAATAAAAATAAACATAGTAATTTTGTTTTTTGTTATGTATTTCATGTCTATGGAAGTATTTTACATGAAGAAACTAAATCAAGACCAAACAGGCACCAGATTTGAAAAATATGAATCTCTGAATCAACAACATTTTTTCATGGGTTATGATATTTAAAAAGAACAACAATTTTCTAGTATCTAACTTTTTCTTATATTGTACCATATGAAAGCCCATATAAAGGGAATTTTAAATATTAAAAGAAATTGATAGGTTATTGTTGAAGATTTAGAGTTATTAAAGAGAAGGGAGTTATCTCCCTTTACAAAATAGTACCATATCGATGATATTTAGAGCCTTATACATTTCACATTTGGTGCCTGTTTCGTGTTAAATTAGTTTTATACAAGGAAATAATACCATATACATGGAATAAATATTACAAAACCAAATTACCATGTTTGTTTTCATTTGAAATAGATTTATTAATGCGGGTTTTTAGAAAAGGACAAAATAAGAAAAATCAAATCCTAATCTGACACACCCTTTAGAAATGGTCGTAGAGCCAAATTTTCTACACCAAATTGTAATTTCTTATTTATTTTTCAATTCATTTTCAATAGCTCTTCAAAACAAAACCATGATAGAATGTTTCCATTTACTTTGAAAATTTCACAAATTTATGAGTTCAATACACCCTTAAAATCAAACTTATATTCTCAAAAATGGACTAGACTCTCATGAGTGAATGACTTAACCCTTTGAACCCTAGTCCCGCATATAGGCGTTATTTTCAAACAGTGAACATGTGAATCGTACTCATGTCCTATGCAAACAGTGAAGACCCAGATCAGAGGGCTCCGAAAGGAGCCCTCTGATCAGGGTCTTCACTGTTTGTTATAATGCCAATCATTGACAAAAACATACCTTAAAAGTTAGAAATGGAATCGACTAAAATGGAAACTGGAATTTTCCATTTAAAGTTTCAGGGAGGAAAGAGTTAAGGAGACAATACAGTTTGGCGATAAGACAGTAACTCAAGGATTGCGTGGGAAACTGTTGGTTCATGCCTGATTTCGTATGTAGGATCACAATCCCTCTTTAAATGGCCGTTTACACAACAAAGATGTGTACATTGATGTTGTTAGAACGTTGTTATGCTGGCGTACTTTTTATTTTAATGTATAAACCCAATGTACGGGTTCGCTATTATAAAGTCTGCTTTGAAATAGCCTGTCGCCTTTAAATGTCCATCAACGCACTCTTTCGCTGCCAAGTTTTATCGTCTGTTTTAACCCTCTTACCGCCAATACATCGTCTGCACTGACAGTATCGTCTGCAATCTTTTTAAAGTTAGTTTTAGGGCTGTTTTGACTGGAGAAATCTCGACAGGAGTTTCAAACAGTTCGGACCCTGATCTTTGATACTGCTGTCTACGAGTATTCTATCATGTATTTTTAGACTTAATGCAATCTGTATAAGATAGATTTGATTTAATTTGTTATGATTGTACGTCGGTTTTAACAGTATTTCAGTCATATCGCGACGTCCAGCTAATTACAGGTGGAGGAAGACCCCAGAAGCCCTTTATGCACTGTTTCTGGCACAAATAGGCAAATGGGTAGAATCACCGACCTTCCGCAAGCCAGCTGGAAGGCTTCCCCACATGAAAAATACTAACGACCCTACTAGGATTCTCCGGCCCTTGGCTGAAATTCTTACCTTAGTTGTGTGTTTCACTGGGCATTGTACAGTGTTCAGTTGCTTCACACTAACACAATAGGGAAGAAATGAAACCAATGGGGCCAATAGAAAAAAGTTGTTATCCTTTTGAGCAGAGAGAACCGAACTCAAATCATCTTTAGGGATTATGCGAGATCAAGCACCCTTAAAGTTTTACTTTGTCAGAATGGAGTTGCTCATGGGAAGCTATGTTCAGCTCTGTTACTGGCCTGTTTTAGTGGAGTGCGCAAATATGGTTCATCTCATTCAATAGCATACCCTTTATTGGGTATTTAAAATCATCTGAAGACGGAGCATGGCTGCCTATATGGCGAGGTAATTGAAAACAGCTATGCACGTAATCCTCCAGCTTGACAGACAATAATGTCTGTACCAAGCTGTCCTGTGAGTGTTAAGCACAGGTACGCCAACAACAACAACAACTAGGATTCTAACTCATAGCGGTGATGAGCTTAGTGATGTAAGTCACAGTGACCATACCACTAGGCCACGGAGACCCCCGTATAAGATAGAGATATTTTCTTAAGTGGAATAAATAAAAGGCATAAAAATGCGTATTTGTGGGGTAATGGTGTGAATGAGTTAACCTGTTCGGTACTATGGCAAGCTTGATAACCATTACGAGATACAAATTATACAATGTATATACTTTACCTAACAAATCAAACTACAGGATACAGTGAAACCTTTCTATTGCAACCACATAGTTGTGTTCATTATTAGGTGTTTACGACAGGTGACTGCTTAAAACAAGGTAACAGTAAAGCAGAAAGCTCCTTTAGGAGCTTTCTGTTTTACTGTTACCTTGTTTTAAGCTGCCACCTGCCTTGTATACATTGAATTAGCATTCGTTTCAGTGTAAAAGAGAGGTGTTACTGTATACGAAAAGTTTGGACCCAGAACAGATGCCGCTTTACGCGACGTGTGATTGTCATCCAAACTGTTAGATGTTCTACAGATACTCACACAAATCCTTTGTAAGTCAAAGATTCAAGATTCAAGATTTCTTTATTCAGTAATGTAAACACATAGTGTTTCTTATTACATCAACATAATCATGATAATAATAATCATAGTCACATGACAAGAACTTCTTAACAATCTTTATTTGCATTAACATATATACAATTGATACTGAAATCGGAAAAAGAGGTTGAACTCTAAACTGTTAATTCCATTCCAGCCTCTCTATGTTTTACACAGGGACAATGAAACTATTACAAACTATTGAATAGTATTTGTAATCGCCAATCGTCTTTTAAATGATTCAGATAAAAACTTACCCAAATTGAAAAGTTCTTTAGTATTTTCAGATTGCATCAGTGAAACAAATTTAAAAACGCTAGGTCTATTATAATAGAATGGTTTGATAAATGTGCGACGAATATCATCATATACCGGACAAACAAGTACAAAATGATATTCGTCTTCTAAGTCGCGACTATCACAATGCAAACAGAACCTTAAATTACGTTCAGTTCTCGATTGAGAATAACGACCAGTTTCGATTCTTAAGGTATGTGACGATAATCTTAATCGCGATACTGGTGTTCTCAACTTTTTAGGTAATTTGTCCAAGTATTCCTCACATTCAAATATTATTTTATAGTTTTTATATATGTACAAAGACTGACTGTTACTTAATGATACATACCATTGTTGTTTAAATACGTCGACAAGACGTTCTTTAAACAACATATGGAATTTATTGAGATTTACTTCGTTTGGATTTTGCCAAACATTGGAGAATCCATATTCGTCCAACAAATGTTTTATATTGTTGGCCCAGTTCTTAATACCTATGCTGCTATCGTATACTAAACTCTTATATATGTAATTTATAAGTACATTTTCAGAATTGACTATCTTACTCCAATACTTTATCATTCTAACATACCTGTTAATATAAAGTGGGTAACGCCCTAACTCTCCATACACTGCCATATTACATGTCGAAGTTTTAACATTCAATAACAATTTACAAAATTTAAGATGAATTCTCTCTATCTCTTTAGATTTACTAGACCCCCAAACTTCACAAGCGTAATTTAACGTGCTTCCGACAAAAGCATCGAATAGTTGACATAGTGTTTTTGGTTTGAAGTTAAAATCTTTTGTCTTATTCAATAAAATGTTCAATGCCTTAAGACCTTTACCAGCCAATGTCTCTTGATTAAGTGCAAAACTTCCTGTATAGTTCAAAACTGTTCCCAGGTAATTAAAGTTGTCAACTACTTCCAAATAATTGTCTTCAAATGCCCACTTTTCATCTGCAAAAACCCGGCCCCTTTTTCTGAACACAACGACTTTAGTTTTCTCTATATTAACCTGTAAGCCCCATTCATCACAATATACCTTTAATAGATCAAGTCTGTGCTGTAAATCTTGTGGGTTATGGCCAATAACTACCATATCATCTGCAAAAAGCATAAGTATAAATGTTATATCATCAAAGGTTAGACCACTGTTTATATCATCCTGAAAAATAGCTCTAGATCCTCTAAAAATAGAGAAAATAATATCGGAGAGATTATCTCCCCTTGTTTTAATCCAATTGCGCATTCAAAAAACTCCGAATATCCCCTACAACCTTTGACACATGCCTTTACCTTTGTGTACATGTCCCTTATTATTCTAAGTGTTTTACCCGTTATTCCCAGTTTATAAAGTTTCAGCCAAAGCCCATTGCGATAGACGCTATCAAATGCCTTTCGAAAATCAACAAAGGCGCATGCGAGCCTTCCATTGTTATTCAAAACCTTTTGTATAAATGAATGAAGAACAAAAATTGCATCGGTAGTCGATGAGCCTCTTTTAAATCCAAATTGTGCATCGCTAACGATATTATTACTTTCAGCCCACTCAGTAATTCTTTTATTCAAAACACCTGTAAAGATTTTCGAGAAGCAACTCACTAAAGTTATCCCCCTATAGTTATTTACATCACTTACATCATTTTTCTTATGTATCGGGGTAATAACTCCTTCAGACCAATTATCAGGGAAAAATCCCGAGTTTAAAATACCGTTAAAAATATCCACAAGGTGAGACGATAAAATGTCACATGATTCAATGAAATATTCATTTATCAAATTATCTATACCAAAAGCTTTGTTTGTCTTCAAACGTTTAATTACAGTCATTACTTCACTGTGTGATATGGGTTGATCCAATTCATGAAATATTACATCATCAGAGTTAAAATCGTGGTTAAAATTAAAGCTTTCAGCATCCTCATTAAATGGTGAAAGTAACTGGCTTTCTAAATTAGAAAAATAATCGTAAAATTGCTCAGTACTTATTGAACTGTTTACTGTCGTTTTCTTTTTTGAAAAATGACGCCAAAAATTTCTTGGCTGAGAATGCCTTAGCTTCTCAATTTCTTTCATTTTATTTAATTCAAAAATTCGCTTTTTCTTTTTAACCAATCCTTTATACTCAGATTTAAGGCAACACATTTCCCGTCTGTTTTCATCAGACTTATAGCTGTTGAAGGCAAACAAAGCTTTACTGTATTTTGACTTAGCCAATTTGCACTCAGAGTCGAACCAAACTGCCTTTTTACGGGGCACATTTTCCATGTCACATACGTAACTTTTATGAAATAAAGGCTCCGCTACATTATTTAAGGCATCGGTGAAGTCAGTTATGCATGAATTCATCTCATCTCGGTCATTAAATACACAGTTGTGGGTTAGTCTATTAAACAAGGGTAATTGAGCAAATATACCTCTTCTAAACTCATCTCTTAAATCATCGTTCCATCTTATACTTGTTTTAGTATAAGACTGCTTACAGTGCTGTGGTACATTATTACAGACAATATTAAAAGATAAAGGTGCATGATCTGACCATTCACAAAATGGTTCAATATTATAGTTATACACAGAGCTAAAATCCTTATCAGGGAGAAGAAGGTAATCAATCACACTAGATCCCATTTGATTAGCAAATGTATATGATCCAATCAAATGGTCGTTATGAAGCCTTCCATTAGCTATTCTAATTGATGATGCTTTACACAAATCGAGCAGTTTAAGCCCGTGACTGTTACATGTAGAATCCATAGACGCACGAGGAATCGGCGTATCTGGATTGTATTCGTCACAGTCAATGAACTCTACCTCTCGGTCACAAACAATATAATCTTTCCTACTACCGTTACCTACCCGTGCATTCCAATCCCCACATAACAACACCCTCCCTTTAGCCCCGTATGTATCTATATCCTGTTGCAACAAAAGGAATAAATCTTCATTAATAAAATTATAAGCAGGAGACCCTTCAACCCACATATATACTCCAGCTAGAAAAATATCTTCATCAGTTTTAAAATACGTTTTATCAAGTTTTAACCATATTATAGTATCAAAATGGGAATTTAAAATTTCTATTCCTTTTTGTAAAGAATTTTTTACATAAATCGCAACCCCACCGCTACATCTTCTAGCCCGTCTGTTCTGAAATTTTCTGTAAAAGTTGTAGCACTTATACCCATCTATATCTAGCACAGAGCTACAGTTAGCCCATGTTTCATACAAAAATATAACATCATAATTGTTAATTTTATTTACAAAGTCACTGTCTTCTAACTTATTTCTGGGTAACCCATTAACATTCCAAGACAGAACACTGAGTCCAGCCTCTTCGCACCCCTACTCACGGGTTTCACGCACTGCCTGACCATTAATATACAAAGTGTCATAACTAATCCATGCTGCCTTGCTCTCACGTCTTGCTGCCTTTAGCTTAGGAAGTAGAGCTTTCCTTCGCTGTGCGATCTCCCGTGGAAATTGTTCAAACATGGAATAATTACTTCCAGAAAGTTCTCTCCCCTGTCTGCGCACTGTTTCTCTGTCTTTGAAGAGCGTAAATTTAGCAACCATGTTCCTTGTATAGCGGCTGTCAGTTTTATAACCCATCCTGTGCACCCTCTCAAATTTAATCTGGTCTACTAGGTCCTGGGCGAGTTTAAGTTGATCCACCATGAATCGGCGTAAAGAGTCCTCTGCTTGCACGGGTGTCTCGTGTTGGCTTTCTACTATGTTGGTGAAGATCAAATTATTTCGCATGGATTGTGATTGTACATAGAGAAGTTCGTCCCTTATGCTGTCATTTTCCTTTTGGTATTGAGATATCTTGTCATTAGCCAAACCCAACGAAAACTCTATATTGTCAACTCTAGTACTGGCTTCTAATGATTTAGTATCTAATCTCGAAATGTTGTCCTGCACAAAAGTCCAAAGCTTTTTTAACTCGCTTTCAAAGCCACATACCTTTTGTTTAAGGATATCCAGTGTATCAAGGCGTTTATCCATATTCACTATTTTAACGTCTAATCGTCCAAGATAGCTCATTACATCAGCAATGGTTAATGAAGACTCATTTGTTGACGTGTTTACCCCACCCCCAGCAACTGGGGTGCTGACGGAACTGTCAAAAGTCAAAAGAAGATAGTTCTCGTACAGACTATCATATCCATGATATATATGTTATACCTTACATTAGTCGTGTTAATGTAAAATCGTGAACTGAGAGTAATATAGGAATTATAATTTGAGAGTTAATAAACTGTTAACCTAATGTGTAAGAGAGGCTATGAAGTACAGTGGAGAATCTGTTATTCTTTCCCAATAAACGCGTTTACGCTAAAACTATTATTTGCAGTGCAAACAGTTTGGAGCCAGATAAGACGCCGGGTAACCCGGCGTCTGAACAGGCTCCAAACTGTTTGCCACCAAGATAAACAAGAATTATCAGAATTGTCCAAAAGTTCTTCTTTTCTACGTTTTAGTGATTTGCGTTTGCGTACGTTTGCGTTTAAACGGGAAAGAATAACAGATTCTCCACTGTAATAACAATTGTGTAAGGGTTCAAAACTTGCTATTGGCATTTGTTTTCAAATGTAGATATTATACATACAGTGGAGAATCTGTTATTCTTTCCCGTTTAAACGCAAACGTACGCAAACGCAAAGCACTAAAACGTAGAAAAGTACAACCTTTGGGCAATTCTGATAATTCATGTTTATCTTGGTGGCAAACAGTTTGGAGCCTGATCAGACGCCGGGTTACCTGGCGTCTGATCTGGCTCCAAACTGTTTGCACTGCAAATAATAGTTTTAGCGTAAACGCGTTTATTGGGAAAGAATAACGTTTTCTCCACTGTATTTAGCGAAGAAGTATTGCACAGAGTATTAAACAATTTTGATCTTAATCAGGAGATGAGTTATTCGCTTTATAATAAATAATAATGATAATAATAATGATAATAATAATGATAATAGATCTAATAATAACTATAATGATAATAATAATTATAATAATTTATAATAATGACTTATTCCATGTGGCTTTCTGATACAGAAACAAATTGTTTGCAATCACCGGTCCCGTCGATTACATGTACTGACCTTGGTCCAAACTGTTTGGCACGCTGCTTATATCTGCATAGAGAAAATGTAGATAACCCACCAGAGAATTGTTGTAAGAATATTTTGCAGACGAAATTTAGACAGCGTAGGCTTGCAAGAGAGAGAGAGTGCATTGGCGAAAACAATTACAACGCAATCCTCTAAGATAGAAACCTATCCTTTATTTATACGAAAAGGTTTTAATGTTAACCCCTTCACTGCCTTACCTTGTGTACAATGCATATTTGCAAACAGTTTTGATCCTGATCAGACGCCGCGGCACGCGGCGTCTGATCAGAATCCAAACTGTTTGACAACCATTTTAACATTTAAGTCAAAATATCTAAGAATTAAATTTGATAAATAAAAGCAGACGACAAACGTTTAAAGCAGATGACTTCATGGCAGTGAAGGTGTTAAACACATTAAAACCCACCTGAAATATAACTTTATTCCTTTTAGTTCCAATTTTGATAGCATTATGTACCATTATTTATCATCATTTTGTATATTTGCAATAATTTACGGTTTCATATCGATTTTTGAGAGTTGTTATTAACATTATAGTTTAAGTTTTGCTCTTGCAATCAAGCATTGATGTCCTCTGCTTTAAACAATCGTAGTCTGGATTTCTGTTTATCATATGCCAAACATTATTCTTCATGAAGTTGCACAAAGTACACATAAAGCTATGAAGCTATAAAGCTATCAATTCATAACATATGTGCATCCTATAATTTCAACTACAGTAACCCCTCTCTACAACAACACAAAATGGGAGACAAAAAGTGTGCGTGTTGTTCGAAGGGAATACCTTTAGGGAGGAAAATAAGCTTATATTTGCAAACAGCTTGAATCCAGACCAGACGCCGAGTAATACTGCAGGTTGGTCTGGCTTCAAACTGTTTGCAAGAAGCCAAACGTGTCGCGATTGGCAGCCAATGGGTTATTTGAAATTGTGGCAGACAAATTCCGAAGCATTCGATTAACCAACATGATATTGTTAAACCAACAGCGTGTTTGGCATAACTTCAAGAAATTTGCAAACAGTTTGGATCCTGGATTAGGCGCCGCGTTACGCGGCGTCTAATCAGGATCCAAACTATTTGACAATCCTTTTGATGTTGTTTTCGCACTAAATGATTATAAAATCTAATTGAGAAATTAAACCAAACGACAATTTCAAGGCCTATAGAATTGTGACAGATAAAGAATGAGGTAGAAGAGCATACTAGTATCAATTTGAAATTATTGACTGCAATGGCTTCCCTTAGGCAACCTGCTAGAGCATTACCAAAGGACCTAAACTATCATCTCCATGGAGACACTATATATCAGCACGCAAACTTACCCTATGACATGCCTTACATATTTCAACCGTTCGTCTGCTGCAGCACCGTCTGCTTTATAGTTGTCGTCTGCACTTGTTTTTTCAAAATTATTTTTAATTCATTTTAGCTTCAGAAATCAAAACATGGGGGTCAACAGATTGGACACTGATTAGACGCCGCGTTTCGTGGCGTCTCATCTGGATCCAAACTGTTTGCAAATTCTAGTAAAGTTACGACTAGCAGACGATGGGTAATAACTTTTTGCGCATTATCTTTGAAATCTTACTTGCTGAATAATAGTCTGCTTCGAGCATTTCGTCTACGTAATTCTTCAAAATTAAGTTGTTGCGGCATTTTAAATAAGGAAAACCTCTTTATGATTTTCAATATTAGTTACGCATCTGATCTGGATCTAAAAGTTTGGCAAACTGTATCATCAAGGATTAGAACCGTTATAGCTGTGTATCATATTTACATTTTGTACGAAATATTGGTATGGAAATCGGAACAGTAAAAGCAGACAAAAGTATAGTCAAGGCAAACAGAATATTCGATTACTAGTAATCACTGACATTTCCTTTACAGTTTGTAACAATGTTAAATACTCATTTTGTATGACGATTTGTTTGGCCTCATGATAAATTGATCTTCTAGTAGATCTAAATATGCTTTCTCGTGTGCAAATGTAGCTGGTATTTATTGTACGGTTTATAGCAAAGTTAAGTTGTAAAATAATCACCGTGCCCGAAGATGTGTTCCTCTTTATGCGGAATATATTACAGTAGAATCCCTCTATTAAGACCACTAAATAGAAGGCTAATTGTCCGTATAAAGGACAGGTGACAGCTTAAAGCAATGTGAAAGTGAAATAGAAAGCTCCTACAGGAGCTTTCTATTTCACTTTCACATTGCTTTAAGCAGTCACCTGTCTTAAACGAATAATGATTGACACAAGTAAGTGGTCGGTATAGAGAGGTTCTACTGTATTTGATTCCGGCCAAAATCTTTTTTCGTGTGCAAATATTGCTTATATTCCTGGTGTAATTATATTATTTATTATACTGCAAAGTAAATTCCTTACTTCTGATTGGGTACCGATACGTGGACGAGATCCCAAAAACCCTGTGAGCTGACAGGGTACGTAGAAATGCAGATACTTTCATTGACTGACAGGTCCCTGAGTCTTGCTGTGCAGAAAATAAGATGGCCGACTGCTGGACAGGATTGAGTGCATTCAATCGTGCATCCTCCGTTCGTTTCGGCTAAGAAACAATAGGGGGTTGGATCATTTAACAGTCGCTTTGTTTCTTGGAAAGTTTGACGCCGACGTCTACGAGCTTGGCCATCTTTCTTATGAATAACAACCGTCAGAAACATTACGTCATTTACGCTCAGCGTCATTTTGCGATTTTGTTACTATTTACGATGAGCGCTGTACACGACAAATTCCGAAATATTTCATTTGAACAGTGTAAACTTTGCAGTATAATAAATTCGTATAATTAATTCGTTATACAGTTTCTGAAGTTTGCTCGGGGAACATGAATTACATCAGCCGGGAATAAATCCTCATGTTCACTGTGAAGAAATGAACTTAAAACGTGTTTATAGAGAAAGAACAATGAATGTCGTTATTCCAATATAAACTCTTTTTTATTTTTGGTGAAATTTTTCAACTTCTTTTATTATCAATTTTTACAAAGTATATACAGTCTTAGAAAATATAACCAATATAAACTCTAGTGATACAGACTAAATTGTTTTGCAAAACCAAACTACAACATTTCAAATCAAATGTTCTTTGTTACTGTTAAACTTAGCAAATGCCCTTGAGACAGGTTGTCTAAAGATCTTGTTTAATACCTTACAAATACGTTTGTCCTATGAAATTGCAAAATAACATTTACAGGTGCTAAAATGTCATTCTATCTAACTACACGCGTTTGCTCTCAAAAACCGTCCAAGTGTCAAAGTTGTATTCTTCATTTTTTCAGTATGTACAATCACATAAGAATATACATTCTATAATACTATATCAATACTAATATTCTCAGGGCTACCATAAGTTGCTAAAAAAATCCTAAGATTATCGATTTTTTTTAAGCGCGAATTTAAGAAACGTCCCTTAACCCTTTACCTCATAGCCTGTTTCTAGTTTTGAAGACATGGGACCACTTAAAGCAGGTTAAAAGGCACATTCTGCTTTACGTTCAGCCTGCTTTAAGCTAAAACCTGCTAGGCTATATAAAATATTTGTAATAGTAAATAGTAATTGTTCATGAAGGTATAAACTGGAACTATTTTCATCAGCGGAGGAATAAATTAAATACGCTAAAAGTCGCTTCTATGGGGTAAAGGGTTAAAAGCCATTCGCTAGCATGCTGTATAACACTAACACAATTATGCAACCAGTTAAGATCCAGATCAGACGCCGCGTAACGCGGTGTCTGATCTGGATCTAAACTGTTTGACACTCATATTAGTGTTTTATAAGTAAAAAACGCATACAATTTCAAATTTTAAAAGTAAGAAAAGAAATCCGAAGATTTCGGAAAAATTCCGTAGATCCGGAGATATTGAGAAAATTCCGAAGATTTTCTAAAATTCTGGAGAACTGCCATCCCTGCCTTTTGTCTCTTGCAAACAAATTTGAGATTGATGAAACGTCGAGTTATCAGGCCTTTGGTCTGAAACTAAACTGTTTGATTATACGGTAAATAAAAAAAATCACACAGATATGCAAGAATCATTTCTATCTCAAAAATGGTGCTAATGGCATAAACCCTTTGCCTGCGACAACTCCAAAGCAAAAACGGCATCTTTAGGGTAAATAAATAAACAAAAGTGTATGTAAAACATTTCTCCCTTAAGGTTGGTCTAGGGATGATGTTGACCAAAGGCAGTGTGGTTTACTAATACTTTATTTATCATGTACAGTTCCAAAAGGTGTTACTATATAATATATTCTCAATCTCCAGAGTCGTCACGTGGTGAACACAC
This sequence comes from Gari tellinella, assembly GCA_922989275.2. Classification (NCBI taxonomy): domain Eukaryota; kingdom Metazoa; phylum Mollusca; class Bivalvia; order Cardiida; family Psammobiidae; genus Gari; species Gari tellinella. Next base: position 91,144,030 of record OV277857.1, read on the forward strand.
AGTCTGAAAGAAACATAAAGGAGAACTCCTTTTACTAATAGCTATGTTTATATAATCAAATGATGCACAGTCATGTACACTCAGCTGATCTGTAAACATACAAGTTTATACAATGACGTCATGAGCATAAACCTTTAACTTGCTAACAATAATAATAAGTATTAAAACATACAATATAATCTGCTTGTAACAACAATATTACAAGATAATGAGGTCCTCTGATCTGGTTACTGTTTGCCTTTATTTACACCAAAATATAATGGACTCTTCCAAATGACAAATGTAACTTACCATCGCGCAAGGCGCAACAACTCTCACAACAATGGCCTCTTACTCTCTGTCCTGTGCTTATAACAAGGTGCAGTGTCTGAAACGTTTAAAGGGTTGTTATAGAAACATGTTAAGTTAATGGTGAACAATAGAATTAAACCATTCGTGACAGCCGAATAAAGGAAAAGTAAATGGCGCCAAAAAGGGTAGTCAAATTAACATTACTAAGATCTTCGAACGACTAGAATACGTATAAATACCGAATGTCATACCGAATTAATGAACACGAATAGAGACCAATACTTCTAAATTAGTTCCAAACCTTCATAAAGAACAAACAACAAAAACTTACGATATTCAAAGCAGATTTTCAGATGTCGATCAATCTTCTTCAAAGATAACTTACGGACTGACTATAATAGTACATGAACCCGCGGAATACATCTTCTGGAATAACTAAAACACTGACCGTACCCTGCGGTAGTCACACTTATTTTATCTTATAAATAGTTATTGCAAGTAGACAGCAACTATTTACAGTAAAGAAGACGTTATTCTTTCAAAATTAAACGCAAACATCTTTTTGAAATGTTCAACTTTTAAGTTTAAAGTGTTTAATCCCTGTGATAAAGCTCAGGCGGAACGATCGACTTTTTAGTCAAAACGGGTGTAAGTTTTGATTTCCTATAAAGCTTTCAGAAGCGACACATTCTGACGATTCTTCCCCAAAAAGCAATCAATTCTTGCATCGGCCGGGCACATTTTGTTATCGACGATGCTATATAGTTTGTCCTTTGATCTCTCTGAAGAGTGCAAAAGAAGAATCGTCCGGAATTAATACTGTAGGTCTATATTATGTGCATTATTCTATAATTGAATTCATTCGAGAACTCGCCAATGCACTAAGAAGAGTTCAGCCAACACATTATCGTGTTAATGACTTATTATTTGGTTGCCCTTGCATACTAGCCATCTGTCCCCGCAAGCCGTGCCTTGTATACATGTAGATGGCGATGTGGGTGTTAAACGCATACATCAACCCGGCTAGCTCAGTCGGTAGAGCACGAGACTCTTAATCTCGGGGTCGTGGGTTAGAGTCCCACGTTGGGCGAAACTGTATTAACGGTGCCTCTCAAACACTCTTCCACTAGAATTGAAAGAACTCTTTCAACATTTAGAAAGATCTTGAAAGAACTCTTTCAACATTTAGATTGTTTCAATAGACGCAAAATGACTCTGGTGACTGAAATAACGCCATGTAGCTGGCGAGGTGGGTGTTAAACGTTAAATTACTTTTATTTCCGAATCCTGATGGATTTCTAAACCAAATGCCTTTCTGTCTGTCTATCTGCTTGTCAGTATTTATGCCTTTCCGTGTGCCTGTTTATATGACTATATACATGTATCTATATGTCTGTCTGTCTTTTTGTCTGTATGTCTGTATTTTTATCTGGCTGTCTGTATGTCTATATATCTGTCTGTCTATCTGTCTTTTTGTCTGTCTGTCTGTCTCTCTATCCATCCATCCATCGGTTAATCTATCTTATCTTGTTTTCTTATCTAATCTTATCTGATCTGAACCGGCCTGGTCTGAGCGGATCTGTTCTGACTTTATCTGATCTGAACCGGTCTGTTTTGAGCTGATCTGTTCTGATCTGAACTGGTCTGGTCTGAACTGATCTGTTCTGATCTTATCTGATCTGAGATAAGCTGATTTGATCTGATTTTATCGATCTATCTTTCTATTTACATGTATTAAAATGAGAAAGAACTATTTTTGCAATAGCATGTGTTAAAAGTGCTTGCCAATATTTTTGTTGAGGATTGCAATAAGTAGTCTAATAAATACGAAAAATTAAAAGAATTCGAAATTCGGAGAAAATATGTATTTATAGATATTTTGCAGCAAGGATAGTCAATGTTTACTACAATCATTATTTTGAATACGTAAATAACCCAAACACACGGATTAATTCCACGTACGGACGATTTACGATTGTTGTCTTATTATTTCAAGGATTGTGATTGGATGATAACGAATATATCAAGATATTTTAGTAGACAGACAACATTCAATATTAGAAACTCTTCAACCATTGTCCTTTTAATTTCGAGACAGTAGGTTAGAAAACTGATTTGCAAAACTGAAAAAACATCAGAAATAAGAACGATAGGTTTGATAACATTATTGGAATGAGCACGTGACAGCCCACGCGATAATCACACTGTACTCGCATACATATATAGGAATGTTAAAACTATGATTTGCCGCGATGTATTAGCAGATATTCATAATTAGCTATTTGTTTTCTGGTTGAAGACAATATATAGATCGATCGGAATGTATGTTTCCAAATGATGTAATAATGAAAAAAAGAGAATTAATAAGCACAGTGAAGAGAACGTGACTGCGCACATGTGATACATTTGTAACCATGTGATATGATTAGCATCTTCACTAAGCACAATAAATAGGAGGTTTTCCAGTCAATTTACATTGGCACTGATTATTGGTAAAATGTTTGAAATATGTAGACAATCGTTAAACAATATCAAATAAGATTAGCCTCAAGAACTAATGATATTCTACATGTATTTGTCAACTGATGATCTCGGTTAATGACCGCTAAATGTATATTCCCTTTCATAGGGGAGGGCCGTAACTAATGTTGGTAGAACTTGTGGCCCGACCCGATTTCATGAATTTGAAATAAAATATGGTTAAACTATTCCATTTCTCATGTTTGCCTTTTCTGTTGACGTGGACGTCTGAGTCCCCTGCTGTAGTAACCTACCTTCCCGTCTTCCTTGAAAAATCGCTGTAGACAGTTTCGGGAAAATCGTTTATACTATAAAACGAATAATATATACCTTGAAAGGAACAGCCATAACTGCATAACTGAAGCAACGCAACAAATGATTCGTGGAGAGCAGACGTATAAGCCCTGCACCCTCTGCGAATTGTATCCGCAAGTCCCGCCCCTAAAGAAATTGCGTCGATATGAAATAAACATCATTTTTACGAATGGGCGAGTGTTTTGTTTTTATTCCATGCATTAAAATTTTAAAAACTATCATATTTCTATTGAATTACAATAGTGCGGTGTCTATCAAAAACATTTTAGACTCCATTTGTTATGATTGAGTAGAATCGAAAATGTGAATACATGTGCGATTGTAATAAATGAATAACAAGTTTATTAACATAAAACAAAACTCATGTAGCAAATCAGTTTATATACTCACCTGACAAGGAAATACAGTCGAACTTCGATATCTCGAACTCGTTTAATTCGAACTATCCGATTTGTCGACAAATCAATTGCATTATTTCATGCTAGGTTAAGTCAAACATACCCGTATTTCAAAGTTAAAATGTGGCTTAACCACGTTTTAACTTTGAAATATGGGTTATGTCGACCTAACCGAGTTCGTGATTCAATTGTTTTGTTTTACCTAAAATATAAGGAAGCAATTAAGCTGGATTTTTTGTTTAAGGGATGCTTAGAAACACAGGTTTTGTTTAAATGTTCTGATTATCACGACGATGTTGGTTACACAGGGTGTCGATGGTCTCGGCACTGGGTCAGTTTGTAAAACAGATACAAACCTGGCATATGCGCAAGATGCTAAATTGATCGATTTTTGAATTTATTGTGCAGGAACTCGATCTTTATAAATGGCGGTCAAATATTGCGGGGTTTGTTTACCTAGAAATGCGAGTCGAAAACGCATAGTTGTTTGTGTTAATATGACAGTAAAATAACGAAAATGTAAATTACAATGTACATAAATTGTCCATTCTATGTGATTATGAATAACTGTGTTAGCTTGCTGGCTTAGGATAAGTCACACTGTTGTTATATACCGCCGTAATCAGGGACAAGCTTGAGTCACTAGTGCTTTTATGTACAGTGGAGAAAACGTTATTCTTTCCCAATAAACGCGTTTACGCTAAAACTATTATTTGCAGTGCAATCAATTTGGAGTCAGATCAGACGCCGGGTAACCCGGCGTCTGATCAGGCTACAAACTGTTTGCCACCCAGATAAACATGAATTATCAGAATTGTCCAAAAGTTGTACTTTTCTACGTTTTAGTGCTTTGCGTTTGCGTACGTTTGCGTTTAAACGGGAAAGAATAACAGATTCTCCACTGTATGGGTTTAAAGAACCAGGTTTGGATTGGATAGGAGTTCGAATATTTAAAAACTTCGGTCAAATGTCAGTAAAGCAGATGCAGTTCAATAAGGGGAAATATTTAATGTACATCAAGCATTTTTATCCGAACGATATTTTTAATCCATCAAACGCCTTCGCCTCTAACGCAAACATAACTCTCTGCCTGCTGATCGCGACTTCAATGTTTTTTGCAAATAGTTTGGCACTCGTCCTTATGTTTTTTTACCTCAAATATATATATATATATCTAAATTTACTGATACATTTTGCAGAGGACAATTTCAAGGCAGACGATATCATAGCAGGATAAGTGTTAAAACGACATAACCAAGACAAACTAAATTGACCAAAACCCGTGCCTCGACGACTGGTGTGTTCAATTTTCAATGTTTTGGACATTGCGATATCATTAACATAACTATGAGTAGAAATGTTTTGAAGCCTGGTCAGACGCCGGGGTGCTCGGTGTCTGATGTTGATCGAAATTATTTTTGAAATGTATTTGCAATTGTACTTGGCAGCAATCGACTTTTCTCCTACACGCGTAAAAGACATATATCATATGAGTTACGTAACTTGCAATGACGTTCTTTGAAGAACTTGTTTAAATATTAAACTCTTAGCACGCTAGCGGAAAACAATGACAATCTTTGCAGAACATCCTGATCCTGAAGAGACACCGCGTGATGCCGTGTCCCCTCATGATCCAAACTGTTTGATACTTTGACCCTGATTCGAAAAGAAATTTAGAAAATTCTATTCTTAGAATAGTTGCAGGTGACAATTGTTGCAGGCGAAGACATTACCCAGCATACAAAGAGTTAAGTAAAAACAAAAGCATGATCAAAGGTTCGCAATACCATTGATGTTTACGAGGTAATACCATGTTATCAATTAGTATACATGTATATAGAGAGTTAATCAACTGGGTCCTAGTGACGAGTATATACGTCTTTCATAAATAATGTACCTATGAAGAATACACTTATCCTATGCAAACAGTGTATACACAGACTAAGATGTCTCATACTGATCAGGATCTGCACTGTTAACAAGTTTAGAAATAATTTATACAAAACAATCTATTATATGATGGAATGGACTAGACTAAATTGGAAAATGGAATTGTCCATTTGAAGTTATAGGATCCAAAGAGTTAACCGATATACCACATCAAGTATTTGTACTCAAGTCATAGTTTAACATGACACGCATTTCGGTCACTATAAAATAGAGCAAACTCATCGTGGTATATCTGATATGTTTAACAACGCTTTTTCCTACCCCGCTCCTCCAGCGGTTAGATGTGACGTGAAATCATGCATTCATACGTTACGTTTTTGAAATACCCTTCGTTATTCCCATAGCCCGTAAATACCATAATTATACCTTTAACCAGTGATATTATTGTAATTTCCCCATTTTTCTGTCTTGTTTCATTTAAGGTGTGTTTTATGCCAGATGGTGGGTCGGTAAATATGTATTGTGTGTGCGAATTCTCTGCTGTACGTAAAGTTGCTGTTGGGTGTTAGATTCTTGTAAAAGCGGCGGGAAACGATATTCAGTCGGAAAACTGCATCCGCTGAGGAAATTAGTATGAAACATTTGATTTCCTTTTTTATGAATTTCTTTAAATCTGGCCATGTTCGAATCTAAATAATTCCGGAAATTACCCGGCGTCTGATTTGGCTCCAAACTGTTTGCAATAGAAATGTTGCAATCTGAGTGGGCCGTAAAGCCGAGTTATTCTGTGTTTTTTATGCGAATCCATAATGTTTGCTTCGCTTATATTCTCCATGGGCTACTCGGCGACTTGTTACATGCCAAGGGATGGTGCAGACGAAATATGTTAAAAGTAAAGACTGAAACTACGACATTGTTTCCCAAACATCGCGTTACACTAGAAGGGATATGTTCATCAGATTCGAGACAGGCTCCAAGGTTATAAAGCTTTTCAGTTGAGTCTAAAGTCGTTCTCAAGCATTTGATTGGTCAGATTTGAGCCTAGGCTCAAATCTGACCAATCAAGTGCTTGAGAACACACTCAGGCTCAGCTCAAATGCTTTATAACCTTTAACCCCGCGGAATTTACATATTCGGCAATCAGATGAAAATGAATCTTCAACATTTTCAAAAGGTTTTCACTTGCAACCTATAATTGCAGTTTCTTTCGTTTAAACGTGAAATAATAACGCATTTTCCATTGTACCATTGAAAAATATAATAGTTATTTGGCGCTCAGGATTTCGGGCTAGCATTACGACTTGTTCGTCAGTGTCAGGATAAAGTGACCTGCCGGATACAATCCCTGGTGCACCTCATCAGTGCCACTGCTTGCAATATCAGAAATGGGCGTATAGCAGTATATATAGAAACAAAACAAAGCAAAAACAGTATAACTTTCAAATCAGGTATGAGTGTTTATTAAAATGTTTACTGTGGAAAACGAGACTTAACACCTTCACTGCCATGACAACCTGCTTTAAACAATGGTCGTTTCCTTTCGTTTCTAAAATTAAATTTTAGATACATTGACTGAAGATATATCGTAAAGAATGAGTTACCCGGCATCTGACCAGTATCCAAACGACTTGCAAATAACCATTGTAGTCGTTATAATGCAGGATAAGTGCCAACGACCGTGTGTTGTTTAACCCTTTCCCCCATAGAAGCGCCTTTTAGCGTATTTAATTTATTCCTCCGCTGAAGAAAATAGTTCCAGTTTATAACCTCATGAACAATTACCATTACACATATTTTATATAGCCTAGCATCTTTTAGCTTAAAGCAGGCTGAAAGAAAAGCAGAATGTGCCTTAAGGCACATTCTGCTTTACTTTCAACCTGTTTTAAGTGGTCACCTGTATTCAAAACTGTAAACAGGCTATGAGGTAAAGGGTTAATGGACTGTGAAATGGTTCTTTCCTTTAGACATGACAAGGCCTTAATAACCCCTTTACTGCCATGTCATTAGCTTTAAAGTAAAAATTCGCAATATATAATATATAGCTAATGCGTGGTATATGCATTTGCTATATATAGTGAATAATCACTATGGCATTTCAATATCAAAGGCCATAGTTTTTGCAATTTATTTGAGCTAATATGGGGACGCGTTTGCGATATTGCATGTCGCTGTACACGTAAAAACGCGTAAACTATCTTTAAACCTTTCACATGCAATGTACAGTAGAGAAGACATTATAATTTCCCATTAATGAGTTTATGCTAAAACTATTATATACTTTGCAAATAGATTGGAGCCTTATCTGCCGGGTTACTCAAATGAATACAAACTATATACATGTAATATGAATTTAAAACGAAACACATGTCATTTTCTCCATTTGATTGCATTGCGTTAGTTTTTCATTATGTTTGACTCTTTCCCTGTCATGTTGTGTCCTATGCTTTAACCTTCTTACCGCCAAAATATCGTCTGCATTGGTAATGTCATCTGCAATATTTTAAAAGTCATATTTAGGGCTGTTTTAACTGAAGAAGGTCAAAACGAGTGTCAAACTGTTTGGATCCTGATCAGACGCCGCGTAACGTGACGACTGATTAGGATCCAAACTGTTTGCAAAGACACCTTTTTTGCGCCGTTCGCAGTGAAAGAGTTGAAAGGGGAAAATGATATCGGGTCCTCTTTAAAATAGTGTCGCCTTCCACCATTCTCAGAATACAGTGGAGAATCTGTTATTCTTTCCCGTTTAAACGCAAACGTACGCAAACGCAAAACACTAAAACGTTGAAAAGAACAACTTTTGGACAATTCTGATAATTCTTGTTTATCTTGGTGGCAAACAGTTTGGAGCCTGATCAGACGCCGGGTTACCCGGCGTCTGATCTGGCTCCAAACTGTTTGCACTGCAAAGAATAGTTTTAGCGTAAACGCGTTTATTGGGAAAGAATAACAGATTCTCCACTGTATTGCGTTCTGCATTTTCTCTTAAAACAAAATGTCAGAGTTGCCATCTACTTTTGATTGAAGCAAGCACATAGTTTCGAGTCAGTCGTTCAATTTTAATCAAAGAAACATTGCTTTTTTAAATTAACATAGCCTCTGAAAACTTACATAGAATGTTGAAAACTAATCTGCATTTTTTAAATGTAAAGTAGATTATTGTGAATGGATTTCCATAAGTTGCTTATACATGTAGCCAGCCAATTGACAGAGGAATCGTATTGCAATATACATGTATTGTGACAACTTGTTAGGTCAAACATTGGATAGAAATTAGCCTTGAAAACTTATTAATGATAAAAGGAGTGTTTTTGATACGAGGGAGTGTCCAAATTAGCATAGACATTTGCTGCGAATATAAAAATTGTCACAACATTACATTCAAATTAAATCCCCTCTCGTATGTGCAATATGATATTGCAATTTCGAAAAAAAACGTATGACAATACGTATTGCTTAGATGCGTATTGCAATATAACAGTATTTTTCCGCATTGTTACACCCATACTGTTCGGTGGGAAAATGTTGCATTTATATTATATTTAACATTATTCTTTATTATCGATGAGTTTTACGTATCCAGTACAAAAATGTGTAGCTTAAAAAACCAAATTTAGCCCGAAAATGCATGCAAAATAGCGTATTTTTTCTTAAAGAAAACAAACAACAACGATATCAACACGATGCATGTACATTCCACTTCATAACTTTGTCTCCAAATATAGTCGAACTTCGATATCTCGAACTCGGTTAAATAAAAAAAAAAACGTATTTCAAAGTTAAAACGTGGCTTGGCCACATTTTAACTTTGAAATATGAATATGTTCGACCTAACTGAGCATGCAATAATGCAGTGCATGTGTCGAACTATCGGATAGTTCGAGTTAAGCCAGTTCGAGATATAGAAGTTCAACTGTATTTACATATAAGGTGCTTTTTCTGCTAAGTAAGGTTGTAGTCGTACTTGAATGTTTTATAACACTATCAGATGCCGATTATTGAAACCAATTAGTAAAGTTTGCAGATTTAATAAAGTTTGTTTTAATTTATTTCAAAATTCTGAAAACAGGACAAAATTTTACGATGTTTTCAGTGACAATGTATAAGAGGAGTGTGACAAGAGACTACAGCCCTTTATTTTGTTCCTTCATCACCATGACGTCACATGCTTTAACAATTATCGTCTGCTTCAATTTCCCAAATTTAAAATTTATACAAATTGATTAAAATAATATCGTAATGAGTGTCAAACAGTTTGTATCCTGATCAGATACCGCTTTACGCGGTGTCTGATCAAGATCCAAACTGTTTTCAAATAACCATTTTACTCGGGGTAATGTATTGGATTGGTTAAGAGCTTCATTGGCATTAGACCTGTTTCTTTGGATGCGTTAGACCTATTCATTAAGATGTTTCTTTATTGCTTAATCCCTTTACTATTAAGATTTGTGTTATTTAGTTGAAAACGTTTATACGAGTATAGAACGATTTCGAGGTCATCAGAAGCAGCGCTACGCAACTCGATATAGATGGCTGAACCTTTACCCTCTGTTATTTATTCAAATTTTAATGAGCTTTAGAGAATAAAGCAGACCTCGCCTTCGCTTTTATCAGTCACTGAAAAAATGTGCTCCTTTGTCTGTTTTGAAATCTATTCAAATCTGATTCAGAACATTTAAACATATTTTTTTTCTCAAGGAAATTAAGGGGAACGCGCTATGTACATGTAATACCTTTTACGTTAATGGTATGTAATTTTAAGCTCACCAAGGGTTGAATATATAGTTTCCGCTTTGTCTGCTTTGCCGTCCGTCCTCCCAACCGCCTTTCCGTCTGCCCGCCTTCCCTTCCTTCCGCTCGACCGTCCGTCCCTCACACTTTATTGTTCTGGAGTATACATTTATGAAGGTTCATTAAAGGAAAAGCACCACACAAAAACAACTCTTGTCTTCTCCCAAGAGTTGTATGGCATTTGATGTACATTTTGTACTTAGATATTGAAAAAAGGGCAATGATTTTACGATGCTTACTCTACATTGTCTACAGACTTGAGTTATTTTTAAACAAACCTTGACAAACTGTAAACATACAGTGGAGAATCTGTTATTCTTTCCCGTTTAAACGCAAACGTACGCAAACGGAAAGCGCTAAAACGTAGAAAAGAACAACTTTTGGACAATTCTGATATTTCATGTTTATCTTGGTGGCAAACAGTTTGGAGCCTGATCAGACGCCGGGTTACCCGGCGTCTGATCTGGCTCCAAACTGTTTGCACTGCAAATAATAGTTTTAGCGTAAACGCGTTTATTGGGAAAGAATAACACATTCTCCACTGTAACTATAACATATTTGATGATTCCGATTATTTGAGCCCAAAGGTAAAACTATACGGTTCAATGTCCTCAATGTCCTCTTGTCTTATTTTTAATTTGTCCGGACGATATCTCGAAAAAAAATTGTATCTAATTGAAACTCTAAACACTGGTGGATATTGTGTCTTTTTTCCATTAGGCATTATTACTGAAAACAATATTGACATTAGATTGAAAAATTTAGGATTCTGATCAAACTCTGAATTTCTCGCGTCTGACCAGAATCAAAACTGTTTCCATTAGCAAATTTATTGGTATTTAAGCGGTTAAATGACTTGTTTGTGTGATTCCGTTGTTGTTTTTTTAATTAAAATCGGTGTCCAACAGATGGTGCATTAGTGAAAAGAGTTTCAAAATGAATAATTAACTGTTTCATTAGTAGCCTCAAATGAATATTGAGTTTAACCCTTTCGCTGTCAGGATCTATAACCCGAACATATAAAAACAATTTTGATCCTGATCAGCCACCGCGTAACGTGGCGACTGATCATGATCTAAATTGTGGACACTGGTAATAAACGTTTAAGTTTAAAATTCAAATTTTCAAATTAGTGATAGAGACAAATTTAAGTAGGCGATATTAAACATATGCCAATGACCGTGGTAGACGGTTTTGTACCTCAAAATGGCAGCAAAAGGGTTAATGAATCGCCTATTTAGGTCTATAACAGCGTGTTTACTTCATACGAGTCAGCAACATATCCGTAAACAGTTCTATGAAACAGTATCCAGATAAAGTATGTTAGGCTACTGGCCAATAATGTGAATCCTCCCCCCATAGGGGGACTTTTGGTCACTATGTTTTTCTAAAAGTGCAGGGTCTGTAGGTTCAGATCCTATTTTCTGCACTTTGTGCGTTGGGGCTTTGGTCAGAAATCTGACTTTGAAGATTACCTCCCCTTGCATAAATCGAGAAATACGTAATTTCATGTGTAGTTGTTGCACTAATATATATATTTTTTTTATAAACTTATATATCTATTAAAAAGTGATTCATTTATGTAACATAATCCAACTGAAAGTAAAAGTGCAAAAAAATTGGACATAACTCATCATTTAGTCAAGTTATCTCCCCTTAAAAGTACAGAATGCAATTTTAATACAAAACAAATCAGTTTTCCCTTTATAAATGTTGAATATATACATCATATATCATGAAACATTCTTTACATGAAAGCCTTATATATATAACCCTTAGGTTATAATAGCAACTAGTCTTTGTGTGAAATTTAAAAAAAAATTAACTCCCTTTTTCAATTTCTGTCATATTGTTACTATGTCGAACATTTTGGGGGCAGAAAAGGACACTTCAATTAATAAATTTTAACTAACAATTCTAGATTTATACATAATTGATAGAATAGGATAATATTTGCAACTAAAAGTCTTCTTTTGTTTGAATTGTCTGCCCTTGATTTAGGGTTAAAATCATTCGTAATAAAACTATTACTGAAAAGCTTCTTAAACAGGGGTACAGATTTCATAAACTTCGTAAAACATTTTCTAAATTCTTTTATAGAAATCGTCCTCTCATTAGCAAGTATAAATGTAACTTAAAGTCTTTTCTGCGGCAAGGTATTTCACATCCGGAGTTTTATGGTGATGTTATTTACAAACTTCGTAAGATTCTTGGACATATTCATTTTCAAAACCTGTTTGTGAAACGTATTAGATTTTTCCTCAAAAAAGATTATGATCCAACTATATTGCTGCGCACTTCGCGTTTGGTTATCGATCAATCTACAATTGATAACCATGCTTTCCTCTTTGGTTGTGCGACGACAGACAGGGCTTAGCACTACATGATGATGTATCTCAAAAGCCGTCCTTAACCGGGAGAGTTATATCGGATTTCCGTGCTTTGTTTGTTGTTTCCCTCCCTCTCTGTCGTACCATGAACCCATCCATGTCTTACAGTTACTCGTGACTACAGACTAGTCGCTTGAGTACAATTTGACCGTTGCCACAGTGGGTTATTTTTAGCACGGGCTTGAATGTTAAATTCTTTCCCGTGTTACTAATAATCATAGATTTTTTGTTAGATGTTTTACATGTATTTACTTACTGTGTTGGCGGTCTTTTTTATTGTAAGGTTTTGGAACAGGGTTTATATTTTATGTACACTGTTTGTCTTTATAGGTGAATATAGGAGATAAGAGTGAGGTTGGGCGCCCCTAAACCCAGGTTTAACCCCCCAGTGGTTGTTAATAATTAATTAATTTATAATTAATTATTGATTGCTACTGACCGTACCAAGGTGGGCATCTATATTCACTTAGCTTTATGTTTGTCTTGCGTGTTGTTTTCTATTTAGTGTGTAGATGAATGAATGGTATTGCGTGTGTTTGTGTGTTTGTTGTGGTATGACTGTGTGTGTGTGTTCTGCTTGAGAGGTGGGTGTATTGTTTGTGTTACGTTTCCTGCCTGAGTCTTTCGTATTTATTTTATGATATACATTGTATATGTATAATGTTAGTTACATATTAACATAGGCCTTTTGTTGCCAATTACATGTTATTTTACAACATTATCAAGTGAAAAGCACTCAAGTTGATGATGTGAGTAAGGTAATTGCATCCCTTTCGGGCAAAACAAGAAACACATTAGATTGAAAAGCGTGTTTTGGTAACGATTGAAATACTACATACTATCAAACACGATTTGCATCCATTGGATTTTAACTCTTTGAATCCTAGTCCCGCATATAGGCGTGCTTTTCAAACAGTGTACATGTGAAACGTACCCACGTCCTATGTAAACAATGAATACCCAGATCAGAGGGCTCCGAAAGGAGTCCTCTGATCAGGGTCTTCACTGTTTTTCACAATGCCAAATATTGACAAAAACAACCCTTTAAAGTCAGAAATGGACTAGACTAAGATGGAAACTGGAATTGTCCATTTAAAATTTCAGGGAGGAAAAAGAGTTAACCTAAATATGTAAAACAACGTTGCCTTGAAAAACTCTTTTCAGTTATCGAATAGTCTTCGTTGCCTCAGCCCAATACAAACGTAACACAATATAAATTCGTATTGAGTTACGATTGTTTTATTCTGAGGTGACAAGTCATTTCCCAAGCTCTGTTCGTCATTTCCGCTTTCAAAAGATGAATTCACATTAGCCTACTTGGTCAATTTGAGCATTGTGTACAGCAATAATCCTCCACATGTTCATCAATAAGTTTCTCAAAAAGGGCTCTAATGTACATGCTCATATCGATTCAATAGCAAACAGAATTTTTTAAGTTCGTTTATCATCGTCATAATCGTCAACATCGTCAAACATTTCGTCAATCAACTTGGTTTCTATTTCCACCATTTTATTTTGCAGGATCTCATAATTCTCTCTCTGCACATGTCTCCTCTTTCACTCCCTATCTGTGTGTGTGTCTCTCTCTCTGTTCATCAGTCACACTCTCTCTCTCTCTCTATGTTCATCAGTCACTCTCTCTCTCTCTCTCTCTCTCTCTCCTTCTCTCTCTCTCTCTCTCTCTCTCTCTCTCTCTCTCTCTCTCTCTCTCTCTCTCTCTCTCTCCCCCTTCTCTTTACATAATATTATTATTCATTGCCTCAGTCTACTTTACATATCAAACCTTCTCCCCCATAGGCATCAGTGCAAAATTAAATTAATGAAAGTAAAGCTTAACCTTGCTTTTTCAGCCTGATTTTCACCCTGCTTTATTAAGTTCACCCTGCTTCACACCATAGTCTGCATGCATTCAGAATTCTTAAGACAGTGTAGAAGCATCTTTAGGTCCTTATACGAAGAGAAAGATTCTATGAATCCTATTTTTCTGCAGCATGATCTGGATTAAAAGTGTTTGCAATAGTCATCATAACTGGTGTTCTGTGCAGAAAGGGTTAATCAGAAGTAATCAACCAAACTAGGTGCTTTAAAAAAATTATCTAAATTTATTTATTTATTTATTATTGTGATCTGTATCAAAAACATAATGCGGGTACAGTAGTCAAAAACTCATGTTCAAGTAACGCAAGTAGATTTGTGTTTTCATTACGGCAGCATATATACCATGTGGATAACAGTACCCAAATATGTATTTCATCATTAATCGGCTTGTTAAAGAAGTTAAGCACCGTTCTCACTGTCACGGTGTAGGTCCCAGTAAAAGATAGCCTGTAAACCGGGATGAACTGGGACGTTTTTCATGATAGATATATTGCGTTCTCATATTCCCGGTGTCTCCCCCGATGGACTAGCGGCTATGAAGCCAGATCCCCCCTGACTATCCAGGTTCGTTCCCAGTTTTGCCCGGTGTAATTACGGTGCAGTGCCGGCCTGTTCCCGGTTAATCCCGGTATAACATGGTGTAACCCCGGTTGTTCAACGGTGACGTGCCGACGTTACCCGGTGTTCGCCGGAAAGGACATTAAGCAGGGCGAACGTGAATAAGCATGAGTTCTCTTTTGTTTCTCAGAGTAAATCAGATGAAATGCAAACGCAATGCTATAAAGTAGAACATTATAATGTTGTAGACTGTTCAAACTCCATTTTAATTTGAGTGGCAAACAGTTTGCCCGGCGTCTGATCTGGCTCCATATTGTTTGTAGTGGACATTAAACTTTAAGCATGAAGCCATTTATTTAGAAAGAGTAACTTCGTTTTATGTATTATATTTACTCTATACAATAGAGAGGACGATATTACATGTATTTCCTATTTAAACGCAGACGAAACGCAAACGCTAAAAATGAAATGCAGAAAATTGCATTTAATTTATTTTTTTTTTAAAATCCATTTCTATGCCGCTAACACCTTGGTTGTTCATGGACCTGCCACGGATGTGCCGGTAATGGCGTTGCTCCGGCATTTCCCTGCGTTGCACCGGCATTCCCCAGATTAGGCCGGTTCTGGTTATCTGTCCCGGTGAATCACGGTGATCCCCGGTTGTATTAAACATTTTAAAGCCTCCAGGGCTGTTAGCTGGTGGCAGCCAGATGAACACGGTCGATCCCGGATCGTCCTGGGCGTCGCTAAGGTTGAACTCCCGATGACTCCCGGCGACTGCCGGTTTGCTCAACCGGGACTCTCCGGTGACCAAATCCGGGACAGTGAGGACGGGGCTCAAATCATGCTCGGGGTGTTATGACTCCTATGTCCTGCTATGTGGGGATTCTGTGTTGGGTTACGTAACGTCACATTCCTTTGAGATGTATAATATGTCAGACATGTGTTGTTGGTCCTTCGCTATGCGAACATGACCGCACCTTCAAGTTGTTGAGTTTCTGGGATGAGTGCATGTGGCTAATAAGGCCTATCCTGGCACCAAAGGTATGCCTACAGTAGGTGCACACGTTGTCAGATGGTATTGGTAAGGTACTGGCTTCTCGAGCCTTCCGGTCCATACGTTTCTTCCTGGCATGCTCTAACCTGCTTGTCTCTGCTTCAACCAAGCCTTTCATGACAGCTGATCTCCATGCAGGGCGGTTCTGAGTCAGGTCTTCCCAAGTGTCTGTGCGAAGGTCCATCTTGGAAGCGAAGCTTTCAAGCAGTCTTTGAACCGTTATTTTCGGCCCCCGATTTTCCTTTTACCAGAAGAGAGCTCTCCGTATAAGAGCTGCTGTGGGAGTCGCTCATCTAACATGTGACACACGTGACCTGTCCAGCGCATCTGTGACTGTTGAAGGAGCATATGTACAGTTGGGAGTTTTGCTCTTTTGAGAACTTCAGTGTCAGGAATCTTGTCTTGTCATCTAAAACCAAGAAGCTTGCGAAGAGTGCCTGTCTGGAAGTGGTTGAGTTGTCTGGCATGACACGCATAAACTGTCCATGTTTCACTTGCATACAGCAATGTGGTTAGAACCACTGCTCGGTACACTGACAGCTTGGTCTCAAGGCGAATACCTCCTGGCAGTTACAAACGGATTTGATCCAGATAAATAATTTGTCATTTACCACACTATGTACTTGATCATTTTATTCTTAAGTGAACGTCCATCATTTTCATTTAATTCATCAATATACTAATATTAAGGAAACGTAGCAAACTTCACATCATTTTTAAATCGCCTTACACAATGAACAGTTATGTAATGTACTAGGATTAAAGAAATATAACATTACAATATAACCCATATTGGCTCTTATCTTGCGGTGATAATTTTTGCTTCGAAATTGTGGTCTGCAAAAGGGTGAAATTTTGGTTTGTACATTTTTAAGTACATAAACAAAAAGACGAGTGTCAAACAGTCTGGATCTAGATCAGACGCCGTGTTACGTGGCTCCGATCTAGATCCGTTTTTTGTTTTTGCAAAAACAGTAAGTAGCGATCAGCAGGCAAAGCGTTAAGCAGTCACTAAAATAGATCGCTTAAGACATTGACTGCTTTATTTAGGACAGAAGTAAAGCAGAAAGAAAAGAAGAATCCACATGTAACTTTATTATTCCCTTTCTTTAAATCTTTATTACGCTCACAATCCCTTTGGAAATGGTAACTAGAATAAATTCAACTGTATCTGAAAGTGTGCTTAGGCGGTATTATATCCGCTTCACTAATTGCCGCTTTCAAACATTAACTTGGCATCTGATCAGGTTCGAAACTATTTGGCACTCATTACAACATTATAATAGTCAATTTACTTATTTTTTTTAAATGTCGAGAAATAAAAGCAGACAAAATGTGTTTATAACAAATGGTGTATTGACAGTGAACGGCTGAAAAGAAATAAATATACACTAGAAACTATTCTGTTGACATGGTCGACACAAGAGTGGTTATATATTTGAATTAATCGAAATTTCCTTAAAGAAGCGTTAGGAGGCAAACGATTGCTAAATGCTTGACACAATAATACAGGGTTATTATCAGCCAGCAGGATATTGGACTTCTATTGGGAATTGTATCGGCTGATTACTTATAGTCTTGGCTGCAGTAAAAAAAAACATGAGATTTTCAAAACGCACTGGTTCAGTATAATATTTTCTTACGTGTGTTTCATCACTCAAATGTGGCATTCAAGCGATTTCACGCAGGTCTAAACATTTGCTGCAATTAGGAGCTTTGTCGTTTTGATTGAGTCTTGCTGCATATATCTACTGTCTAGTCATTCGAACGTTCGCATTGTGGGGAAAGACGTTATTCTTTCCGAATATACGCATTAATGTTCCATTGCAAACCATTTCGTAACCTGACGCATGATCAGGCTTCAAACGATTTGCCACTCAGGTTTAAATAAGTTGTCAAAAATGTCAAAAGGCCGCTTTTCTACATTTATTGCAATGCGTTAGCGTTTAATATAAACAGAAACTAATGGTTACTTATCCTGTGTAGATATACTCTTGCCAATATTGTTTTCAACTCTGTAAGTTTGGCTATCAATTACCCATTTATTCAGGTTTCTCTTTTCTAGCCAAACTATAAATCTGCGCTGGATACTGTAACGGGAATTAGGCACCAGTACAGTGGAGAATCTGTTATTCTTTCCCGTTTAAACGCAAACGTACGCAAACGCAAAGCACTAAAACGTAGAAAAGAACAAATTTTGGACAATTTTGATAATTCTTGTTTATCTTGGTGGCAAACAGTTTGGAGCCTGGTCAGACGCCGGGTTACCCGACGTCTGATCTGGCTCCAAACTGTTTGCATGGTAAATAATAGTTTTAGCGTAAACGCGTTTATTGGGAAAGAATAACAGATTATCCACTGTATGTAATCATTGAAAACGGATACCGTACATGTGTTATTTTTTCCGACTTAGCCAATCGAACAGTTGTCGAACATATTGGTAGAGATCGTGATAAACAAAGTGCGTCCAGATGTCAAACAAGAAAAAAACATCATCCAAATGTTTAGCCGCTTTAACCCCTTCACTGCTATGCCGTCATCAAATTTAAAGCATTGTCGTCTGCTTTTATAATATCAAATTAAAATTAAAGGTAATTTGAGTTAAGAAAAATTGAAATGAGTGTCAAAAAGTTACGATCCTGATCAGACGCCGTGTAAAGCGGCGTCTGATCAGGATCCGAACTGTTTGCAAAAACAACATTGACTAAGGTGAGGAAGCGAATGAGCTAATACATCACTCGGCTATTAACAACTCTAACAATATCATGTTTATAATCTTAACATGACCCCTAATCCTTCAATGTCCGACCTGATAGCGAACTGAAAGACTTTTGTATTTAAATCATCAAACAGTGCAGCTCCTGATCTGCCGACTGATCTTGGTCTACACTGTTTGCGTAGGAAATGTGTTATTTTTACGTGTACAATGTTTGTAAGAACGAGTATACTTGTTGTAAGGGCTCATTTGGTTTATTCGAAATAAAGCAGTAAAACAACAAAATTACGGTCGACAAGTTTAAAGCATACAGTAAAGACTGAGATGCAAGTTAACTTGCTAGAATGGTAAAGGGAAATATTAATGGGGTGCCGTTTTACTTTTTTTAATCACATTTTGGTGATATCACCTATGCAAATTAGTGATATCACTTATTCAATAAGTGATAGCACTCATTCGAATAATGATATCACAAATAGAAAGTTAATGATACCATCCGTATCAATAAGTGACATCACCCATTCGAATGAGTGAATCGTAAATTCGAATAAGTGATTTAAACGATCAGATGATATCACTTATTCGAATAAGTGATATCATTCATTCAAAAAGGTGATATCACATATTCAAATAGGTGATATCACTCATTCAAATGTGAAATCACATAATTTATTCAAATATGATATAAACTATATCGCTTATTCAATATTTGATTGAGTGTTGCTGTAGATATCACTATTCGAATTGGGGTACCACAAAATCGGTGAAGGTAAAACGGCGCCTTATAAATATGCATTAGGCACCTAGTTGGAATCTAAAATCAATCGCGGTCTGATCAGGGTCCAAAGTGTTTGCCTCTCTAGAATGTTTTCTTGAACTGTTTTAATTTTAACATAATATAAGTTTTGAATCGGACGATATTTTTTCAGCGTTCACCGAGTTAAGTTCTTGACACCAGATTGTAGTAAATGTATTACCTTTATCATGCTGAATAATTGTCGTCTGCTTAAAATATATCGTCTGAGAAAAATAATAATACATTTTGTTCTTTTTAACCCTGAGCGAATATTGATATGAGTGGCTAACACATTGGGCCCAGATCAGACGCCGCGTTATTAATATGGCCAAACCTGACTTTAACTCTTTCACTCTTTCACTCCTGAAACCTAGAATCTTCATCCATACTGATGGACACTCGCATCCATGTTGATCCGGATTCATGGCTATATTCTAATTTTGAAAAAAGAAATGACGGCAATGTTTAAGCATGCGATATAACAGAAGCGACACGGGTACCGTAGTTGTATTTATTTCCATCGAGTAGTTAGTAATAAACCCTTTCAGCGTCAAATGTATCGTGAGGTGTTATCCCTTCAACGCCATAATATCTACATTCGTCCCATTCCAATCCATTGAAAAAAGAGACGTTCAATTCGTGTAAACGCTATTTCTCGAGAGGGCGGGACTTCACAGAGAAGGCGGGGCATATGCCTTTTTCATTTGCGAATTAATCTTTGGAACCCGGACAGCAAACCTTTGGCTTATTTTTTAAAAAGCGGAAACGATGCTTACCGACTAAAATTCTTCTTTATTAATGAGAAAAATTGCGAGAAAATTGATATACCTTATATACAGCAGCTGTCTGCATTTCTTTATGAAACAAAAATATATATTTTATCCTACTTTAAAAAGGACGTCATTTGCAAATGACGTCAAATCGGCGTTTTGTTACCAAACTGTCGATTTGATGACTTTAGAATGTAAACAATGAAACTTATTTGTTTTTATTTCGAATGTACAAAGCTACAGTAATGCGGGTATGGTTGTTCCTTATAGGGGACACATTATTTGTGTTATCAACCTCTAATAGGGTTTAAATATACATGCGTACTAACATAATGTTCATTTAGTATTAGAAATTACAGTTAATATATTGTAAATAAAAGAATTAAACCTGTACGCCGAAAAAATCAGTGTATGTCTTAATTGTTGTCTGATTCAGTATTGTCGTCTGCAGTGTCGTTTCAACGTTAGATTTAAGACAGTATGATAACGTAATTTCAAAACGAGGGTAAAACAGTTTTGTTCCGGATCAGATGCCGCATTTTATGATAACAAACATGTTTGCAAAGGTGCCTTGGGCGTCATTCACAGTGAATTGATTCACTATGTGACATCATATACTTCATTTAACCCTTTCGGCGCCAAACTAATCGTGGACTGTTCACCCCTTCACCTTCTGCCTTGATATTGTTGTCCGCTAGAACGTTTCAAAGTTACATTCAGGGTATTATGACTTACGTAATATCGACATAAGTGTCAAACAGTTTGGATCCTGATCAGACGCCGTATCACACTGCGTATATCTAGATCTTAACTGTTTGCAAGGTCTACTTTATGCGACCTAGGCACGGAAATGTTTAATTGTTCGGTCAGATGAAATAACCAGTACAGATACTGAAGACTCAATGACCGGGTCCCGACATTGGAAAACCTTTCAGATACATGTTAGACAGTAAAGAGTGAACTTATTGTTCAACAATATACTATACGGGTTGAAATTCAATAACAATTTGGGATTTAGTTAGGATCTTTTACAAGTTAAGACTTTAATTGCTTGTTAAGTATTTTTTTGTTGGGTTGTTGATTTTGTTTTGTTTTGTTTTATGTTAGATCTATATCAAACAGTCTAGAGACGTCTAAAAAATTAAAAATATCATTTTCTATAAACAAACATGCTTTGATATTTTACGTCGGTGGTTAACACGTTGAAGGCATATTTACTTCTTTTTGCAAAGATAACTATAGTAGTCTTTGAAATATTGGTATGTTAGACACACTATAGTTCGAGCTACGTATGTTCAACTATAAATATTATGTATAAGCTAGAAAATTATGTAAAATTTATGAAATGTCTGCGGGACCATTTGTTGCGTTAGGGCTGCTGTATCTGGGTTTTGGAAACAAAACATGTTCCTGCAGTCTGTTTACATTCAATTAATATTTGGTCTTTACATATACAGCAAAGCTGTACAATATACTCGTCGTGATGGATGCTAAACGAACATTAGCCTAGATTATATGACAACTGA
Organism: Gari tellinella; assembly: GCA_922989275.2. Taxonomy (NCBI): domain Eukaryota; kingdom Metazoa; phylum Mollusca; class Bivalvia; order Cardiida; family Psammobiidae; genus Gari; species Gari tellinella. Next base: position 91,165,929 of record OV277857.1, read on the forward strand.
ACTCAAATTGTACTTAGAATTTCAAAGAGTCTGACTAGTGACAGATTCTCTACAAATATTTGTACATCATAAACCCTTTATCTGCCTACTTGATTGTTGTTTGCAAACAGTTTGGACCCTTATCAGACGCAGAGTTAAGCGGTGTCTGATCTGGGTCTAAACTGTTTAACACTGCTCTTTAGGGTTTTCATCAATTAAAATTTACCCAAATCTAAATTTGTCAAAATTTGCAGATGACAGATACAATGCAAACGATATTACTGCAGGATAACGTTAACGTTATGTCATAACTATACTCGAGCACTTAACCCTTTCACTTCCAATTTATTTGTGAAATTTTTACCCCTTCACTGTTTCATTGTCGTCTGCTTAAATTCAGTTGTCTGAAATGTCGTATCAAAGTTAAAAATAAGGCAGTGTGACTAACGAAATTTCAAAACGAGTGTCAAATAGTTTGATTCCTGATCAGAAGCCACGTTACGCGGCTTCTGATCATGATCCAAACTATTTGCAAACGTGCTTTTGGACGTTATTAAGAGTGAAAAGGGTTAAAACGCTCCGTCAATAATGAATTGAGAATCGTAAATAATTTTTTTATTTAAATTTTCTATTAGGAAAATATGTTGTTGTAATCCAATACACCTTTCACAGGGTGTTGAACAATCATGCGACAGAACGAACTCTACGTCTGTTATAATATCGTCTGCTTCATATGTTTTGTCTTCCAATTTTAGAAGTTCTTTTGGAAACCAAGAAACCTTGACTTGAGTGTCAAATAACATGTATCATAATCAGACGGAATTTGTTGCGACGTTTGATCTGAGTCCAAATTGTTTTAAAATTCCAGTAAAGTCGCAACGAGCAGATGGATGGTTAAATATAATACCAAAAAACCAAATTTGGTGCAGTAAGGTAGACACATTTCTGAACTGAGTAAAACAGTAGTGCATCTTTTCAAATCCCGTCACTGCCTTGCCCCGAATAATATATTTACAAACAGTTTGGACCCCGATCAGCCACCGCGTTACGCGACGTCTATTCATGATCCAAAATGTTTGACACTGATTTCAATATTTCTTAAGTCAAAATAACTAAACTTTGAATTGGAGAAATAAATGCAGACAACATTCGTTTTAAACTGGTGGCGTCAGGGCGATAGAAGGGGTTAAGTGCTTTTGCAATTTAATGACTGGTACATGTACCTGTGTTATATAGTTGGTCAACAACCGGACCAACTACTGTAAAACAGGTGTTAAGCGACCTATTAACAGTAAGGAATTGCAATCTATTGAGGCATCGACCTTTTAAGGTAGGGCAAACGTTTACATGCGGCTTCCTTACTTTCTGTTTCCTTACATTCAGCTACAACTTTCCTAAATATGACAACAGTGTCCATTTTTAAAGATCGCCAAAGACAAGCTTTGCTGTACATTGTGATGTTATTTTGTTATGATGTAACAATTTACGACAATAATTCTTGGAAACGAATTAGTGTGTTGTACCATTGTTGCATTGACGAGATACTTATTGTGTTTCTAAAGTGGATTGCATTTATGGACTCTGAATTGCTGTCAGTCAGAAACAGCTACATGGGAGGAGACGCTATTCTTTCCCAATAAACGATTTTATACAAACAGTGGAGAAAACTTTATTCTTTCCCAATAAACGCGTTTATTACGGTAAAGCTATTATTTCAATTGCAAACAGTTTGGAGCCAGATCAGACGCCGGGTGACCCGGCGTCTGATAAGGCTCCAAACTGTTTGCCATTCGTAAAAAAATGAATTGTCAGAGTTGTCAAAAATTGTTATATTGTGCTTTTTAGTGCATTGCGTTGGCGTTTCGTTTGCGTTTAAACGGGAAAGAATAACATTTTCTCCACTGTATGCATACAGCCTCAGTATCTGTAATGTTGTCATATCTCGCACAACCAAACTTAAACCAATACATGTAACAGACGCAGATACTTGCAGATCCTCTTCTCAGAGCTGGAATCAAGATACCACTACTCTAAGCTTCAAACCTTTTTTCAATTTTGATTTCGGTTTTATGCTAAAAATGTAATCTCTTTTTGAAATAGTTTTCAGCCAGATCAGACCCCGGGTAACTTGCCACTGGCATAAGAATGAGTTAAAAACCATAATAGCGTGATCTTCGTTTGAGTTTGAAAGTATTGCAGGGATTCCTGTTAGTAGGCGGAACGGTTTCAACATCTCAGAGTTGTAGCACAGTCAACAGCAACTGATATTAATCTTTTCATTGCCTTATCCGAGTATGATATGATAGTTATTTGCAACACATTTACCCAATGTGGTTCTCGGGCATGCCAGCCTGGTAAACTGGCAGACAATATGGGGACCACTGTCATGGTCTGTCAAGATACAGAAGAAGGCTGCCAAAAGGATGTAACCTATTTGATTGATGGTTAAATTCATCATAAAGTATTGGTTATACAGTTTCAACCCAGGCTACATGAGGATTTATTCCCGCTCAGGAAAATCGTTTTTCGAGCAGTTAGGGAAGAAACTGTTTAACGAATTTATTATACTGCCAACGTTTTAAGGGTTTAAAAGCTTTAAATAATTATTTCTATCCATTTCATAATTTTTGATAACAATAATTCCCCGCCAGGCACCCCAAAAACCACTACTGACGTCACATTATGCTACGCCAGAAAATACTTGATTTCGTCATGTGTAGAGCAGCCATATAAACTTAAACAGCTGATCGATACAGCTGTAACTTTTGTTTGGGACATAAAGACGATACTCTGGATGATTAATGTGAAATTTTAAATGGAATTGAAAAGGGAAATATTCAAATTTAATTGTAAGTGACCTCTTTTTATTGTTTTACTGCTTTCTTTGAATATATGCGATCGAAGCGTTAGAATAACGCGATTCAATGACCTCTGGGGATAATGCTGCTTTGGTTAAACTAAAACATTTTCTGTGTTACGCTGAGCCACGGCATTATACACTGACATCTGTGTAGAGCTATTTAATACGGACGTGTGTTAGGCAAGTTTTTTTTTTGCCGCGAGTCTAGCCTTTCATGTATTAATTTCCTTGTTTACAATTTTAGAAATTTAGACCCAGTTTTTTAAACCGAGGTCCGATGTAATAGTGCGTAACACTTTGCATCCAAAAGAACCAGAGAACTCTGTAGATAGTTAGAGTAGGGCATCGAGCCGGGATTTTTCTTCATCCGCTCCCGTCTCTTCATGAGCTAACCAACCTTGTATGTTTTCGTGACGGCACTTTTTCATTGGTAGTCACGTCAATATAGATGGGACGTATATTACAAATAACTCATTTTCAAAGACAACTGCCTGTGTTAAACGAAAGTTTAGCACTTTATTTGTTTTCAAGATATTTTTACATCACAAACGTTTATTCGTAGTAAAATTCGTTAATATTTCATGAGTCGAGTAGTCGGTCATTTTGTGTGTGACGCAATGAAACATGAGGGGACTATAAAGGGGAATTCCTATGTACCCTGTCAGCTCACAGGGTACTTGGCTCACGTCTGCGGATCAGTAACCAATCAGTGTGTAAGGGATTTACTTTACAGTATAATAATGATGTATGTGTACGTGAGTCCAAGTTCTGGAAGTGTTAAATCCAGAATATTTGTAACTCTAGAATTCTGGTCAGGGCTCATATTTCTAGATCAATACATCATAATTTTAGTTCGATGTGAATGAGGTGTTGATCTGGCAAACCTGTCTCCTAGAGTCGCGATATGACTGAACTACTGATAAAGCAACTGAAGGACCATCGCTCCATTTTAGGGGTTTAACGATAATTGGCAGACGACTTATGTAAAATATTTGCATAATCTACCTGTCTTTTACCATTACTCCATGATTAATGTTTATATGCGTATTTTTATTTGTTCTATCTCAATACGCTAAATTATGCGATCATACATTCATTTTGCGACCACGATTAGAAAAGTGATGTATCGTTGATGAATGATCTGTACGGATTAGAATTCATTTAATCATTTTAAAGTGGAATCATTTGTATATCATTTTAGTCGTCTCACGTGTGTAAATGAACTCCAGTGTGCGAGAGTCCACTGCTTTAATATCATGAATATGCTGTGTCGAAACGGAACAGTGAGAGATAGTTGTGTAAAGAAAACACATAGTATTCCATCAGAAAAGGTGCACTAAATGATGACGAAAATCGACTTTTACACATCAAAGTGAAACTCGCGCCGCGTGCAGACTGCAGGTTGAGGTAAACAAAAACTGAAATATGCCATTAATAGTAATTTTGTGACTCGAATTGATCCTACATGTCATTTCCGACAAAATGCTCCCATCAGCATTGCCTGGTCTGCATACATTTATATGACATCTGCATTTATTATTGTTATTGTCCATTGTCTATGCACTTCAACACCTATAATGTAGATTTCGACCAAACGCATAATATTAATGAACAATTCCCCGTTTCAAAAGTACCTGGACTCTCCGTGGCGAGATCGATCGCAGAGATTTAATCGTATCGATTTTCCCACGCAGCGTAACACAGCGCAAAATCGCTGCGGAAAATATCGCTTATCCCAAGCAGAGGGGAGATAAAAAAAAAACGCGGTTTGACCACGCAGCGTGATTTTTTGCCACAGAGGACGAGAGAAATAAGCAAAATCCACGTGAGCTGTACTGTACTTTTGTAAAGAAAAAAAAGTAGTTCCATTATGGCTTCCTCCATTTTTAGCTCACCTGGCACGTAGTGCCAAGATGAGCTATTTTGATTGTGCTGTGTCCGTCGTCCGTCGTTCGTCGTCTGTCGTCCGTCAATCGTCGTCAACAATTTCTTCAAACGACTTCTCCTCCTAGACTACTGGATGGATTTTCACCAAACATGGCAGGAATGATTCTTGTATGGTAATCTTCTAAAGTTGTTCAAACATTTCCGGTCCATTGCATATCTAGGTCACAGGAGCTAAAATTAGATTTTTCCAATGAAAACTTAAAAAATCTTCTTGTCTGAAACCACAGTACCCTGAGCTTAGATATTTGGCACAAAGCATAATCTTCAGGTCCTCTATCAAGATTGTTCAAATTATGTCCCTGGGGTCAAAAATGACCCCGCCCCGGTGGTCGTAATTTTACAAAGAGTTATATAGTGAAATCTTCAAACATCTTTTTCTCTGAAACTAATATTGCCAGAGCTTTGATATTTGGCATGGTTACACTTCTGGAAGCCTTTAACCAATATTGTTAATATGGTTCCGGTTTATTGCATATCTAGGTCACAAGAGCTAAAATTAGATTTTTGTTTCAATTAAAACTTAAAAAATATTCTTGTCTGAAACCACAGTACCCTGAGCTTAGATATTTGTCACAAAGCATCATCTTTAGGTCCTCTATCAAGATTGTTCAAATTATGTCCCTGGGGTAAAAATTGACCCTGCCCCGGGGGTCATAATTTAACATAGAGTTATATAGTGATAACTTCAAACATGTATTTCTCTGAAACTGATATGGCCGGAGCTTTGATATTTGACATGGTGACATATCTTGAAGCCCTTAACCAATAATGATTATATGGTTTCGGTCCGTTGCATATCCAAGTCACAGGAGCTAAAAATAGATTTTTGTTTCAATTAAAACTTAAAAAATCTTCTTGTCTGAAACCACAGTACCCTGAGCTTAGATATTTGGCACAAAGCATCATCGTTAGGTCCACTTTCAATTTTGTTCAAATTATGTCCCTGGGGTCAAAACTGCTAATGCCCTAGGGGTTGCAGTTTTACATAGAGTTATATAGTGAAATCTTCTTCTCTGAAATTATTATGGCCAGAGCTTTGATATTGAGCATAGTGACACTTTTTGATGTTTTTTTACCAATATTGCTGAAATGGTTCGGGTCTGTTGCATATCTGGGTCACATTAGCTAAAATAGATTTTTTCAATGAAAAGTCTTCCTGTCTGAAACTATCCTTGTACAAAATATTTGACAGAACACTTAATTTTCAAGTTCATCAGCAAGAATTTTGAAATTATGCCTCTGGGGTAAAAAATGATCTCAACCCAGGGGTCGTGTGACCTTTGTGTTGGTTTTTCCAGGTGAGCAATATTTAGGCCCGCATGGGCCTCTTGTTTAAAAAAATGACCTCCAAAATTTAAATAACATTTAATGCTTATAACATCAGTATTTTCTAAATATGACACTCCTTTGTTGACTAAAAGTATATGATCAATATAATGTGAAATGAAGAATTCAAATTTTGGCACTTGTAAAAGATACATGGACATTTCCAGACTCTGTTAGTTGCACCATAAATAGCTTAGTAGTGATTACTTTTACATCAAGGCTCCTTTATAAAGCTTCTACAATTCCTAATGCTCAAAATGATATATAATATTGGTATGTTGCATGTAGGCATTTTGGTAAAAAAAGTCGGATATAGTTGGGCTATCAAATACTATCTCGGAACCTTAAGAAAACTAAGTCCGGTACCTATATATTTTATGATTGATTTCAGAGAATGAATGCGACAGCCGTTTTTGTGGGAAATATTATAAAAATCTGAATGTGAGAACAGTAGAAGAAAAAACTTTGAAAAATAACTATTTTATTTGTTCCCTTTTTTGACTGATAGTATGCTGTTTTCATGTTTTGGGTGATACTTGCTCCAAATGTTTCCATTTTATGAAAACATATGTATAACCCAACAAATTAGGTAAATTACAAAGCAAAAGATAGTTATTCTGAGATTTTATTATCAAAAGCATGTGTCTCCGGATAATTAGGGATATACCCAAAAATAAGCTATTGAGAAAAAATCCAGTTCGGGTTCCCCCTATTTTTATTTCATAATTTTGCATAACAGGGTATATACTAGCAACATGTAAAATTAAAAACAAATCTGAATGTTATGAAGACTTGAATAAACTGGCGCGATGGTATTTAATCTGGTGAGGGTCAGATTATACTCATGCTCTAGTGATTTTCAATGATTATTTCTAACCAAACTATCAAATATAAAGGTAGAGTCTTACATAAGACGATTCAATGGATCAATATGCACAAGACCCATGCTTGTTTCGAGGAAATTGACAGTAAATAATCTGGCAAGGCGTTATGACCAAACGGTCGTCAGGAGATGTCTATAAGCGTAACTGGGGTTATTTGGAAAGAAATGTTTTCTCTACTGTACTTTGCACGCTGCACACGGGACACAAACTGCGAACCTAAACAAAAAACAATGGACATTGAACACGCTACCGGTCTATTTATCCGTCGAAACTTGAAAACGTGTTCTTTACTTTGCACGTGCGCTGGAACAGACGTTTCGATGTAAACAGGGTTTACATTGATAAATTACACTGGATCAGCGACAATCGGTACTTTTCAGCGATGAGTCTCGGTTTACCGTAAGCCACGCAGAAAACGCATTTATCTCTGTAAAAATGAACGACGTGACGCATTGGGTGGGGCAGTACTATGGTCTGGGTTGGGATAATGGTCACTCTGAAATTTGATTTGGTTATTATTAAGGAAATGTCAATGCTCAGCGTTACTTCAATGTTTTAAATAACACAGAGATACAATTCCAGCGTAATAATATAAAGCCTCACACGGCGCGTATCACCAATTCCTTGCCAAAAACTACGTTAACGTCTTGCATTGGCCTGATTTATCCTAGGATCTCAGCCCATAGAACACATATCGGATGAATTGGGTAACAGGACTAGGTCAAATCATCATATTTATACCATAATGGCCTCCAAAGTGCACGTTTGTTAGAATGGCAACGTAGTTAAAGCGTTACGTAAAATCAATGAGGGGACGTATAATGCAATGCATTCGTAAAATGGAGGTCACAGTAGTTATTTATCACTTTAATTGCGCGGTCAGTAAGATTTTGTCTCCAAACGCTGTGTTATCATTCTCCTTTTATTTACTTATTCATTAAAAAATATGCAATATCTGATTCTCATCCATTGAAATTACACAGACACGTGAATATGACATTGAAGGTTCGATTACAAAAATAACTAACCCAGCATATAAATGTTTTAACAAAAAAATTTATAGTCTAATGAATTCTATGTAAATTGAAGTGAGATGCAGTTGTTTATAATAATAAATTCTCTGTGAAAAGTATTGTAATCTCAATTATGTTTTCTAATTTGAAGATGATTTTTAAGGAAAAAATAGTTCTGTATGTATATCCTCCATCTCTTAAATAATGTTAAAACCCTGAATCATGTCACCACGCCTTCGTTGATGAGTCAGACCAAGCAATTTTAAAAATCAATATTTCGGTACATGTAAGGTCTGACAATCCAGGAGTACGCTTAGTGGCAGGCTAATATAACATTTCAACACATACAATGTCTTCATTTAAGAATGAATACTATAATACATGATAATAGTGTTTCCATATTGACCTGACGAGTGCTTTGTACAAAATTATGAAATATCAATTATTAAGGATAATATACTGTTGGATTTGTTATCTTCTTCAGCTATATGACTACTTACATTTTAGTCCTGTTAAAAGATTAAACCTAAATCCCCTCTTTTCACTAGCAGACTCAGTGTCCGCTAAGTTCAAAGTATGCTGGTAAAATGGGTTGTCTCTTCCAAAGCGTATGGTACTGTAATTTTGTAATTGAAACGCAACTGCCACTTTGACCATGTGTAAGACATCTAGGTCGTGCTGGATAATATCACGTTTAATGTCTTTGTTGTATAGTTTGGTACCATTAGCGAAGAATTTCACAATACTACGTATAACGTCAGGGGGTCATCTATTATACACATATGAATAATATGTGTCCTAGAACACATCCCTGGGGTACCCCACTTAAAACGTCTTTAAGAAGACTCTCCTTTCACAGATACATATTGCCTACGGCCAGTAAAAATGTCACGTCTCCATGACAAAACTGACCCTCTGATACCAAATACTGATACTTTGCGAAGAAAACGTTAATGCACTATGATGTCAAAAGCTTTGACAAAATCTAAATTAACATTATATTTTCCAAACTTCCATCACCCTCAATGTAGTATGACTAATAATCTATGAATTCAATTAACTGTAAAACGCAGTATCCCCTAGAGCAAAACCCAAAATGAACCTTAGATAAACTGATATATGATTGTTTCTGAGTAAATGTTCAAATATCTGTGCCCTTATCAGTGTTTCTAAGTACTTACAGCTACTGAAGTAAGGCTATCAGGGTGGTAGTTACATATTTATGAACCATTACAATATGTTAATGTGTGTGTATGAGTGAAAAGCAGAAGCAGAATATACGTGAAAAAATAGAAGGACAAAAGAGAATTGTGTGTCTCTGCCCAACGCAATCGTCTCAAGTGTCCCTACTAGGACACCATAGAAAGTCAATGTCTAATCCGTGCAGTATTGTACATGTTTATACATTGTAAATGTACCCCTTACCCGACTAGGGCTGGAATACTCTTCGGGCAAATCTAAGCTTTAAATAATAAAGATCGCAATGCAAAGTGAAATATTAATCAACATTACAATAGCCGGAAAGATGTGGAATACTTGAAAGGGTGGGAAAAGGTGATGTTAAGTGACAAACTCTTGATTTTCCTGAAACAAAGATCAGCTGTACAGGGACAGAATTACTTTCGCGACAAGTAATCCGCTGAAGAATCGTGGCATACGGAGTAATTTATGATCGAAAGTAATGTGCAATGCGCTTATTTTATTGATTATGTATCCAACATTAATAATGTACTGAAATAAAAGTTCAAAATATGGATATTTAAAAAATGAGAAAATGCGGATTAATCAAGGTGTGGATAAACGACAGCTTTCGGTGACATTGCTATGATTGAACGGATATATTGTCTAACTGCAGTGATTCGGGTGAGTGACATTCCGTGAATCATATTGCTTGTTCTTTTCTCTGTCCGCACGTATATAACAATCGATAATCGGTTTTTGTAGATTTGGAGTAGCTGGACTTTAAATGTTGACAAACCTCTAAAAATTTGTAAAATGCAAATGGGCGCCCTTGAATCAAGCAAGGGGTATTTGAAGGGCCAATTACAGGGAGTTTTCCTGACTTTTGTAAGACATTCTGTGTAGGAGTACCCAGTATGTAAGGTGTTCTATGTATGTATTCTACCAGATTTCCGAAAATATGTGCCATTAAGTGATTTGATATATTCTGCTGAAGAGGCTATTTTCACTCCATTTCGTTACTTTGGGATCTTCTGCCAACACAAGTACACTTAAATAAAAAAAGATTTAGGCATGCTACTTTTCATTGACTAATTATTTATACTGTGTGAAAATATTTTTAGCCAATGTGGTATAGTTATTGAGTATTGCAACTTTTCAAATTTGAGTATTTTTTTCTCGTGCAGTGAAAGGTAACGATGATGTGATGCATGCAAATACTGTGGGATCTTTTTCTAAACAAACACACTCTGCTCTGCTCCAGTATTGTATAAGAGTGAAATGCCGTATACATGGTTTAAAGCTCTAAATTAATGTTCTGAAAGCCACGCACTGAGTTAAATACGAGTTATGGCCTTTTTAACGACTGGATTCTACCTCCCTATAGATACAATCAAACCTCGATATTTTGAGTTCGGGCGCCTCCATGGCCTAGTGGTTATAGTTACTATGTCTTACAATAACTAAGCTCCTAGCCGATGTAGGTTGGAATCCCAGTCTGTGCATTCGAATTATTCTTGTGGGGAAGCCTTCCAGCTGGCTCGTGGAATACCGGTGCTTCCACCCAGTTGTCGATTCGTACCTGAAAAGGTTAATTAAGGCTTTTTGGGTCTTCCATCACCTGTAATTAGTTGGATGTTTCCGCCATAATAAGTCGACAATGACCTGGAAGGACGTTAAACTTTCAAATACGTACTTACCTGTTTTGAATTCGTTTGAATCCAGATAGCCAGTATTTGTTACTGCTTAATTTCGGTCGAACATTTCAATAATTAAAAGTTAAAACTTGGCTGAGTGACGAATTAACTTGAAGTTAGGTATATGCTCAACTAAAACCAGTTCAATATATGGAATGTTGACTGTATAAAACTGTCAGAGCATTAATAAAGAGACGGCAAATAATAGCTTACTTGTATGTAAATTAAAACCTTTTCGTGCGTCAAATATATCTTACGGCTGTTCCATGTCTCATGTTGTCATTAATAAAACTGATGAACATTGAGTATATAAAACCTTGTTATTGTTTTAAGAAAGTTGGAATAATGGAAGTTGATGAATAAATACGGAATACTCAAGCAGGAAACGCAACTCAAACAATACACCCACCTCTCAAACAGAACACACACACAGTCATACCATAACAAACACACACACACACACACACGCACGGGCGCGCGTGCGCGCGCGCAATACCAATCCTCCATCTACACACTAAATAGAAAATAACACGCAAGACCAACATAAAGTAAAGTAAATATAGGAGCCCGCCTTGGTACGGTCAGTAGCAATAAATAATTAATTATAAATTAATTATTTACAACCACTGGGGGTTAAACCTGGGTTATGGGGCGCCCAACCTCACTCTTATCTCCTATATTCACCTATAAAGACGAACAGTGTACATAAAATATAGAACCCGTTCGCTGTCATTTTATCGTCTGCTACGGAATTCAACCTTTTCACTGCCAAACTGTTCGTGAGATGTTTACCCCTTCACCGTTCCATTGTCGTCTGCTTCAATTTTGTTGTCTGTAATATCGTTTCAAAAGTTAAAAATAAGCCAGTATGACTAACGAATTTTCAAAACGAGTCTCAAACAGTTTGGATTCTGATCGGACGCACTTTTAATCGTCATTGAGAGTGAACGGGTTGAGTGCCACAATAGCTGCCTGATGTTCTAACGTATTCACTCCGTGCAAACGTACACTAAAATGTAGAAATTGGTGATCCCTTGACATTCCTGAGAATATCGGTTTCTTTTATCCGAGTGACAAACATTTTGGAGCCTGATTTGTCATTTAGTTACCAGAATGAATAAATGAATGGTGTTATACGGCCCAGCCATTTAGTTACCAGATGGATGATCTGTTTCCCATCCATGGGAAAGGATTAAAAGGATTTTTTTTAATTGTATTTTCATATTCACATAGAAAAGTAAATAATCTAAAACATGTACCATTAATTTTCCCTCTCAAAACACTTACTGAATCTTACTAATATATACTGAAATACACCATGACATAAAAAGTATGCTATTTTAAATGATTAATTTAATAAGGACGACATTAGTTTACAACACTTGAAAACAGTGAGTTAAACATATTGAAATCATAGCTGGGTATAAAACATTTAACACGATGGCGAATAAAAAATAGCCATACCGTGAGAAAACCTGCCTTATTCCATGTCAAACAGTTTTAGGTAAAGGCCAGTCGTCTCGCCTTTGACACGGCGGCTGATCGTAATCTACACTGTTTGACACCCACGTGCATCAATAGCTTTTTATGACGTCTTATTAAATATTTTATTTGGCAGTGTAGACCAAAGTCCAATACAGAGCCTGGGATGACAACGGTGCCTGGTGTGTACATTGTTGCAATGCAATTAGGCTGCTTTTGTCATGGCACGGATCGAGTATTTTCCGAGGTGATACAGACATCGCATATAACATTCGATACGCTAAGTATTTGTCGTCTGCAAACAATTTGCAAAGTTCATTAATCCTTTTCGTTGAAAAAATAGCATGGTGCTCTCTGACCGAATGTAATGGCCGACCTTCAGAAGATGAGCAAACTGTCCGCAAGACAGATTCCACGAAGAAAAAGCTGAAATTTTCCGAGAATAAGTTTATATTGTTTTAGGCCGACCTGGCCATATTCTTCAATAAGATTTATTTCACAAGATCAGACATGAGTACACCATTCTCATCCTAAATCTACTATATGCACAAAAAGTTTAACGGAGTTGCTTCTGATGTTGAGATGATGGCTTCTGTGTTCTGAGACAGTGAGAAGGTGCTCGGGGTTTTTGTTATTCATCATAATTTGGAGGCCCTGAAAGAAGAAATTAAACTAAAAGAAACAGGGAACGCGTCGTCAATCTGGCACACCGTTGCTACAAGACAATACTCCAGTCTCCATAGCACAAGTAACCGTTGCAGAAGCTTTATAATATGGTTTTGAAATGTTGTCCCTTGTCCCTTATTCACCGGATTTTGCACCCTCTGACTTCTACCGTTCCCCAACTGACGCCCCACCTTTGTGGTGGTCATTTTCAAAATAATAATGACATCATTTGTGCTGTCTGAGACGATCTTGTTGCAACATTATTCCAAGCAGCTAAGTGCAATGCAATTCATTGAGACTATGTTGAAAACTAAATGCATGAATAATAGCCTCTCCATCTTGTATAACAGTGCAAAATACGTGTTTTTCCAATAAACTGTATTATGCTGGAACTATTATATTGATTGCAAAGAGTTTGCTTTAAAAATTAATATTTAAGCTTTTCAAATTGATGAAAGATTGAAGATGGGTGACAAACATATAGTTCGGATCAAGGTTTCGCGGCGTCTGTTTTGGATCCAAACTGTTTGCAAATGTAAGCCAAGTCGCGCTTAGCATAATACGGGTTACTCGGTACAGAATAAGGTTTCCTCTTACTGTATTGCGCTAACGTTGGTATTTGAATTTGTAACAGTAAAATGTGTGAACATTTTGAACGCGATTCATTTAACACTTTACCTAATAGCATTGTTTCTAGTTTTGAAGATATGTGACTATTTAAAGCAGGTTGAAAGTAAAGCAGAATGCGCCCTAAGGCGCATTCTGCTTTACTTTCAGCCTGCTTTAAGCTATTAACTGCTAGAATAAGGAAAGTATTAAGTATGACACATATTCATTACGGTATAATTTGGAACTATTTTCTTCAGCGGATGAATAAAATGAATGTGCTTAAAGTCGCTTCTATAAGGGAAAGGGTTAAAAAGAAATTATGGCGTTCACTCAACCCTTTCATGATCAATTTTGTTGAAAGTTTTACCCCTTCACTGTCACATTGCCGTCTGCCTCAATATATTGTAAAACCTCGCTATTACGACCACTAAATTATGTTAATTATTAAGGTGTTTACGGTAGGTGACCGCTTAAAGCAAGGTGACAGAGAAACAGAAAGCTCCTATAGGAGCTTTCTGTTTCACTGTCACCTTGCTTTAAGCTGTCACCTGTCTATTATACACTCAATTAGCCTTCGTTTTAGTGGTCGTAATAGCGAGGTTTTACTGTACATGTAGTTGTCTGCAATGTCGTTTAAAGTTAGAATTAAGGCAATATGACAGACGAAAGTTTGGAAACGAGTGTCAAACAGTTTGGGTTCTGATTTGACGCCGCGTTATGGCGTCATTGAGAGTGAGAGGGTTAATTTACTGCTTAATACAGGATGAAATAGAGCAGAAAGCAGTGTCCTGTATTAAGCTATATCCTTTATGGCAAACCGCCGCTTTACACATGTTAAAATGTTTGCATACCTTTCTTTAGAAATGTGATAAACATTTAACATGGTATAGTCGTATTTGAGTGCTGCGAACCCAGATCATTTTACATAGTAACTCAGTGTTTCATCTGGATCCAAACGATATGACTCGCCGATTTTAAAAAGGAATTTCACTTTATCTTAGAGTAACTACAGACCACGAATATAACAGCACACTCCCACCACTCATTTTAAGGCCGAAAAACAAATTATTGCAGATATTAACATTAATTGTGGTTCGTTACATGAAAGCTATACGCCTAAGATATCTTAAGGGAATTGTATGTATTTTGCTCTTACAACCTTCAGAATGCTTATAAACGCCTTAGGTAAACGGGGTTTTTTTATTTAAGAAAGTAACGTACATTAAATTACAATGGAGAACATAAGTATATATTATATTTCGGCGAAAGGCTTTTTTACTCTTCTCCTACTAAAAGACCTGCTTCCGACGGAATAAAATCAATTGACTAACTGAACAATTTTACAGACGACAAATTAAAGACACACGATTATCTATCGTGGAGAATGTGTTGGTCTTTCCTAATAAGCATGTTTATGCTAAAACAATGCTGTTCACTGCAAACTATTTGGTGCCAGGTCAGACGCCGGATAATCCACTCGAATTAAAGTAAAACGTTAGAATTGTTATCAATATCGTTATTTAAAACAGTTTTTGCTTTTGCTTGTGATTAAATGAGAAAAATCAGGTATTATCCACTAGAAAGGTTGGATCAGCAATTAATTAAAATACTGATAGATAAAGTAATTAATATACATGGTCTCCTTTACAGTATAAAATTATCGCGGGCACTGAAGAAACATTTGATACTCAGTATCACATAAACTTTTGATCTATATTCAGCTGGTTATCATATAGATGTTATTATGTTATAATACAAAGCAGCGAATAAGCTCTAAGCCGGTAATTTGCCGTTCGTAGAGATTTGGCAATAGATGTGATTATTTATAACAATAATGTTTACTTGAACCTGGTTTTATACAAACTTGGTTTTATGTCTTTTATGTTTATATATTGAGACAGTTTTACTTAAAAAGCAATTATATGAATGTCAAAAAGTTTGGAATCTTATCGATGCGTCTGAACAGGATTTAAACGATATTGCAATCATTTTAATTTGTCCTAAGTCAAATATTTGCTGAAATTATCTTCACCTCATCTTATCATCTCTCATCATTCATTGATGCTAAATGACCTTTTTTTGTGTCGCAGTGCCATACAACATCAAACTCATCCATCCATCTTAACTTATGTTATATCTGTTTTGCAACGTCAAACAAAAACTAAATATTCATTTGAATTTTTATGTTTTGAGTTGTTACCCAATTCTATAATGCGTAATAAAATCAAAACTTTTACTACCGATTCTGACGTCATTTGTATTTGCAAACAGTTGAGGATCAAACCATATAGGGTCCAAGATGTTTACTCACAAGTTTTCAAAACAAAATCCAATATGAAACAAGCCAAAATATTTACAGACCAACAAAAATGTTATTATTATTATTATTATTATACCAGATTTATATAGCGCTCTTTTCACACAGGGGTAGTGCGTTCAAAAGCGCTTCACATGAAGTTACACAAATGTACCTACAAACAAGAAAAGACAAAATAACTACAATATGATCTAAAATAAACATGAATAAACATATAAAAGACAGCCCCCAAAATGGCGATCACATTACTCCCATCAATCAGCAATGAATCCACCGGCTTCTGATTGTCGACCGATAGAAACAATAGTAGAGCGCCCAAATGCAGGCCGCCAGGAAAAGACAAATAACTACAATTAGATATAAAATAAACATAATAAACGTACAAAAGACAGCCCCCAAAATGGCGATCACGTACCCCATCAATCAAGAGCAACGAAGCAAAATGCTTCTTTATGCGGACTGATAGAAATAACAGTAGAGCGCCCAATGAAGGCCACTAAACATACAGAAGACAGCCCCCAAAACGGCGATTGCACTACCTCAACAATCGAGAGCAACGAAGCAAATGGCTTCTTTATGCCGACTGATAGAAATAATAGCAGAACGCCCAATGCAGGCCGCCCAATGTAACATAACTAGGAAAAATAGCATGCGACAATAACTAAAATTTCTATAAGAGACCGAAAACCAGATAATACTCCAGAAACTCCCATTTGGACCCACAACATCTACAGCAAGAACATATCGCATAGTTAGCAGTGTTCTAATAACAAATATTAAAGTAATGTGTTTTCAGATGCTTTTTGAAAACTGCAACTGAGCTTGCATCTCTAATGTATGATGGTAGACTGTTCCAGAGCTTTGGGGCTGCATGCATGAAACTTCTATCTCCAAACCTCACCAAACGACTCCTCGGTACAACCAGCGATACTGATTTAGTTGCAGACCGCAGCTCTCTTCGAGGTTTATACACGTCAAGCATATTGACAATGTACCTTGGAGAATCATTGCACATGGCTTTGTATGTGAGTGTCAGAATTTTGAATTCAATTCTGTGTTGAACTGGAAGCCAGTGATGATCCTTCAAGACTGGAGTGATGTGATTGTACCGAGGGGTCCTGGTAATGATGCGGGCTGCTGTATTTTGCACACGCTGTAGTTTGCATAATGAGTTTTGGGGAATCCCATACAGCAGATAATTGAGAAAACTTAGGAGTGTTCATGATCAAGTTATGACAGCCCTGAAAGGCAGATAAAGCAACTATGAAAAAAGTAACAAACGATTATTATTTCAGATGAGAATAGAACAGCGTGAAAAAAGATGATGTAATTTTATCAATGTAAAAAATGCAAAAATGCTGAGATATCATTTTTCAGTTGTTCTAAAATTAAATTGTGGTCAGACAGCTGAAACACATTATGTATCCCCTTAGGATAGCAGAAATATCTACCAATTTTTGTACTGAGCAATAAACTTCTTTTAACAGATACTACGTTTTTTCTTTTTTCTCCTTTACTTGATTTATGAATTTGACAAATAAGTTTAGCTTGAATTACTATATACCCTTTTGCAACTTGTATTAATCAGTCTTTCAAATGGTAACCAAGAATCAGTTTAATTAAGACATGAACTGACTTGTTTCGGCGTTTCGGCGTTTAAGCGAAATAAACAACAGAACTTGATCGGCAAATTCCGTGAATCGCGCTAGCGATTCTTGTTTCATTTGCCGATCATTTTTGTCGTTCTTTTCGCTTAAACGCCGACAAATTCAGTTAATTTCTTATTTTTACATTATATTTGCTGTAATTTCTAATACTAAATGAACATTTTATTAGTAAACATGTACATTTAATCCATATTAGAGGTTGTTAACACGAAAAATGTGTACTATAAAAGGAACAGCCATAAGCGCATTACTGAATCTGTGTATTGTACGACAATATTGACCTGACGTTGAACTTTATGCATGAATGAATTAAAGAGTGATGACACAGTATAAATCAATAATCGACAGCGTGCTGTACATCGTCGGGAATGTTCGATAAATTACGTAAATCGTGTTACATTTTTGATCACATGTGGAGTAAAACTCCCACTTAGTTACATGTAAGCGATAAAATACGATTTCCGATTATGCTAGTATAATCGTATCTACTAAATAACATCATGTTGGGTTTAGATTTAGTTTTAAATCACAACAGTTCCTCGATACCCTCACCTGCGATTAAAGCCGGTTCACTATATATAGCTAATTGGCATTCACTTGACGTATCGCATCAGCCATAGGTGAGTCGTTAGAGCGAATGATTTGTAAAGGCGAGGTCCCGGGTTCGAATCCCGCATGAGGTAAATATTTATTTATTTGCATTTTCATATTTTATAAGTTATAAATTTTGTTTTACACATAAAATGCACGGATGACACGTTCTTCTCATTGCAACGTGTCATTCTATGCCACATCATACGTTTTCTCACACACAGCCTAACCAGCAACATGTCAAATAGGAAGTCTAAATTTATTTTATCATCTAAGTGTCATAGGGTGATATTAATTATTTCTGGAGTTTATTACATTTTTTCATTAAATTGGGTGTGTTTGTTGTTATTTCCATTCCCTTTAATTCTCATAATCCCTAGTCCAAATTATTATTTTCTAACCTTAACAGTCAAAGGGAACTAACCACTTCTTGCATGCTAGTTTGTAATCACGTGATATGTCATTCCGGTCACTTCGGTCATTTAAATTCTTCAGACAGCCATCTTTATTTTGAGCATAATAAATATATTTATATCTGGAGATTATTCCAATAGCCAGGTAACCATTTTCATTATTTAGTAACTTGAATAATTAGGTTTATATTATTAGTATCGTTATAAGTTTTGATTATGTACAGGTTCAACTTATATGCTAAGCAGAAGTTGTTTAACCATTTGTATGTACATGTTTGTTTACATAATCAGATGTCAATTTGTAATGTTTATGCTTTGTACTTATTATTGTTTTTAATTCTGTTGTAGATTTCTTTCATACATGTTGAACTCCAGTCATCGAGACAATAAATTATAAACGTTTCGGGAGTGTTGCTGCTTCATTTTCAACCAACTTCACCCAGCCGTGGGCTGAGGCCCGGTCGGGGTCACCCTGAGAACCCATAAGAACCCAAGAGCTCTACGAAACTGGCGCCCAACGTATCAGGATGACGAGGTTTATTTGACATTGTGCTAAGGTGCTGCTTCGATTACTGTGACGACAGTACGTATTCTTCAACGATCAGGAACGGAACAGGCCGTTTTTCAGAGACCAGCTGGACTTTATAATTCAACAAAGTGATAGTTTATTCTTTTCGCGTTTGGTGCACCCAAGGGATTTTGTATGTGTTACCCGGGATAGGATTTACCCGTGATAGTTACGACAGATATTCAACTACAGTGACAGTGACAGTATATGTGTACACAGATTACAGAGTGAGTGTGTTGACATTCAGGTGTGTGTTTGTGTGTGTAGTGTGTTTTGTGTTTATAGTGGAAGTGTGTTACATATAGTAATAGGAAATATTGTGATTAGTGTTATAGTTTTGGATTTAGGATTTACGGTGAGTGGGTTTGTTTATTTTTGAACAACTGTGTTGATATTTAATTATACTATTCACTGACCTAGATCCTTGAATGTGTAACAAGGTTTATATGCACGAGATTATATATCTTTAGCATTTCATTGATTGATATAGACTTCATTATATTAAATTTTAGATATTACTTTTTATACTGTGTCCGTTTACAGGCCTGTGTTTTGATATCTTTCTGATGACGGGTTTGCCGTTGTCAGAAAGCTGTCGGCTCCTTTCTATATTTTTGATATTGTTGTTTATTTGCCCTCTAGTTGTATGTTACTCTGTTCTCCAGGTTCCATTTGTTGTGATATGTTGTAAAAGTTTATTTTTCATTTTTGCGTACTTAGTTAATCGCCGCTAAATGTGAATAGTTTCCAAACTGTAATCTCTCTTTTTCATTTTCGAGTAGGACAAATCCTAGTAGACTAGTCGATAATGTTACCTGTACGGATATGATAGCGCGATAGCGTAGGGGTTATGCTACCCGCTTAGCACTCCTAATATCGTGAGAT
The DNA here is from genome assembly GCA_922989275.2 of Gari tellinella. Taxonomy (NCBI): domain Eukaryota; kingdom Metazoa; phylum Mollusca; class Bivalvia; order Cardiida; family Psammobiidae; genus Gari; species Gari tellinella. Next base: position 91,186,012 of record OV277857.1, read on the forward strand.
CAAACCCGGGTAGGCGCACATATTTTTTTCTCGATTTTTTTCAGATTTTTTTTCCTCTTCCTAAGATTTTTTTTCTGAAGTGACCTGTTCTGCACAGTTATCAGTTTTGCACTAGATCTTGCATGTACTAACCAATCATTGATATTAACAGTGCTATGTACATAAAGTACAGTGTGACCATAGTTAGCCATTTACCCAGTCGAAGGTGTTGTTTATATGTATAGTTGTGGATCCAGATCGAGATTATATATTCAATACAGAAAACAGTTTGGATCCTGACCAAGGGAGTTACATAGGTATTAATTGAAACGTTTAGCCCGTGTTCTTTGTTGTTTACTTTACATACAAAAGTTATCGATCGAAGCGTATTCAATTATCGGTAAATTTGGGCGACACATATTACCGTGCCGCTATAGCTCAATCGGGAGCGCGTCTGCTTTGTAAGCATAACGTTGCGAGTTCGATACTCAGGCCTGACGTGCGTTTTTTTTCTTGAGGAGTGCACTACAGTCAGGAGAGGATAAAAGGAAACAAACTACAGGTTATTGTTGAGTAGTTATATGTTCTGTAGTGTAGTATATGGTAACTTTGTGTAGTGTTTTTTTTGTAGAGTTAGATTTTTTTGTTTGGATACAAACGTGTTTGATGTTTGGTTATTTACAACTACACTTCAGTACAGATTTCGCTGCAGTCATACACTTAACATATTATATCATATTTCAGCAACTATAATTTCAACGTTTGATAAATTTGTGGAGTGTCAAAGTTATCTGTGACAGTACAGTAGAACTTGTGTATAGTTCGACATGGCACATCAAATATCGGAACGAAAATTAAGGAAAATAGAAAGAGAAAGAAGAAAGGAGGATGAAGAAATATTAAGAGGAGAAGCAACAAGACAGACACAAGAGCGCCTAGCTTTTCAAAAGGAGCAGAAGGAGCAATTAAGGAAAGAAAAAGAGAAAATGGAAATTGAGCTAAGGAATATGAAAGAACAGATAGATAGGGTTCGCCAGGAAAGGCATGGAACGAGGAGACAACATATTTACGACAGAGCGTTATTAGAAGGAAGAAGTGACAATGATGAATTAGTCAATAGAGTAGATGACCATAAAAGGGATGACGATAAAACGTCAAGTGAGAGATACACAGATACTGATAGAAGATACGAAGTTGTTCATAGGGAACAGGAAAGAATGGACATTGACAAAGAGTTGGAGAGAAGAGCTGAAAGGAGAATTATAGAAGAGCAAAGAAAGGACACTGCTTTGATTGACAAGAGCACTGCAGTACTGGAAAGAACAACAGCTGGACAGGAGAGACTAGAAAAAATATTATTGGAGCTAGAGGAAATTGAGAAAAGGAAGATGGACCTTATAGAGCTAGAAAGATGTGAATTTGAGTCAGATCCAGTAGATGAACACGGTAAAGATGAAGGAGAATACAGGAACGTGGTAGAGGACTTTGATTTGGGGAAGCCAAGAGTTAGAATTTCAAGTCAAGATCGAGAAAACGAGATGACTACAACCCCTGGTGTTAGAAGACGATACACTCAGGATGAAATGGAGGAATGTGAAGTTGAGAAAGCATTTACGTCCAGAGGATATAAGTACAATCAGAAAGAATATGAAAGAGAAATGTTGGACAATATAAGATTTGCGAGGAGTTGTGAAGAAACCGATAGAAACACAATACACGAAAGCACTCGAGTTGCCTCTGCACACCAGGAGAGTGATGAGGATAGCGAAGATGATGTCTGGCATACTCGATCGCGTGTTGATGACAGTATAGCTTTGGAACGCTATGGTGAGAAGAACGTAGGAAACAGATATGGAGTAGAAGATAGGAAAAGAAGAAGTTCTAAACATGGCGTCGATGTACGCATGTCTAACTTCGTACCTCGCAGGTCATGGACTGAAGATAATAGGAAGGAAAGGACTATTAAACAGGAAAGTCAAGACAGAGAGGATGGTTTAAGACATGATATCAAAACTGAAGATAGGACAATTTACGCATCAGGATATGAAACAGATGACGAAATTGATATAGTCAAGGACAGAATTGAACAAATGAGGATTTCAAATAAAAAGATGGAGGAGAAGATGTACGCTATGAAGCGTTTGCGGGAAAAGAAAAAGATAGAATTACTACATGAGCAAGAGAGACTGAGAAAGGAAAGAAATAGATACAAGCTTATGGAGTTAAAGAAGGAGGAACACAAACTAATTGACAAACAGAAGCATTACAGAGAGCAGTTAATAGATATGACTGACAAATTGGAGGCACCAGACAGAATTACAGATGACAAAGGATTGTTGTATGAATCCCAATATTTTCCAGGAAAATACTTAGTAAGGGAGAACATTTGTCAAGAGAAACTTCAAGAACCAAGGATATCAAAACCACCTACATTGCCTATTCTTTCTGAAGAATCATTTGAGGAATGGAAAGTTCAAGTGCAAGTCCTCATAGATTCCGGAATATATCCAAAGGAAACGCTTACCTATGCCATCAGAAATTGTATCAGCAATTCATCGGGAGCAATCCGGAAGATCTTGCCTACTATTCCATTAAGTTCTACAGCAGATGACATACTGAGTAAGTTAGAAAGTCTGTATGGTGACAGAAGATCAGGGGAATCACATTTGGCAGAGTTTTATAGAACAAAACAATTGCCGGAGGAAACCATAGCAGAGTGGGGATTAAGACTGGAAAATATCCTGCAGAAAGCTCAGAACAAAAGTCAGATAGATTTGGAACAGAAAGACCTGATGCTTAGGAGACGGTTTTGGAAATACCTGTCGAACGAAAAGCTGAAGCTCAATACCAGAATGTCTTTTGAGAGATGTTCGTCGTTCGAAGAACTCTTGAGAGAAGTCAGAGTTGAAGAAAGAGAACTTAACACTGAGAGCGATACATCTGATAGACACTCAGAATCAGTTGAACACACAAATGTCTACCATGAGCTTTTGGAAAGAGTGGACAAATTGGAAGAGGAAGCTCATAGGAAAGATAATAATCATCAAGAAAGAAGAGATTGCAAATATCGTGATAAAACCAATGAAAACAGAGGATGGTATGATGGAAGACGCGATAGTGATAGAGATAGATGGAGAGAAGGATATGATGGAGGAAGATATGACAGAGGAAGGAGTAGATATAGGAGATATGACGATAGAAGATATCACGATGGAGATATAAGATATAGAGGATATGATGAAAGGAGATATCAGGATGGATACAATAGATATGGAAGATATGACAATAGAAGATACCAAGATGGTGACAGAGGATATAGGAGAAGGGAAGATAGCCGTGAAAGAAGGGACTATGATCGACATGGAGAAAGACAAAACTCAGACAGAAATTGGAGAGATAGGACAGACGAAAGTGGAAGTAGAGGATACAGAGATGATGGAGGACGACAAAATGAATATCGTAGAGATAACGATAAAGAAAAATATGATAACAAAGAGAGGAATTCTGACAAAGATCAGAAGCACGAAGAAACGGATAAGAGAAATAATGACCACGATAATCGGAGGAACAGAGATTATCAGAATGGAAACAAGGAACACGATAGGAGTTCAAGGTACAATAGAGATCGAGATCAACGAGACTCAAGAGATAACAGAAGAAGTCAAAATGTTGGTAAAACAGGAGAATCAGACAAAAAGACCTATGGAGGAAAGGAAGGTCAATCAAACCGGTAACTGTCTCAGTTGAAGGGCAAACTGGGGACAGTGAGACGAAGAGCCCTACATTCAGATTAACTGAACATATCATGGGAGGAAATAATGTTGCCAATATCATATTGGAAGGCCAAGAAACTACAGCAGTTATTGATACTGGTTCGGTAGTTACTACGATTTCGGAAAGTTTTTACAACAGTTTGAAGAATAAGCCTACATTACAGCCACTTTCTAATTTCAAATTAAAGTTAATTGCCGTCAATGGACAAACCGTACCATACAATGGATACATAGAAGCTCAGATAGCTGTACCTTTCATGAGTGACAAAACATTTAATCTACCGATTCTGGTTGTTCCAGATTCAAGGAGTAACAAGAAGGATCCTGCTATTGTCGGTACAAACTTCATTAGAATATGCAAGTCCGAAGTATCTACAGAGAACACAAATATTCCAGAAGCATGGAGTACTGCTTTTCACAGCTTAGTTGATACAGTGGGTACTGTTAAGACAACCCAGAGAATAAAGCTACAGCCAAATGAAGTTAGAACAATCACAGGATTTGTTAGGAAATTAAGATCAGTGGACGCTTGTGTCACGGAAGTTGGTGAAGACCCTTGTTCGTCTCGCGTTAATGTTTGTCCCAGAGTGGTCAAGTTGAATAAACCGGGAAATACTGCAAGAGTTCCCGTGAGAATCTTCAACATGTCAACAAAGCCATTATCAATACCTCCAAAAACGAACATCTGTGACTTGAAAGAAGTAGATGTTTTGAGAGATGGACTACTTCATGATGATAACGATGATGAAGGAACAGTAGGAGTTAGACAGCAAAAGGATTCAGAGGACGATGGCAAAGACAAGATAGAAGTTGATTTAGAGGACACTTCATTATCAGCAGAACAGAAAGAGGAAGGGAGAAATTTCTTAAATAGATGGCACCACATATTTTCGAAATCACCAACTGACTTAGGAAATACTAATCTGGTCGAGCATGAGATACATCTTATTGACGACAAGCCATTCAAAGAAGCAACCAGACATATTCCGCCAGCTCTTTTCAACGAAGTTCGGGAACATTTGAAAGACATGTTGGATTGTGGAGCTATTAGACAGTCAAATTCGCCTTACTCGTCCAATATAGTCATTGTGCGGAAGAAAGATGGAACAATAAGATTCTGCATTGATTATCGGAAACTGAATCAGCGCACCATCAGAGATGCATACTCTATTCCAAGGATCGAAAATACTTTACATTTACTTTCAGGCTCAAAATATTTTTCAAAATTGGATTTAAGATCAGGCTATTGGCAAGTGTCAATGAAAGAAGAGGACAAAGCTAAAACTGCATTCTCAGTAGGACCATTAGGATTTTATGAAGCAAACCGCATGCCTTTTGGTTTAACAAATGCCCCAGCTACATTTCAAAGACTCATGGAACGTTGCATGGGAGAGTTACACCTTCAGGAGTGTTTGATATATCTAGACGATATTATCATATTTTCGGAAACATTCGAGGAACACCTGAAACGACTGAATTCTGTATTTACGAAATTAGAACAGCACAACTTGAAATTGAAAGGCTCAAAATGCGAATTCTTCAAATCGAAAGTGATATATCTTGGACATGTAGTTTCAGAGGAAGGAATAGCAACGGATCCAGAAAAAACAGAAGCAGTAAAGTCGTGGCCTATTCCAAACTGTACAAAGGATGTCAGGAAATTTTTGGGGTTTACAGGCTATTATAGAAGATTCATCAAGGGATATGCTCGAATCGTTAGACCACTTAGTGATCTATTAGTTGGCCATTCTACCAAGAAACAGAAGAAGAAAAAGAAGGCATCAGAAAAGGAAACACCGTTTGTTTGGGGACTATCTCAACAAGAGGCTTTTGACACCATCATAGAGAAGTTGATAAAACCTCCTGTATTAGCTTATGCTAATTACCAGCTACCATTCAAGCTGCACACTGATGCATCAGGATCAGGGTTAGGTGCCGTACTTTACCAGCACCAAGGAGGCAATGACAAAGTCGTAGCTTATGCTAGCAGAAGCTTGAAGCCAGCAGAAAAGAATTACCCCGCTCACAAATTAGAATTTTTAGCACTAAAGTGGGCAATGACAGAGAAATTTAATGATTATCTTTATGGAAGCAAAGTGGAAGTATGGACAGACAACAACCCACTAACCTACGTGCAGACCACCGCCAAACTAGACGCTACAGGTCATAGATGGCTTGCTGCTCTAAGCAACTATGATTACTCGATCAAATATCGTAGCGGAGCAAGCAATGTGGATGCAGACAGACTCTCACGTAGAGATATAATCGGGACATCCATATCTGAATCTGAAAAACAAGTTACCTCCGTACCACCTGAAAAGGAAGACTCACTTACCTCTGTAAAACCTGGAAACACAGTAGCTGAAACAGAAACAATGGATGAGGAGACGGTACAAGCACTTACCTGTGCAGCATCAGTAGACCATGAGCAGTCACCATTTGTATTCAGCATTACAAGTCCTGACAACTTCAAGCAGGCTGAAGCAAATGATGAAGTTCCGGATCATGGACTCCAAAAGGAAGCACTTTCAGCAAAGGACTGGAAGGTTGCTCAGTCCAAGGATAAGGATATTACCGAGGTGATTCAACATCTTAAAGCAGGAACCAGACCTTTAGCTAGGCAGGTCTCGTCTACAAACGTCTTGAAATACCTCAGAGTATGGGATCGCTTGGATTTTAGAGATGGAGTAGTGTATCACCAAGGGAAACTAAATGATCAGGATTATCAACAGATCCTGCTTCCTGAATTTCTTAGGAATGATATCTTTGGAACGCTCCACGACCATCTTGGCCATCAGGGAAGAGATAGAACTACGTCTCTCTTCAAACAGCGGTTCTATTGGCCAGGGATGGACTCGTGGATCCAGGAGAAAGTCAGGAGTTGCCATCGTTGCATCCGCCGGAAGTCAATACCATCAACAGCATCTTTAGGCAATATCTCATCATCAGCACCAATGGAAATACTATGTGTGGACTTCTTAAGCTTAGAGAGATCAAAGGGTGGGTTTGAAAATATCTTGGTGGTCACTGACCATTTCACAAGGTATGCTCAAGCCTACCCTACCAAGAACCAGCTTGCAAAAACAACAGCTAAAGTATTATTTGACAACTTCATCGTACATTACGGGTTTCCATCCAGAATTCATTCCGACCAAGGCCCAAATTTCGAATCTGATCTAATGAAAGACCTCTGCAATTTAGCCGGAATGGAGAAAAGCCATACAACACCGTACCATCCCATGGGTAACGGGCAAGTGGAACGGTTCAATTCCACACTGTTGAAGATGCTGGGAACGTTAGAAGAGCACGAAAAGGCAGACTGGAAAGCACACGTCTCAACATTAGTCCATGCCTATAACGTGACGATTCACAAGTCAACTGGGTTCTCTCCTTATTTCCTCATGTTTGGACGCCACCCTAAGCTAGCCATCGACGCCTTGCTAGGAATCAATACCTCAAATGAAGACAGTCGCTCCAAACATGAGTACGTCAGGAAGCTAAAGGAACGATTAACCATAGCTTACGAGAAGGCAAAGGAGGCAGTCCAAAAAGCTTCTCAGACAGACAAGACCAGATATAACGTGAAGGCCAAGGCAAGTAAGCTAGAGATTGGTGACATGGTGCTCGTTAGGAACGTTGGGTTGCGAGGAAAACAGAAACTAGCAGACAAATGGGAGGACACTCCATATGTCGTGATCAGCCAAAAAGGTCCAAATATTCCCGTTTACGTAGTCAGGAAGGATTGCCCTAACAGCAGGAAGACCCGTACTTTACATAGAAATTTATTGCTTCCGTTAGGCCATACTTCACGAAAGAATTCGTCCGTTCAAAGGTATGTGATACCAGCTCGAAGATCAAAACCATCAGTTGATCATCAGACAGAGAGTACACGTCCTCAGCGAAGACGTAAACCTCCTGTGAGGTATGCCCCAGGAGACTAGGACTTTTAGCCAGAACACGGTGTAAGTGTTTTATATTGTAATTGACACTATTCAGATATAGTGATCATCGCATAACGTCGTCAACTTTGGAGTTTTGCTGTTGTTTTGACGACGGTATTATTTCTTATCAGTGTTTTGTTGTATTTTTGTATGCATTTCAATTTGCGTAGAAGATTTACTTTCATGTACGTGTTGGTATAGTTAGAGTGAGGCAATATCTTCAAGTTTAAGACGTTGTAGGATTGTTATATTCCTGCAGGTAGTCTAGGAAATATCTTTGCTGTCTTGTTCTCAAGTCTTAACTGTATTAGCGTACTTTTCTATTTTTCATATAGTTTATATATGGAAGCTACGCAATGTTTTTTTTTTGTAACTGTATTTTGTATATTTTGCTCCGTGGACGCATTACGCAGTTCGTGACTTTTGTTGTTATGCCATGTATTAAACTGTCATATTGCATTTGTGTTTGTCATTTATTTTATCGTTTACTTGGTGTATTTATTTATCTGTGATATTTTGAATGTCGAGGACGACATTTTTTGAAAAGGGGGGTGAATGTCATAGGGTGATATTAATTATTTCTGGAGTTTATTACATTTTTTCATTAAATTGGGTGTGTTTGTTGTTATTTCCATTCCCTTTAATTCTCATAATCCCTAGTCCAAATTATTATTTTCTAACCTTAACAGTCAAAGGGAACTAACCACTTCTTGCATGCTAGTTTGTAATCACGTGATATGTCATTCCGGTCACTTCGGTCATTTAAATTCTTCAGACAGCCATCTTTATTTTGAGCATAATAAATATATTTATATCTGGAGATTATTCCAATAGCCAGGTAACCATTTTCATTATTTAGTAACTTGAATAATTAGGTTTATATTATTAGTATCGTTATAAGTTTTGATTATGTACAGGTTCAACTTATATGCTAAGCAGAAGTTGTTTAACCATTTGTATGTACATGTTTGTTTACATAATCAGATGTCAATTTGTAATGTTTATGCTTTGTACTTATTATTGTTTTTAATTCTGTTGTAGATTTCTTTCATACATGTTGAACTCCAGTCATCGAGACAATAAATTATAAACGTTTCGGGAGTGTTGCTGCTTCATTTTCAACCAACTTCACCCAGCCGTGGGCTGAGGCCCGGTCGGGGTCACCCTGAGAACCCATAAGAACCCAAGAGCTCTACGAAATAAGGTTAAAGAAATAATCTTAAACTTTTTTGAAACTTTGGCAAAAAAGAAAGAAAAAGAAGAAAGAAAGCGAGAAAAAGGAAAATTATAGAAAAGAAAAAAAAACAGAAGAAGTAGATATATATATGTGGGGGATAGAAAAAGGGATGATGTACGGGTCTTGAACCACTGGCCTTTTACGAAAAGATAATGTATAGTCGCCTTCCTTACCAATTGAGCTAATAACTTATCGTTACGTTTCATAACCGGTCAATGTTATTTGTCTCTGTTTACCGGTTTCGGTAACATGTGCGTTCTCGTATAAATTTAACGAAGTGTCCCAAAAATATTTAGAAATGAAACGAAGTGTTAAATTATGCTAATAGAGGTCACCAACGTCAGGTCAATATTGTCGAACAATATATTGGAACGCAACAAATAGTTCCATTGTTGACCATAAAAGTCATCATAGTTGACCGTGTGGCGCGAAACGGCTAATAGGTAGGTATACATCGGTCAGGGAGCATATTTGAAAAACAATCCACCAAATGTATGCCGTCCGACTTCAAAAGATTATTTCACGAAGTAAAGATCTATAAGCTCCGCTTCCTCTGCGAAAGATATCCACAAGTCTCGCCCCTCGGGCAATTGCATCTATACGAATTAAACGTCTTTTTTTCAATGGAATTGAATGGGGCGTATGTTGATATAGAATATTGATCGCTTAATGCAATATCAATACGCATTGTTTGTTTTAAAATCCGTTTATTCCATTCTTGTCTGTTTTGCCTTAATCAGTAATCTGCTTGTTTGTTTGTTTTTTCGACATAAAACAAAGTTTCTAAAACAACTAACCACTTACCATAAGTTAACCCTTTACCTGATGGCCTAGTTCTAGTATTTCAGATATATGACTACTTAAAGCAGGATGAAAGTAAAGCAAAATGCGCCTTAGGGCGCATTTTGCTTTACTTTCAGCCTGCTTTAAGCTATCAGGTGCTATAATATAGAAAAAAATTCCCTATAATACATATTCATTACTAATTAAAATGGAACTATTTTCTTCAGTGGATGAATAAATCATATCCACTAAAAGGCGCTTCTATTGGGGAAAGTGTTAAGAAATACTACAATCTGTAATTATCATATTAACACGAGATTCACTAAAATTCCTAAATAGCAGTAATTCTTTTCTTTATCAAATTTCAATAATTTTGTATATTTAACTCCTTCATTGCCTTGCCTCAAGTAAAACAGTTTTAATCCTGGTCCTGATTCCAACTGTTTGTCACTCATTTCAATTATTCTTAAGCCATAATATTATGAAAATAGTGATGATACCTAACATTTAGATTTTAGAATTAAACACCGACGGTAATTGTTTAAAATAGACTTGAATTTGAATTTGAATACAGTTCCAAATTAATTACCACCTTCAGAAGATTTGTTTACGTTACTTCAAACAGTAAGCCGGTAAGTTCATGATAAAATATTAACCAGATAACCCCGTAAGAGCTATCTGACGACTGTATAGTCATACTTGAAGTTGGTGACTGTCTTTAACAGCACACTTTATATTTTGAGTGCTTCGCTGATCGCTGGTACATATGTTAGTTGGAGTTATAACATAACAGACGGCGTGAGCGTTGAATAACACCCGTTGTTTAAATGTCATATATAACTAATTAAATAACTATGCAAATGAGGCACGCCACGACGTCGTTACTTGTGACGTCATTAATATGCGTTCTATGCGTTCATTTTCCAACGTCTTCTTTCCATCATGTAGATTCAATTTATAGATTTTTGGTTGATTAATCAATATTAGATCTACATGAAAGTGCTTATTAATACAGAACAGAACATACTTTATTCAACTTGTACACACTCAGGTACCTCGTTAAATTACATACAATCATACAATACAAAACATACATGGTCAATGTGGAAACAGTATAGGTCTTCTAACAAAATTTACTTGGAAATTACAAAGAAAGCACTGTAGGATGCACTGCACTGTATGGAGCACTGTACATTCTACTTGTACTTTAATTATGTATTTTTCTGATATAAATTTGTAACAAAGTTATTGTAAAATTTTACATTATTTTACATTCTAGTGTAGGAGAATGAACTATGCAATTGTAATTAATGTGGATAAATACAACAATTAATAAATTCAAGGTTGTGACGTAAAGTTTCTGACTTTGGCAATACAGTTACATACAAACACACATTCCTTAACCCTTTCCCATATAAGCACATTTTAGTACATTCGCGTTATTCTTCCGCAACACAAAATAGTTTCAATTCATACAGTCATGAACATATAGCATAGGATATGGTGGCTTAAGAGTAAGATAATACCAGCCGAAAGTAAATCAAAATAAGTCTTAAAATCTGACTCTAGTTTTACGCAAAGTATTGTAAACGATGTAGACCCAGACCTAGTGGCTAAACCGGAAGCCCCCAGGTCTGGATAAGCAGCGTTTGCAAACGCTATATATATAATTTTATTTCACACCTACATCGATTAAACCAATCGAAAGCCCCTCTTTCTACCACGTGACGGTACAAGAGAACCCTATATTGTACCGGAATTTAAAAAATCTATCCCAGAAGGCCATATTTTTCTCATATTGGACTCGGATCCAAAAAACCTATATTTTTCATATTGGACTGGACAACTCTTCCGACACTCTATTAAGAGTAACTTCCCTTGGCATTTCACCTTGTTCCATCTCTGCAATGACACCCACTTGGAGACACATATTGTGTGTGTTGCTCGGAGCGAGTCTTTATAGGGAGGGAAAAATAAGACTTGGCTTACATTTGCAATATTTATTTAATTTAATGACGTAACGATAAACAATATGCTGTAGACGTTTTGGCGCGTTAACGTTCAAACGTAAAATACAGTAAATAACGTGGTGACGTTATAATAAGTTGTTTTTCTATATTATGAATATAATTTTTGTTTATCCGAATATACATTTTAAAAATGCATAAGATAATTTATGCCTTATCGGACTGAAATTCTAAACATTAGTAAGTTTTATAATCATAACAACAAAAGAAAAAATATGAAAATGCTTTTGAGGAATAAAATTACTGTAGGTATTTCTTCACTTTTAAAGGGAGGTATTTCATAAAGTTCGTTATATCATAATTTGAAAACCGACCCTTTGTTAGATTTCTTACACCTTTAACATGTTTAAAAAGAGTATATTGATGGAGGTAAATGATTAAAAATTAGATCTAGAACAGAAAATTATGCAAAATGATACGTGTAGACGATTATAGATTTGAAATAGATCTACTGGTGTGAGTAATAGCATTTTGGAGCTGTTTATAAGAGAGTTACGTCCACTCAGAGTCATGCGTGTAAATGTATGAATTTAAAAGTAGTCGCCTCGGTAAGATTGTAGTTATAATGTACTGTTAAGTGTTAAGTGATCTACACTATTGTTTATTTTTCATTGCAAAATAGAAAAATGGCGAATGCTTTTGGAGCGGAAAGTGGGGGTAATTCATATAGGTTATATAAAGTAGGCCTAAGGATTAAACTTAAATGCTTCAAATCAAAAGTAACTTTCCGAATAGCGGCAGTCGACAAATTTAAGCAGATGGTATTGCAGCCATGAAAAGAGTTAGACATAAAAAATATTGTCCTGTTTAGGGAACTGCGACAAGAGCCGGTGTAGGGAGGGAACACTGTATTTTGTTTTTGGAAATTGCGAAGTCAAAGCACGGAATTATACAAAATGTGTATAAGTCTGTGGTCAAAGGCTAGGCTAGGCTAGAATGAATAGGAAAAAATGCATGTGGTTTCTTTTGTCATTTTATAATTTTATGGTGTGAAATAAAGAGGTAATTTAACAGTGTTGAGTACAATACTGAAATCTATTGGACTCGTACACAGCAGTCATTATCCATATTGGACTCGGCTATCGCCTCGTCCAATATGAATTATGGCTGCTGTGTACTCGTCCAATAGATTTCAGTATTGTACTCAACACTGTTAAATAACCTCTTAATATTATTGTATATGATTAAAAAATCATATTAAAATCTAATGTTAAACATTAATTACTATATATTTTCCCTTTTAGTTCATGTATAGAGCGTACAACCGCGACTCGCCAGTACGGTGATTAAAGGTTACATGATTTGGCTAATTAACTGTTACAGATCATGTTTCTTTCGATAGTTTGACACTGAGGCAGCATACTTTAGTCTGTATATTTGAGTATCCCTAAGACGTGCCACGTGTTAGAGAGGGCGTCTTAGTATTATACACAATCTGCTAAATTTTAGAAACATTACTAGTACACGTGTAAAGCAAATTCTTGTATTTTGGTCTGTAGTATGGAAGTACCCATAAGACGTGCCGCGTATATAGAGGGCGTCTTAGATTTCAGTGTGCAGCTGGGCTCACATACACAGTTTGTTAGACTGTAAAACTAGGTAAGAAAGTAGAGAATTATGTTTAATTACATCTGTACTATGCAAGTACCCCTAAGACGTGCCGCGTTTATAGAGGGCGTCTTAGATTACAGTGTGCAGTAGGGCTCACATGTACAGACATATTTCCGCTGTCGTGGTAATAGAATGCTGGTTTTAATGGTAGCATAAAGGTGAGTATATTCGCCATACAGGACGTTGGGACGTCAGAACATACAACACTTCATCTATAAGCCTGAGAGTAAATCTTTTCTTACACTATTGGCTTGTACTATATATTTACACAAATTTATCAGTGCGACTTTGCTTTTTGTCTTAAGCAATTCTGTAAATTTATGCATACTTGGGCGTTGGTAGAAATGACGTTTTATTAATTTGCTACGAAGATCATTATATGCTGAACACTTTAAAACAAAATGAAACTCATCTTCTAAATCATTGCTTTCGCATAACTGACATATTCTTTCGTGTCTTTCCAAACGGTTTCGTGCATATCTTCCAAACTCGATGCGTAATTTATGTGCAGGTACACGCAATCGTGTTAATGCAAATCTTGATGATTTGTATTTCAAAGTGTTCAGATAATCTTCAATACCAAACTCTTCTTTTATATACAGATACAAGTGACTTAAGACATTATTGTTTTTTAAATCAGCGTGCCATTGTTGCTTGAAACAATCTATAACCCTTTGTTTAAATACTGGTATAAAACGTTTGAAATCAATATTTTCTGGATAGTCCCAAACGTCGGTAAAACCAAAATGGTTGAGTAAATCTTTAACTTTTGAAGCCCAATTAGTTGCCCCCTTTTTACATCTTTCTCGAACATCATTGTATACATTTTTTAAAATTATATTGTCAGTATTTAACAAATTACACCAGTATTTAATTATTTGAACATATCTGTTGATATACAGGGGATACCTTCCCAATTCACCATAAACAGCTGCATTACTTGTGCTTTGTTTAACGCCCAGTATAGACTTACAGTATCTTAAGTGCACACGCTCGATATCTTTAGACTTTGAAAATCCCCAGACAGTGCTAGCATAATTTAAAATAGAGCCGACAAACGAATCAAATAATTGTAATTCTATCGAAGGGCTAATTTCATATTTGTAAATATTACACAATAACTTATTAACCGCTTTAATAGCCTTACCAACAATATACTGGTTATTTAGTACAAATGAACCCGTGTAATTAAAAACGACGCCTAGGTAATTGAAATCGTTTACGATTTCTAAAGGCTCATTATTATAATACCAACGTTCATCTTGTTCATCTTGTTTTACTGGCCCTCTTTTGCGGAAAACCACAACTTTCGTTTTACTTGTGTTCACCTCATACATATAATAACATAAACATTATGCTATGCTAGTGAACGGGGTTAATTTGGAACAACTTTTTTCCTGTATAGATCTACTTATATCGCGCTTAGCATTCACTTGACCTCAAAGGCTGCGATAAATAACTTTTCTAGGTTATGTTATAAAAAGAATATAACATTCGTGTTCATTATTTATTGGATTTATCAAACTCGTCGTTTTAGAAAACGATAAAAACTCGGCAAAGCCTCGTTTGTATCGTTTTCTAAAAGACTCGTTTAATAAATCCAATGAATTATGAACACTCATGTAATATCCTATATTACATATACAGTGGCGTAGCTTCCTATAGGCCGTGTAGGCCGCGGCCTACACATAATTTTCAGAAAGTCAAAAAATAAAAAAGTCTTAAAACGTCAAAAATGCAATAAAAACACAGCCTAAGGGGGGTAAGTCTTAAATTGATCGAACGGCATTTCGGGAAACACAGGCATTATTCAGGCCAAAACCAGCCAAAAAATTTTCGCTCGCTCCGCTCCCGTTCACGATGTTCTTACGTTCACTCTAACTTTCAAAGGCGGTGCTCTACGATTGCATTTACACAGACTCCCTTGAACAAACATTTCGCAAAAACGCTTTATTATAACATGTAAACATCATTTATCATTTCTAAAAATGTTCTGAATTATCCCGTCATCGGATATCTTATAGTACCCTCTATCGGTGAGGATACCAAGAAGTTGTTACAAGGATCCTGGCCACCATGTCTTCAGTTTAAGTACTCGTTCCCCACACGGTTTGTCGGAATTCCCAGTATCTCACATGTGCTTCTTTATAATTCAGTTGAGTAAAATGCGATGTATGTTTTTTAAATTGAAGTACTGTAGCGAACTTGAAACATAATTATAAATAACATAGGCTATCCACGGAATTATACAAAAGGGTATAATTCTGTGGGCTATCTAGTAAGAATGCAAAAACAAAAACAAAAAACAACCGAACAAGGACTTGTACCGCTGCATGTTTGCTGTCATATTGTTTTTCGGTTCTATGAAACGAATACCTGCTCCCCCAATAATTAGTAAAAATACCTTGATCTTAAAATGTAAGTATTTTACCTGTTTCGAATGCGTGAAACACCCTACAAAAGCACCAGAACCATGTAGGAATAAAAATGTTCACGGGAGAGCATGCCCCCGGACCCAACCCCCTATTAAGAGTGCGTACACTAATTAGAGTATGTATATAGTAGGGGTTAACAATTAACTGTTGGAATACATAATGTCGAAAAATATTATCCTAAATTAAATAATTTGTTATTTTGAATTTGAATTTTTACATAGATTTGTGCAAAGTATTATACAATTTTTTAAAGCACGAACCGCCTCCAGAACGCATCAGAGACGGTCTAGGAATAAATTTTTCCCGGGGGAGCATGCCCCCGGACCCCCCCCCCCCCCCCCCCCAACAAAAAAACCCACACCCTAATAAGAGCAGTTTACGAATCCAACTGGTTAGGTGTGGGGATTACAGATGGATGACTGGAAAGGCAACTTGTCGAACGTATTATACTACATGTATATCCAATATTGATGATATTTTGAGTTGATTATTTTTACATAATTATAGAGTTACAATGTATATGTTTATATAATACCTGTTTGCAATGCGGGGAACGCCCCTAGAACGCGCCAGAGACCATCTAGGAAATAAAATCCCGGGGAGCATGTCCCTACCCCTCTAGTAAAATGCGTACAACAACCTGTCTAGCCACATGCACGGGGTAGTAAGTGTCAGACTATTTTCCTTTTATGATTACTCTTGAATCAACGTCTTAACCCGAAACATGCCTCTACGTGTATATATAGACATCGTGACATACAAGCTAACCTATTCCACACGCTATATCTAGCGTAGATGATTCTTAGTACATTGTAATAAATGGTCCATTAATTTGTAAAGTAATAGTGTACTTAATGACGATTTACAAGTAACACGATCGTCAGTATAACCACATAGTTCCTCCATGGTATAACATTCAAAATGATATTAGATCTATATACATTATACAAAAATCATGGCTCTAGAAACATGTTTATCACTTCTAGATATACGCCAAAACGCATTTCCGACGTTCTACGATCAAATTTTTCCTGGGGGAGGACCCCCAGGACCCCCTTCTATTAGGCCTACACATACATTTCTTCCAAGCTACGCCCCTGATATATTTCAACTCTTCATTGCCTTACACCGAGTGCAGTAACATTTTGATCTCGATCAGACATCGAGTGGCTCGGCGTCTGATCAGAATCCAGACTGTTTGACATTCATGATTTCAGTCATTGAACCTGAATATTAAATTTGAGGAATAATAGCAGACGATAATTATTGTTTAAAGCAGATGGCGTCGCGGCAGTGACAGCGTTAACGTTAACCCTTTCAACTCTACAGCCCTCTGTAGAGATTACTGATTACATTTGCAAACAGTATAGACCCTGATCAGAGGGCTCCTATAAACAATGCAGACCCTGATCAGAGGGCTCCTATAGGAGCCCTCTGATCAGGGTCTGCATTGTTTGATATTTGCATTCGGTTTTTGTTGTCATATCAAAATTTTAAAAGTAGACTGGTTCAAACTGCCTGTACTAGAAGAGTCCAAAAGGATAATAAATAACCACAAGAGATACTTAGGGTCGAAAGGGTTAAGCACATTTCGTTACTAATGTCGGTAATATTAGTAGTCTACAACAGTTTTCCTAGTTGATTTATCAGTATTTTATTTCAGAAAATATTACTGGAGTGCCAAACAGTTTGGATCTGGATTAAAAGCTGAATAGTTCGGCGCATCCGAAGCCCAACTGTTTGCTCTGGCTATCATAAATTCGCTAGAAGTAGACAGAAAGGTAAGACTGTAAAAACGGATTTAAAAAAATAATTGCCGTTCTATAATAAAATTTGATTGCAAATTAATTGTCGTTCCATTGTAAAGTACCGCAAAAGGCTATTTAGATTCCAAAGTAGGTTTTTTCGTTAACTATACTTACAGAGGTTGCCATACTTTTGTACTGTAATCATTTAATACACATTTTCATCTCACTTTATTTCTCAATTTCATATCCATGATTTCCCTAGACATTTAGGTAAAGGTTGGATAGGATAGAAGGTCATATTAGAAGTATAATATAGCCATATTTATATTGTCAACAATGGAGACTATACAAAAGGTGTTGTTGATATTTCCAAAGTGCCCTTTTTACATCAGTTAGGTATACCAAATTCGGTGTTGATGACACATCGGGATGTCGGAGTGTCGCTTTCATTTCCAGGTCAATGATACTGTGTCTTTAAAATGTAACCTAATTTACATATAAAATTAGTCCGGATCTTATTTCTTTTACCACATCAGTTAGTTATTCCAGTTGTTGGTATACGAGTATATCTTGTTGAAGACCATTTTAGGTCATCGTGAGCTTAGTGTTAAGTGCCCGATGTAGTCTATTTGAAGAAGTCCACGAATAGCACGGGGGAATTCCGAACTGGCTAAAACCAGTTTGAAAGTGTAGGTTCATCGGCAGATGTACTGCATATTTTTAATAGGATTACATAAAGACTTTACAGGGTGAATGTAAATATATGTGTATGTCCGCCAGCGTCCCCGTTGTGTGACTATTTTTTCGTGGCATATTTCGTATAAAGCATCAGCTGGGGATACCAATTTTGTGGTTGAGTACATATTTGGAATAAGCGTGTCCTGTTACTATTTCAGGTGATTATTATTTTTGACCTTGACATTTGACTTCAATACAGAAATAGAAGAGGGTTGTCTGTTGGATATTTCGTACATAACACCAGCTATATAGGGTTACCAAAATGTGGCATGTGAGTACATCGTAGAAAGGCGAAAAGAACCGTTACATTTCAAGGTAACTGTGACTTTGACCATGACATTTGACCTCGTTTACAAATAGCATCTTGTTAGGGTCATATGTTCTACACCACAGCACGTAGAGATGCTAAATTTGGTGTGTTAGTACATATTGGGAGAGCGGAGTGTTCATACCATGTTGATGCCTATGGGACATGTGGCGTCTGTTCTTGATCCAGGATGTTTGCAAGTTGCTTCTGTCGCCCATGGTGATGAAAGGTGAATATTTTAAAGTAAAGAAAGAGTCAGTTAAGAATAATCCAAAACTTTATTGTATTCAAGGAGGTGTGAACAAAACACCTGGTCACACTGTATGGAACTGCGAAGCGGTTTCATACAAAAGTGTGACCAGGTTTTTTTTTCAGTACCTCCATGAATACAATAAATGTTCAGAATTATTCCTTATAATTTAATACCACTACTAAATTTAAGAAAGAAGTTCAATAGAGAATCTGACAAGAGTGTTAATTATTTACACTTTTAAAACGTAGATTGCGGTCCCTCCGCCATATATACTTTCCGCCGAAACGCGACTTTGTTTTGTAGTAACGTCGTCGTCAATTTGGCGTCCTGTATTATGTAGCGCTTATGGAGAGCAGTTGAAATAAGAGAAAGTAGCCCCGACAAGGCGTGCCCTGAATTTAATTTTTCTTCTTGGGGTTATCAAAAGAAATACAGCCAATCAAGGCTCACCAAAAGTAATGAAAACAAACAATATTAAATTATTTTTAAATATTCACTTATCTATGCCCATGTGAAACAATTTGAAACCCATTGCCACATTAAAGCGAGAAAGGTGTTATTATTTCCTGTTTTAATTAAAC
Source organism: Gari tellinella (assembly GCA_922989275.2). Taxonomy (NCBI): domain Eukaryota; kingdom Metazoa; phylum Mollusca; class Bivalvia; order Cardiida; family Psammobiidae; genus Gari; species Gari tellinella. The sequence continues at coordinate 91,205,425 of OV277857.1, forward strand.
TAAAAGCAATTAAAAGAAATTTATATAAAAAAAGTATAAAAGTTGAGATGTCGAGTTCTGAATCTTTACTATTCAAAATGGAAACAGCTGCTTTCACACATCCTCGTTTAGGGACAAAGGAAAACTACATTGAAGTAAAAACAAAATTAGTAAACCTACTTAAAACGTTATCAATCTCGCAATGACATTTGGTCTCAGGCAGATCATATTAAATGCCTAAGGCTAGTTTTGATACAATTAAGTACCTTTATATGATATCTTGATGTCTATGATTAGGTGGAGAAGACGTTATTCTTTCCTAATAAACACATGTGTATGCTAAAACAATAATTTCCATTACAAACAGTTTCGAGCCTAAACAGACGTCAGGTAATCCAGCATCTAATTAAACTCCCAACTTTTTTCCATTCGGATCGCCACCATTGTCAAAAACCGTTATTTTCTATTTTTATTGCATCGCATTTGCGTTTAGTTTCTTTAAACTGGAAAGGATAACATTTTCTTCCACTGTACTGTTATATGATACCTAGACGTCTTTGGGGAACAAGTTCAATTTCTTTTTTCTCTGATTGCTTTCTGAATTAATTCATTAATAAGACAAATGAGATTTATCAGCTTTGCTCCACATAAAACCATATTGATATCTTCCTTGAGGCAACAACTGCTTTTATCTAATTAATACTTTTACTATTCAATTCAATTCAAATACTCTTTATTTTCTCAGTTTGTACATTTCTACAAATACATGAGAACTATCCTAACACACATTCAAAACAATTAACTATATTGCCAACTGGCACTGATATTTACAAACAGTTTGGTTCCTGATCAGACGTCACAGTCAATCGGTACCTGAATAGGACCCCGACTGTTTGAAACTGGTATCCATGTTGAATATTAGAAAAAATAGTACAAGTATAAATTTGAAGTATACAATCTAAAATTAATATTATGCAAATTATTTATTTAGAGTCATAGGGGTTGCCTCTGATCCTGTCGTATTATAATCAGCTTTAAAATTGTCGTCTGCAATTTTTTGTCAAATCACAATGATGGATTTTCGAATTAAAAACAAACTAAAGACGTGTGTCGAGCAGTTTAAATCCAGATCAGACGCCGCGTAACGCGGCGTCTAATCTGGATCTAAACTGTTAGTATTATGTCGTGATATACAGGCTAGTTGGATGAACACCTACTCACTGCTACGCCAGTGTTTTAGCTGTTTGCTATAGGTGATATTGTCATATTGTCTAGGAGAGATAAAGTTTCCGTATTAACATACATGTATATAGTTGAAAAACTAATAACTTTCACTGTAAAAAGGGTGAAGGACAGATTTGAATAGACTAACCCCTTCTCTGTAAAGACTGACACCACAAATCTGCAAATAGTTACGCGTAACACGGTTTCGGATATACTTACAACTGTTTTGACACTTATATCAATTATTACACGTAACGCGGTTTCGGATAAACTTCCAAATGTTTTTAAACTTATATCAATGTTTCTTATAGACATCTGTTTGCATATACAGTCAAAACTTGATACTATGAACTCGCTTAAATCGACCTTACAAGTATTTCAGAAGTTTTATGTCGATAACTCGATCTAGAAAAAGAACATACCCGTATTTCAAAGTTAAAACGTGGCTAAGACGTTAACTTTGAAATATGGATAAGATCGAACTAACGCGAATTCGAAACATCGAGTCTTTGCTGTATTTGATATTGTTAATAAATACGAAAGACTCAAGCAGGAAACGCAACACAAACAATACACCCACCTCTCAAGCAGAACACACACACAATCATACCATAACAAACAAACAAACACACACACACGCAATCACATTCCCTCATCTACGCACTAAACAGTCATACCATAACAAACAAACACACACACAAACCGTTTGCAAGAGACGTGAATATTCCTTACTTGTGATCAAAGATTTAAACGAAGCTAAGGGCACAGGGAATGCAACAAAGTGTAGAAAATGACAACTTTTTATTAATGTAAACAACAAACAGGTTAATATTGATATGAGTGGCAAACCTTTTATACCTTGGTCAGACGCCGAACTATTCAGCGGCTGGTTTGGCTCCAAATTACTTACAAAGAAAATATTTTAAACAAAACACATTTATTAAGAAACACGTATCTTCTCGAGTGTACAAGATAATGGTTGGAATATCGATTTGTTTTTCCTCTAAAAACCTTTGGTAGTCGACACATCGCATCAGAAGCTAACAAAAAAACTTGCAGTTTCTTACGTCTTCCAGTTTAAATTGAATCTGTACAAAACATTCAAGAAATGACAAATCGAATTGATCAGACGCTTTTTCAAACGCTTTCATCTAACTAAGTTTCACAATTCCAAAGCGTTTTTGTATTTGAAGCTGTTAAGTTCTTATAAAAAGAATATGACCTCGTGAAACTTTAATCGTCTACTTTAGTCATTTCGCGCTATAATCTAGTCGGATTTAAATATTTGTCTCCAATATATTGTGAACTTTTTGTTTTCAAAACCAAAAGAACGCGACGTAGTGTGGATTGAAGAAATAAATAACGAAACATGTAGCAAACAGTTCAGATTCAAATCAGATGCAGACTAAATCTGGATTAACCCTTAGCCTGCCACGCACGACTATAGCTCCATATGCAAACAGCTTGGATCAGGATGAGACGCCGAGTAACTCGGCGTCTCATCCGGATCCAAGCTGTTTGACACTCAGACAACATTTTCAGCAATTTTGAGCAACTTTGAAGCACTTTGAAACTTGAAGCAGACGAGAAATATAGCAGACGACAATTTATTTGGCGGGCTAAGGGTTAAAACTGTCTGCAATGTTGTTGCAGTCGCCCATCGTGACGAAAGAGTCACACTTGTTGGCAAAGTCGTCTTTAGGCGCATATTGCGGGAAAGGGTTAACATGTTTCATGATCAAATTCATCGTTAGAGTTTTATCCCTTCACCGCCATATTGTCGTCTGCTTCAATATTATTGTCTGCAACATCGTTACTAACTAAATTAATGAAATTATAATTGATGAAATTTCAAAACGAGTGTCAAACAGTTTGAATCCTGATTAGAAGCCTTTTGGTGTCATTGATAGTGAAAGCGTTAAGAATAAAAGAATGGTGAAGGTACATGTAAGAACCCGTGGCAACATAAAACATCATAAAAGAAATATGTAATCTAGAAAATCATAGAAAAACTACATCATGAAGTAGCTACACGTATGATATAAAAAAATCTTATTGAATAACGGACTTCAGTATTACAAAATTTTAAAGAAAACATGTAGTTAAAGCAATACATGTATGGCGTAATATTCAACCTTTTTAGGGTAATTATGGCGTAGTTAATCGTATAAAAAATCGCTGCCATATAAGCGTCTGCTTATATGTTTCGGCTGCTTTAATTTATAAAATATGGTAAGTATGCGTTTTAGAAATGTTGATATTAGTGTTAAACAGTTTGGTTCCTGATCAGACGTCACGTTAGGTGTCTGATCAGAATACAAACTGTTGACAATGGACAGGGAAAGGGTTAATAATGAATGTAGTAAGAAGTGTGTGAGTATAAATAGAGAATTGTATATGAGTGCTCATACCTTGTCAGTTTTAGTGAACTAGTTGACTAAATTACATGTAATATAACACGTGCCATGACGAGCATTATATTTATTTGAGTCAGCGAGTTTATTAAAGAAATTCTTACTAAATGAGCACGAATGTGAGACTATTCTTATTACATAAACTTTTATCAAAAGCATGTTTAGTTAATTGAAGACGCGGTTTTGTAGCCCTTTCGTCATATATTAAGTATACAGTAAAACCTCGATTTTACGACTCGCTTTTGTTCGAACATACCCATATTTCATAACTTTGAAATACGGGTATGTTCGACTTAAACGAAATCGACTTATCCAAATTCAACTTATGAAATACTGGTAAGATTGATATAAAGGGAGTTCGTAGAATGTAGTTTCGACTGTATATATATCATTCTGCCAAACGTGGAGTTGTTTATCGTAAGCCATCACTCAATTGTCTGACATATGCATCATTTTAAAGGCACATTATTTCTCAATATCTAACATTTAATAACTGAAAACTTTGATAAGCCGAACTCATCCAGTTACAAGTATTTGATATTGGATTTCATCACTTACCCTGGATGTGGAACATGTTTCATAATTCCAGGCTGAAATGATTCTAACAATTGAACAAAACATGTTGATATTCCGAGTAGCTCGGCCTTTTCTATGCTTTAAATGTATACGTATGTGTATATTTTCTAGCATCACATACCATAATCAGAGGGTTCCTGATGAGCCTTCTGATCAAGGTCTTCACTGTTTGTTTAACTGTTACTTTTTTCTAAAATATTTAGTTTAAAATATCAATAGAATGTTTCATGAACTAGTCACATTTCAACAGTTGGACAGTCCATTTGAAAAATACAACACAGAAATGGTTCTTGTCTGATTTCAGTCCAAATTGTTTTGTAAATGTCTGAAGTCACGTATAGAATGATATAGATTGCATAAAAACAATTCGCATAATTCATTTTGCTTTTATTTCTCTTTTTTCCACTTTTGTTGCTATAACTAAATGGTATGCATCGTATCTTAAAAACAGTCTTATTTCAACAATATGTTTTGCAGATCACGAAGTAATTAATACATCGGGGGGAATAAAATATTGCAAAACTAAGTTTGACTTGTGTTCAATTGTGCTATGTATTTATGTACAGCGTAGTATTGTCATAATAATTATAATGAATAGTTTACAATAGTTTTGAAGTTGAGTTGAAGCTGTATAGAGACTTTTTCGGTGGATGATATTTTTTTCCCGTTCAAACTCAACGCTACCCCAATGACAAATTCTTGAAAATGTTGAAGATTTATTTGAATCTTGGTAGGAAAGAGTTTGGAGCCTGACAGCAATGTACATCATTGTACTCGTAGTTACTTAAACGCGTTTATCTAAGAAACGAACTGCGTTTGTTTGGTGTTTAAGCGAAGTAAACGACAAAAAATGATCGGCAAATTTACCGATCATATTCTGTCGTTTATTTCGCTTAAACGCCGACGACAATTGTTTAAAGCATATGACGCCATGGCAGTAATAAGTGTCATAGGTCGTTATATTAGTAATACTATGGCTTTCACTGAAACTACATGGATTTATTGATCTAACGTAAAGTCACCTGCTTTCTACACTTTTGACCTCTACTATCTCTCTATATGGATAAAGTAATAAAATAACTATCTATAGTTCAACTCTCAACAATGCCAGGATATGGCCTTCTTAACCCTTTGAACCCTAGTCCCGCATATAGGCGTCCTTTTGAAACAATATACATGTGAATAGTACACTAGTCCTATGCAAACAGTGAAGACCCAGATCAGAGGGCTCCGAAAGGAGCCCTCTGATCAGAGTCTTCACTGTTTGTCTTTATGCCAAACATTGACAAAAACAACCCTTAAAAGTCAGAAATGGACTAGACTAAAATGGAAACTGGAACTGTCCATTTAAAGTTTCAGGGAGGAAAGAGTTAAATAATGTTATCAGCAACATGTATCAAACTAAGATTGTATACATTTTGACTAAAGAATCATCAATTGTATACCAAACAGTTACTCTGCGTCTCATCTGGATGCAAACTATCTATATCTATCTATCACAAAGTCGCCGGTAGTGTGCAGAAGGTTAATGGTATATTAACTACTTTACTGCCATGACGTCATCCGCTATAAACAACTGTCGTCTGCTTTTATTTTTTAAATTCAAAATTAAAGGGTTTTTACTTAAGAAATGGGTGTCAAGACGTTAGGATCCTGATCAGACTCCGCGTAACGCTGCGTCTGATCAGGATCCAAACTGTTTACAAGTATTGTCCTCGGGGTAAAGCAGTGAAGGTGTTAACGTGTTAGTAGTGCGATCACTAGATTCATACTACAGTGGAGAATCTGTTATTCTTTCCCAATAAACGCGTTTACGCTAAAACTATTATTTGCAGTGCAAACAGTTTGGAGCCAGATCAGACGCCGGGTAACCCGGCGTCTGACCAGGCTCCAAACTGTTTGCCACCAAGATAAACATGAAATATCAGAATTGTCCAAAAGTTGTTCTTTTCTACGTTTTAGCGCTTTGCGTTTGCGTACGTTTGCGTTTAAACGGGAAAGAATAACAGATTCTCCACTGTATCTGATTTTTGCACATTTCATCAAGACCAATCATGACAACTAAAGAGTCAATAATCAAATCAAACAGTCTGAAGATACGACACTACAAAGATAAATATGGATTAATCAAAAGACTCTTAACTGCCATGACAAAGACTCACAGAAGTTTACCAACATTTTGGATACTGATCAGACGTCTGACGATCTATATCCAAACTGTTCAAAACGCAGACAGTCAATTTATTGGTTTCAAATCAAATAAAACATTCTAAAAACTGTTTTTAGGTACGAAAAGTAGACAGCAAATTTAAACGTATTGTATCCGTGCAGTGAAGAGGTTAATAACTCATTGCAATGTTTTCATATGATTTCTACATATGCTTATCAGAGTATCTTCATGTCTTACACTATCGGTGCTGTTCACATAAAACAGGTCAACTATTAATCGAAATTATAGTGCTCCCTCTCTGCAACGACACCAAGAGGAGACAAACAATGTGTGCGTTGTTCGGAGGGAGTCGCTATAGGGAGTAAAATTGGTTTACATTTGCAAACAGATTGAATCCAGATCAGACGCCGCGTAAAGCGGCGTCTGATCTGGATTCAAGCTGCTTGTCACTCGTCGTTAAGTTTTTTTCTGTCAAAATGTCCAATATGTAACTTTGAGAAAAACAGCAGACGGCAACTTTAAGCAAACAATATAACAACAGTACAGGCGTTAGACATAATTGTCCTGTTTAGGGAACTGTGGCAAGGGTCGTTGTAAGGAGTGAGTCGTTGTTGGGAGGGTCGTTATAGGGAGGGATCACTGTAGTACACGAAGTAGATAGGTAGTAGGGAACAAGTTGATATACAAACTAATCAACTGTTGGACAAGACAATACGACAATCGTAAAAGCCCTTCATTACCACCACTAAACAGAAAGCTAATTGATGGTCTGAAAGACCGATGGCAGTTTTAATTAAAGTTGAAATGAGCTTTCTTTTATACTTTCACTTTGCTTTAATCAGTCAGTTGTATTAAACACCAACTAATTAACACAGTTTAGTGGTTGTAATAGATGGGTTTTACGATGCATATATTTCGCCTCTACATAAGATTTTATTACAGCTTGGATACTTGCAAAATGGTTTATGACAAAGGTAAAAGAAATATATGACATAAAAAGTAAAACTAGACCAGAAGCTGAGAGTCTATACAGTACAATTAAAATCGATTGCTATGGTACCGGTTAATATTTTTATTTAATCAGGCTGAAAATGTGTAACAATCTTTTTCTTAACTATAAATAGTCACATATATTCATTGTTTTTACATTTTGTTATATACAGTGCTCCCTTCCTACAACGGCCCTCCCAACAACGACTCCCTCCTTACAACGACGTTTGCAGCAATTCCCTTAACAGGCCAATTATATCTAACGCTTTCATTCATGCAATATTATCTGTTTTAAATTGTCGTCTGCTGGTTTTTTTCTCACAGTTACATATAAGTGGATATTTTGATAGATCAAATATAATGACAAGTGACAAACAGCTTGAATCCAGACCAGACGCCGCGTAACGCGGCGTCTGATCTGGATTCAAGCTGTTTGCAAAAGAAAGCCAAGTCTTCTTCCCTATAACGACACCCTCCGAACAACACACACAATCTGTGTCTTCCATTGTATGTCGTTGTAGAGAGGGAACACTGTATTGTATTTTTACGACACCATTTCTTTCTTTAATTTATACTATTTGCAAGCTACAGTCAAATCTCGCTAACTCAACCTGGCATACGTCGAACATACCCGTATTTAAAAATCAAAACGTTACAGTGGAGAATCTGTTATTCTTTCCCGTTTAAACGCAAACATATGCAAACGCAAACCACTAAAACGTAGAAAAGTACAACTTTTGGACAATTCTGATAATTCATGTTTATCTTGGTGGCAAACAGTTTGGAGCCTGATCAGACGCCGGGTTACCCGACGTCTGATCTTGCTTCAAACTGTTTGCACTGCAAATTATAGTTTTAGCGTAAACGCGTTTATTGGGAAAGAATAACGTTTTCTCCACTGTATCCGTTTTTCAAAATCAAAACGTTACGAAGCAACTGTTTACCTTGAACAAGAGCCCCATGGGGCATATTCGCTCACCTGAGAATAATTGGAAAAATGGAGATATTGATTTATGTCCAGGACTGACCGAGATATGCAACAATTTGAACAAAATATGTAAAGGATATTTAAAAGTGTCACCATACAGAATATAAAAGCTCTGGCCATATTAGAGTCAGAGAAGAAGACGTTTTTCTCTATATAACTCTATGTAAAACAGTGACCCCTGGGGCGGGGTCAATTTTGACCCTAGGGGCATAATTTGAACAAACTTAATAGAGGACCTGTAGGCGATGATATGTGCCATATATCTAAGCTCTGGCCCTTGTAGTTTTAGACAAGAAGATTTTTTAAGTTTTCATTGTAAAAAATCTATTTTTAGCTCCTGTGACCTAGTTATGCAACGGACCAAAACCATTTGTACAATTTTGGTATAGGACATCTAGAAGTGTCACTATGCCAAATATCAAAGCTCTGGCCATATTCGTTTCAGAGAAGAAGACGTATGAAAATTTCACTATATAACTATATGTAAAACTGTGACCCCCGGGGCGGGGCCAATTTTGATCCCAGGGGCATAATTTGAACAAACTTGATAGCGGCCCTGTAGATGATGATATGTGCCAAATATCTAAGCTCTGGCCCTTGCAGTTTTTGACAAGAAGATTTTTTAAGATTTCCTTATTTTTTCACTTTGGTTGCCATGGCAACCAGAGTTCTGCATTGTTTTTAATTCTTTGAACAAATTTGAAAGAGCTTGACCCAAGGAACATATCTGTAAAGTTTGGTTGAATTCTGTCAAGCGGTATAGGAGGAGATGTCATTTGAAGCAATTGTTAACGACGACGGACGACGCACGACGACGGACGACGGACACAGGGCCATCCCAATAGCTCACCTTGAGCCTTTGGCTCAGGTGAGCTAATTACGGGTATGTTCGACTGATGCCAGCTCGAGTTCTCGAGTTCATACTGTATTTTATTTCATTTAGTCGTAGATACTCCTGGGAAATACTGTAATAGTAATTCGCTGAAGCTAATATTCGTACGAACTCTAATCAGAAAAAGTCTTTAGAAGTTTTATTTCGAGTATTTTAAAGCATTTTTTTTATATATTTTATTTATAAAAAGATAAACGAAAAGTAAATAAATCCAGTATGACTTTCTATTTTAAGTATGTCCTGCTCTTACCCTTTCACTGATAAGACCCACAACACTGACATTTGCATACAGTGTCAAACTGTTTGACACTTACATCAATGTTTCTTGAAAGTCAAAAACACATACAATTCCAAGTTTTGTAAGTAAAAACTGACGATATTATGACATCGACTTCGTTAGCCGTATTATTACTTCATTATGACAACAAAAGAGTTTAACCCTTTATTGATTAAATTATTCGGGAGATATTTACCCCTTCGTCGCTTTATTGTCGTCTATTTCATTATTGCTTTCTGCGAGACACGTTTCAAAGTTAGATTTAAGGTTGCATGACTTAATAAATATCGATAATAGTGTCAAACAGTTTGGGTCCTGATCAGACGCCGCGTCACGCGGCGTCTGTTCAATACCCAAACTGTTTGCAAACGCGGGTTTAGGGCTTAGCACTACATGATGATGTATCTCTAAAGCCGTCCTTAACCGGGAGAGTTATGTCGGATTTTCGTGCTTTGGTTTTTCTCTCCCTCTCTGTCGTACCCTAAACCCTCCCATGTCTTACAGTTACTCGTGACTACAGACTATTCGCTTGAGTACAATTTGACCGTTGCCATAGTGGGTTATTTTTAACACGGGCTTGAATGTTTAATTCTTTCCCGTGTTACTAATAATCCTGTCAGAGAATTTTGTTAGATGTTTTACATGTATTTACTTACTGTGCTGGCGGTCTTTTTGATTGTAAGGTTGTGGAACAGGGTTTATATTTTATGTACACTGTTCGTCTTTATAGGTGAATATAGGAGATAAGTGTGAGGTTGGGCGCCCCTAAACCCAGGTTTAACCCCCCAGTGGTTGTTAATAATTCATTTATCTATAGTTGGTTGTTGATTGCTACTGACCGTACCAAGGCGGGCTCCTATGTTCACTTTGCTTTATGTTTGTCTTGCGTGTTGTTTTCTATTTAGTGTGTAGATGAAGGAATGGTATTGCGTGTGTGTGTTTGTTGTGGTATGACTGTGTATGTGTGTGTTCTGCTTGAGAGGTGGGTGTATTGTTTATGTTACGTTTCCTGCTTGAGTCGTTCGTATTTATTATTTGGCGTCATTGAGAGTGAAAGGGTTAAAAATGATAGTTTTCTTTGGAGTGTGACGTTTAGTTTGTTCTTTTAGAAATGTACCGCATATAGATGACTTAGTATAACGTCATTGGTTGTTAAGCACGGCTTATTCTGGTAACTGCACACAGTTTAGATCCAGATCAAACGCCGTGTAGTTCGGCTTCTTTATCCAAACTGTCAGAATCCAAACTGTTTGTCCCGTGGATACTTTTAGCTACAATTATACAATGGAAATTATCAGTTTTATGATTGAGCAGAAAACACGTTTAAACTGAAGTTAACTGCAGTAGTAGTCTTTATTTACATCTCATCATTATACATACACGTTTGTAAATATAATCACAAATATAGTAAACTATAGACATGTATAATGCCACTCCTAATTGGAGTTATAAGAGATGAATAAACATTGTAACACTTATCATTTAAGAGTACCTGTACATATAATGTACATGTCTAAGATAAAGCTGTAAAACCGATGATAATCAGAATCTAAACTTGCTACTCTAAAACAGATTTTAAGACACTGAAAGACAAAAACTGACACTGCTGTGCAGTACTTAAAGAATGGTTATACGAAAGCAAACATTCCTTTGATCAGATCAAAGAGAACCGAATTAGCAAAAATATTACAGACCATATAAAAAGATGTCATTTCTTGGCAGTTTACAAAAACAAAATTGACATTATTTACATTATAAAACGTTATTTACACTGTAAAAACTGACGGTGTTGTAGAATGGCAAAACAGATTTTGGCACAAGTACGGACCATATCAGGGTAAGAAAACAGAAAGAAACTGTGTTGGCATCCCAAGGATAAACCACTTCACTGCTTTACCCCAAGTACAGTAATTATTTGCAAATAGTTTGGATCCTGTTCAGATCACAATATTTTACACTCATTACGATATTACTTTAGTCAAATCATATAATCTAAATAGGATTTAAAAACAGACAATACACATGTACTCGTATGTGTTTAAGGTATATGGCATCATGACAGTGAAGATTTTAACCGCCAAGGTCGTCACGTTTTGCTTTTACTCTTTACTTCCAAGTCCTCGCCTACTTCAAAATTTCTATCTGAGAGCTGTTTTCTTCAGAATAAGAATTTTGGTATTCTGACACAATGTACATTGAAATAGTGTCAAACAATTTGGATCAAGAACTTGTATGTCATGTTTAGTCAGACCCGCATATTAAACCTTATCCTGTCTGTCTGTTTTAAATTTTTCGTCTGCATAATATTTTCAATTAAGATTTATACATTTTAATTAAAATAACTCAATACGATTGTCAAACAGCTTGGACCTAAATCAGACGCCACGTGACGTTGCGACTAATCTGGATCTCAAATGCTTTCAAAACTCTGTCAGTTAGCGATCAGCAGGGCAAGGATTAAAGCAAATATTTTGAAATCTCTAAGGCCAAAATACAATCTATCGCACTAATTACAGTAAAACCTCGCTATTACGACCACTAAAACGAAGGTTAATTGATTGTATAATAGACAGGTGACAGCTTAAAGCAAGGCGACAGTGAAACAGAAAGCTCCTAAAGGAGCTTTCTGTTTCACTGTCACATTGCTTTAAGCGGTCACCTATCGTAAACAGCCTAATAATTAACATAATTTAGTGGTCGTAATAGAGAGGTTTTACTGTATCTATAAAACATACACGTACACTATGATATAATGATTCTAGAGTAGACATTACAAACAAGAAATAAGTTTTACGAAGGCAAAACCACGTGCGAATCGTGACAGTCAAAGGTAAATGAAACTCGGTCTTAAAACAATAGCACTAAATGCATACAATCTTATGAACAGTAAAACCTCTCTATTACGACCACTAAATTTTGTTAAGTATTTGGTGCTTAAGGCAGGTGACTGCTTAAAGCAAGGTGACAATGAAATAGAAGGCTCCTTTAGCTTTATTTTTCACTGCCACTTTGCTTTAAGCTGTCACCTGTCTTTTATACAATCGATTACGCCTTCATAATAGTGGTCGTAATAGAGAGGTTTTACTGTATTTTGGTACTGCTCAAAGCAAGATGAAAGTAAAGCGTGTGCATCTGGTTCCTGTTATACTTGTTCTGCTATCATTTTTATACGAACAATATATATATTATGTAGTCGCCGTATTTCAACAATTCCGCGGAGGAGTATTCAGTAAATTACAGTGCTCCTTCTCTACACCAGCACCAAATGAGAGACAAAGAGTGTGAGTATTGTTCGGAGGAAGTTGTTATAGGGAGGGGGAAATTAATACCCAAAGAGTTTCAAGAATTTGATTTTTTTAGCACTTCCTTCCTCTCTTTCTCTACTCTTTATGATGATTAAAACATGGCAGTTTGTTTTCAAATTGCTATGCTATTTATACTGAAAATAGTAATGTTACCTCTATTATTGTCATGCCACTGTTTTGTTAATATCTGGGGAGCGGGCATTATATAATGTTGTAAAAACTTATAGCCCAATCCCCTGCATGTATATTATATGCAATAAATATGTTTAAACTAAACCCAAAGAGTACATTTGCAAACAGTTTGAATCCAGATCAGACGCCTCGTTACGCGACGTCTGATCTGGATTCAAACTGTTTGTCGATCGTCTTTATGTTTCTTCTGTCAAAATGTAATATACATGTTCGTAACTTTGAGAAAAAAGTAGCAGACGACAATTTTAAGAATACGATATTGCAGCAGTGGAAGGGTTAGACATAATTCTTTTGTTTGTGGAACAGCGGCAATTATTGATGTAGGGAGGGAATCGTTGTTCGGAGGGACATTGAAGGGAGGGAGCACTATATAACCTTTATCTTACCAAATCCATTGATCCAACATTTAAGTGTGCGGTATTGCATCACATGTATGTAACTAATAAGAGGAAGAATACTTAAACTATATGGTGTCTCGGAAAACAGACAAAAACATACTAGTATACATGTACATATTAACAATACAGGGCCAAATCTGATATATCTGTGTAGATCAAGATATATATCTACTAAGTTTCAACCAGAATTAAGAGAAGTAAAGTAATATCACTAGGGTTTGTGTCAAATGCACTGTTTTACTCTCTCTAGTACTACAGTGTCTCCTCCCTCCAACGGCCCTCCGAACAACAAATCCAACCTTACAACATTGCATGTCGTTATTCCCCTAACAAGACAAATATGTCCAACCTTCTCACGGCTGCAATATCGTCTGCATCAAATTGTCATATGCTGTTTTTCTCTAAGTCACAAATTGGACCTTTTAACAGAAAAAAACATAATGACGAGGGATAAACAGTTTGAATCCTGATCAGACGCCGCGTAACGCTGTGTTTGATCTGGATTCAAGCTGCTTGCAAATGTAAGCCAAATTCCCTTCCTATAACAACTCCCTCCGAACAACACACACAATGTTTGTCTCCCATTGGGTGTTGTTGACGATATGGACCACTGTATATCACACGGTCTATCTCACGGTTTGTTCCAAATTAGACGCCGAGTTACTTAGCGTCTTGAATGATCACGAACCGTTTGATGGATTCAAGTATGCACTATACTTAAACTACTAAATTAGTTGCTTCCGTTTTCGATTTGAATCTTAAGTGTTTGCAATCAGCTGGCAAGTCCTGAATGGCAGGCAAAATGCTTACATGAATACATAATGGGCCCGTCACACCATAACGTTCTGGCCAGCGTTCTCTGACGATTGAGAAAACGTTCGCAGTCGCCCAAGGTCGCTGGCATAGCGCCAGAAGAGCGTTGTGTGAACGCTAGTAAACGCTGGTAAACGTCGGTGATCGTCGGAGAACGCTGGTCCGAAAACAATGTTTTGAACATGCACAAAAGTTTTCTCTGAGACCAGCGTTCTACTAACGTTTAGTGCTAAACGCTGCAGATCGTTTAAGAACGTTCGTTGAACGTTTTACCAACGTTCACCGAGCGTTGCACGCGTTCGGCTATCGTTAGTCAGTCGTTACTCTAGCGTTACTTGGTTGTTACTAATCGTTTGCTTTGCAGTGAACGACTCATTGGCGACCTGTCAACGACCGCTGAACGCTCCCCTAGCGTTCGCAGCGTGAGACTAAAGTGAAACGAACGTCCTTTGGCGTCCGTTGAGCGTTATTCGAACGTTTTCCGAACGTCCATGTATATGGGTATATTAACTAATGTTTTGTAAGCAAGGTTCATTTGATTTTGGACTACGTAGAGAACACCTACTATGGAGGATCCAGAAAGACTAAGGAGGCTATATGTGCTTGCTATATAGCCCAGCATGAAGTAGATGTACTGGTCTTGAACATAGCTGAACACATTGAGGGACCTCGGCGCAGAGAAAATGACTCCGACGAAGACGACAGTGCTGGAGTAAATCATGGATATTAAGGCGTCTAGAGTTTGGTCTGTACGACCAACTCATGGTTGAAGTTCGCCAGGAAGATACCATTACCTACACCATCTTCATGCGCATGCCACCGAACATGTTTGATGAAATGATTGGACGTGTCAGGGTCAGATTGACAAAACAGCACACCGTCTCCGTCCTTGTCCATGAAGTGTGCCGGGCTATCATTGACGAGTATCTGCCTGAGGTAATGACTCCTCCAAGCACTCCTGGGGCCCGTTTCATAAAACTTCGTACGACTAATGGTGTCGTTATGCAGATTATAAAAGTCTCAGTTATTTTTTATTAATCTATCTGATCCTGTCTTGTGACATCATTTTGGAATCGTCATGAAAAGACAATTTAAAAGAGATGTCGCAAGACAGAGCTAGATAGAGAAAACAAAATGTAAATGTATTTTAAAGTTTTGACTTACGACAGTTTTTGCGCCCTTGACAAAACACGGATTATTCACGGATTCACGGATTCACGGAACCTATATTTCTTATGGAAAAGTCAAAGGTATTCATCCGTGAATCGTCCGTAAATCTGACAAAACACGGATTTTTAGCCGAGATATTCCTAATTTTCCGTGATATTGTCCGTGATTCCGTGATTCTCATCCGTGAATCATCCGTAAATCTGACAAAACACGGATTTCTAGCTGAGATATTCCTAATGTTCCGTGATATTGTCCGTGATTCTGTGATTCTCATCCGTGAATCATCCGTAAATCTGACAAAAACACGGATTTTAGCCAAGTTAATTTTCCGTGATTTTGTCTGAGTTCCGTGAATTTGCAAGGGTTATTTCCGTGAATAAAGACAAACGGACGACGGACGACGGACGTTTCTGAGACCGTTCGATAACGTCCGTGAACATCCGTTATCACTAAGCAACAGACGACGTCAATTTTTCGATAGAGTTTCTAGGGACATTTTGCAATAATTACGGAGACTTGTCAAATATATAACATTTTATTCAGTATATAATCAGCCCTAAGACCTACATTCGTACGAAGTTTTATGAAACGGGCCCCTGAAACGTGGCGTGAGATTGCCAACCAGCCCATGGCAAGGTGGAACGTGCTTCGTTGTGGTGGTGACGAAAAGGGCTTTTTAGACAGACTGCTGCTGAAAGGAAAAACAGAAGTAACGGACACTGCTATATGCATTACTTATACCCCCACACAATTATGCTGCCACCTATCATAAAGGCCAACAGTGACATATGTTTAGAGATGTTTTACCGTAGATCTACATAGATCTACATTACAATGAAAGTGTATGATGGTTGTAATGAAACAGGAAATAAGGTAATTATAGAATCCTTAATACGTTTTAGCAAAAATAAACAGTTTTATATAGGTTGATGCGAGATTCGAACCCACGCCAGATAAAAATTTCCCCGATCATATACCGGTACTTGCTAATGGCCATACGACCTATCCATTACGCTATGTTTGCTGATAACTAATTCGCTCCTTGTTTGTACTATAACTAAATCGTCTTTAAAACAACGAGACGAAGATATCCGAAATGCTTATTTTCCTTAAAATGGACTCGGCGACCCCGTGACACGTCACACCTAGTTGTTTGGCTATAAGTATATACATTCCATTATTGTTAAAGTCAGGGCAATTTCTTAAGGTATTTTCCAAAAATTCAACGTAAATACTTGCCTGCATGGTGAACATGGCCCGAGGCTATAAAACTTAAAACGAGCTCTGTGCTCAAAACTCAATTTTGATTACAGGCTTTAGTTTGTACGAACCATCCTTGAACTGATTTAAGCAACCTGATTTTGATATATTTTTACAGTTAATTTATGGTATGCAAATACTAGTTAAATATTAAATGTTTGCTGAAGTGTTATATTATGAGATGAGAAAATTTCTGGGTTTTTGAGCACAGAGTATATTTTAAGTTTTATAACCTCAGAGCCTGGCCCCGAGGTTATAAAACTTAAAACGAACTCTGTGCTCAAAACTCAGTTTTGATAACAGGCTCTATTTTACAAAACACATTTTATTTGATTTTTGTAACCTCATTTGGATACATTATTACAGTAACATTATGTATGAAAATACTAGTTATAAAATAAAATGTTTGCCGAAGTGTTATGAGCTGAGAAAAATTCTGAGTTTTGAGCACAGAGTTCGATTAAAGTTTTATAACCTCTGAGGGACTTGAACCAGGTCCACAAGTGGCCCACGCTGCCTCTTTGCCTTGTTCCTGTAAACTGTTTTCTGTGTGTTCCACAGTTGTTCGTTTTCGCGGACAAACTCGACCAGACTATCCTCCACCGCCCGGTCTTCGATCTTACAATCCTTTCTCTGCTTTTTCCCTTTCTTCGCAATGGTCGGACCGTCATCATTGGGAGTTTCAGGCTGTTTAGGGTCTTCAGGTGATGTCACATGGTTTATTACTTCACAGAAGTGCTCTTCCTCATGGTGTTCTTCTTCGTGAGCAGACATTGCTAGTGGAAAGGGCTTCTTCCTACCT
Source organism: Gari tellinella (assembly GCA_922989275.2). NCBI lineage: Eukaryota > Metazoa > Mollusca > Bivalvia > Cardiida > Psammobiidae > Gari > Gari tellinella. The sequence goes on from OV277857.1 coordinate 91,222,875, forward strand.
GCAGCGCTAGTAGCAGAAGTCACCTTCCCACCCTTTATGCGTCTTGGCGGCATGCTGCTGTCTGTTCAAACTCACAAGAACACCTGAATTCACTATGAAATTCCCAGCGTTTTGTAACTCGTTCGATCGTAAAAATCACACGCCAGCAAAACGTTATGCTGTCGTTGGTCACACGTTAGTCGAACGCTCAACACGATCGTCTAACGTTGGAAAATCGTTCGTCGCTCGCCAGTGGCACGTTAGCACACGCTAATGGTGTTCGGGGGTATCTTACTGGGTCGCTGTTACACGCTTCTCATGCGTTAGAAACACGCTATTTATGCGTTAGACACACGTTAGTCAAACGCCAGAAGTGTCATCTTCATTCCAGAACGCTCGAAAATTGAACGATTGAAACGCTCAGAGAACGTTAGCCAGAACGTTATGGTGTGACGGGCCCATTACCAAAAGGATTTACACTTTCTGTTCCTGTGACAAAAAGAAAGTTCGGTCTAAAACATACCAACTATGCATGCATTCTACATTTCAGCTTAAAACAACACTTAATCCATTAGTCTGGTTACTTGCCCTGACACTACGTGATTGGGTCAGGCACAAACGAATAATGGCGGCATCCATGTAGAAGACCAGGTGAGTTAAAACAAGAAGGAAAAAACTAAAAGTTTTGAAGGCAGACGCTTAATATCTTAACATATGATTCATACCATTATGATAGGATTAAATATAACAATGCTTAGTAGTGACGTTGTGTATTTTGTGTTTTAAAGCTTAAAGTCACATATTTTCGCGACCGTGCTTGCATAGAATATACATTTCCTTTAAGATTTTAATGTAAAGTAACGATCTGTCGGTATTTTATTCCCACATACTACTTAGTCGGGAGCATATTGTTTTTGTCTGTCTGTCTGTCTGTCTGTCTGTTGGTCTGTCTGTCTGTCTGTTGGGTTGTCCGTCTGTCAACAACTAAATACCCATGTCCATAACTCTGGAACTACATAGGATAGAGACTTTAAACTTGTTATGCACTCGACTCAAGAAGCTCTTGAGCTCGTTACAACTTTGGTCATATCCGACAAATGTCAAGGTCATATAGAGGTAATATCGGATGAATTAAAAAGTTGGCAATAACTTTGGAGCTACATGAGATACAGACTTTATATTTGGAATGTGTTCTTATGAATGTTTTCATATACAAACCTCCGGTCAATATGTAACATCCATCATCTAACCTGTAACAATTTCTAACCAATAAGGAAAGTTTCCTCTAGAAATTGTACAGATCCCCCAGGAGCAGTCTGGTCTGGGTCTGCATAGCTGGTGGTTGTTTTTGTTGTTGTTGTTTGGGGGGGTTTTAAACAAAAAAAACGCCATTATACGGGTAGGAGAAAGGCTGAACAGGACGAAAATGTTCTCTAAACATTATCCAGTTTAATGTGTCTTTTCCATATATATTTAACCATTTATGCATCTGAACTAAACATATGTGTTTGCTGGAAGATTGCATTATGGATATAAAAGGGAGATCTAAATACACTGCAGTGTTTGTCCACACAACTCATTTTATATGAAACAGTAAACAGTGCCAATCCTGATGCGATGCCATGTAACACAGCGGCTGGTCAGTGTCTACTCTACTTTACTATTTCTTCTTTTGTGGACGATAGGCAATAATAGGTAAACAATTTTGATACAGATCGCCCTTCTCACAATAGTGTTTGATACTCTCGGAGATATTTTGAGAAAATACATCAAAACATACAACACACTATCATGAGCATATAGAGGATAAATTAATCAACCGTGTGTCTTAATTTTTAATACATAGAACTACAGTATGGTAGAAATAGCACGTTTAAATGTAATACATGAGCTTGGTTAATCTTACGTATGACATTTGATTTCCTTTCCAGATAGATAAAACGAATTACCATACAAAGGTTAAATGTTTTTAAATGCCTATTTTTCCTCTTTCATAAATCCCTTTTCCTCCTATCCCAACCTCACAAAAAAGCAATACAAAGCAGGTTGATGTAACAACTGAATATTGTAAAAATGACCCTACATAATTGACATGTAAGGACCACATCATTCTTAGTTATACAGTTTCTTCCCAGGGTATGTGAGGATTTATTCTCGGCTGAGGAAATCCATGTAGCCCGAGCCGTTAGGCGAGGGTTACATGATTTTGCCAGCCGGGTATAAATCCTCGCGTACCCTGGGAAGAAACTGTATAACAAATTTATTATACTGCAAATATTTCACCGTTCAAATGAATTATTTCAAACCATTTTGGGTTTGTCATGTACAGCGCTCGGTAACACAACCGCGTCAAAACAGGTGACGTTGTGAGTAATGACGTCATATTTCTGACTGTTGTTGTAAAAAGACAAATAGACACGCTCATAGATGTCGGCGTCAAGCTTTTCGAGAGAAAAGACAAAAAACAGGCGATTGAAGGCGCACAATCCTGTGGAGCAGTCGTCCATCTTTCTTTCTACAGTGCAAGGCTGGCGGACCTGTCAGCCACTGAAAAGTCTGAATCTCTACGTATCCTGTCAGCTCACAGGGTACATGGGTTCACGTCTACCTCTCGTTACCCAATCAAGATCCAAACCGTTTGCAAATAACTATTGCACTCGGTGTAAGGCAGTGAAGGGGTTAAGAAACTTTCTGTCGTTACCACAACCTATGTGTATTTTTGTGATTTATTGTTATAGCGGGTTTTTTATTTTCTTTGCTCAAAGGCTTAGCTTATGATAAATAATTACAATGTTGATGAATTGTAAACTTTGCGAATATGTCATGTTCTGCCCAAAGTTATTGAAATTCAATTATTATTATCCAGGGTCAGTGACTCCAGACACATGTAAAGCATTCTTAGTAGACAGGATCAATTTAATCAATGTTTGAATTTGGCTTGGACGAAATATTAATTTTAACATGACACAAACATGCCTAAGCAAACAGTATATACCCTGATCACTGTGATCACACTTCTCCTTCAGAAGCAATCTGGGGCCCGTTTCATAAAACACCTGACGACAAATGTTGTCGTAAGTCAAAACTTTAAAATACATTTAATCTGTGATTTCTCTATCTAATCCTGTCTTATGACATCTTTTTGGAATCGTCTTTTCAAGACGATTCCAAAAAGATGTCGCAAGACAGGATTCGATGGAGAAATAAAAAGAAATTGACACTTTTATAATCTGACTTACGACAACATTTGTCGTAAGAAGTTTTATGAAACGGGCCCCAGGTCAGGATTTATACTATTTGCATTTCAGTTTGCGCCTTTTGGACAAATTACAGTGTTATAAAAGCAGTTAATTTTGAGTATTTACAGCAAATATACAAGTTGTCCCGATTTTTAGATTTTAAGGTACAGAATTATTCATTATAGGTGAACGTTACGGTATAGCAAATGTTTCTGGTACTTTAATTTGCTTAAGTTTTTGGCAGTCGTTAACTTTGGAAACGCTTAGTAAATACCGTCCACAAATTCTGAACAATTCTTTAAGAAAATATTATCAAAATGTCAAACACTTTTGATATTGAAGAGACTCCGAGTAATTTTGAATCTTATTTGGTTCCGCCCCTTTTGTAATAAATATCAGAAATATACCCATAGCATGAAGAAAATAAATGCTATTTAAGACATCTATATCAAATTAAACTTAAAAACAGAAATAATCCTTCTTTTTGAGCGGTTGTTTTATGAAATTACGTGCAATTCTTACAACGTCCTTTTTTTCTCATACTAAGTCTAATCTTTCAAAAGATTGTTAGAATTAATATCTAAATATGTTCTAAATATCTAAATATGTTCATAGGAGTTGTTGAGATCACTAGATGCATTTTAAGAATTCAAGCAGAACTATCTTGTTGAACTTATTGATATAGTTCATCAACTTATAAATGTGTAAATATTACCGAGAAACATTTTCCCTCAAGTCCCTCTGCCATCCCTTAACCCCTTCACTTCCATGACGTCATTAATTTTAAACAAGTGTCGTCTGCTTGTATTACTCAAATTTAAAACTTAGGTATTTTGACTTAAATATTGAAATTAATGTCAAACATTTTGGATACTGATCAGACGATCAGGATCTAAACTGTTTGCAAAAATATTGTACTCGGGGAAAGGCAGTGAATGAGTTAGATTTGATTTATATTGGCTTATACTTGTGCCTTGGTTAAGATATAGAGATAATATCTTCTAGTATACAGTTTAACCCCTACTCTGTCTACATGTAACCCCGATTGAACTGACAATTGGAAACACTTTTTAATCCTGATCAGACGTCAAGTTACCCGGTGTCGAAAGGCGACTAAAACTGTTTGCAACTCAGAAAGATATTTCTTCAATCATATTGCCTAAAATCTAAATTTATGAAATAGAAGCAAACAACACTTTTTAGGCTACAAGTTTCTAGGTCGGATACATCAATCTTCTTATAACATTTGCTGTTCAAGTCTTCATGTATGGCTTCTGTCATTTCTGGCTTCTTCAACTTTCCAAATGCACTAGATCTAAATAACATATTTCAATTTCATACTCTCGTAACCATATCTGAAGTGCAACAGTTTTATTTACATAGCTTCCTAGTGCCAATGTTATAAAGCTTTTCAGTTGAGTCTGAAGTCGACCCAAGCATTTGATTGGTCAGATTTGAGCCTAGGCTCAAATCTGACCATTCAAATGCTTGAGAACGAAATCAAACTCAACTCAACGCTTTATAACCTTGGTGTCTAGTTTGACATTATCTCAATGAGCACAGAGTTGTGATAAGGTTGTTGAAATCTGTCTTTGTTGTAGGAAAAATCCCACAAAACCACTCAATTCACATATAATAGTATTTTTCAACGTTGTCAATTAATTACGGTTGCCACATAATTTCGTCATGAAAATGGTGTAATAACGCTTCGTTTCAATAAATTCGAATGCAAGAAAATTTTGAAAACTTGAGATGAGAAAAAAATCTCATTGATCCCAGGTGACCATATTCAAGTCCTTTGCAAACAGTCTACCTGATTAACAGTAGACCCGGACTAGACGGTTCGTTTTCCTACAGATATGTCCTTCTTTATAATCGAAATAGCAGCGAATAATATAACGGTATCGGTACGGCTCTGGCTGCTAATCATTTACCATAAAGATGTCTCTATCAATGACACAAATATCTTAGAAAAAAGCTTATCAAAGTATAATCTTTTTTTCATTTATTGATAACCGTTAAATATTATGAGGTATGGTGCTTCACGAATTTCCTAGATTGTAAAAGAAGCATACAATCAAAGTTAGATGGCTTCTATACCAAACTTCTTTACTTTGATTTACATGTAATATTTCTCTCTTTCTTAAGCGACTCTGTACATACTGGTGCACTGTTATTGTTTTCTGATATTATCATAACATATTTATACAGCGCTCTTTTCATACAAGAGTTATGCGTTCAAAAGTTCTTCATGTAAAGCACACTAACCATCCCTTCATTTTCCCGAAATTATTCAGCGATTGAGTGATAACTAGTCGGTTATTCTTTTGATTAATTTTAACATTCCATGTAGTAAAAGCGTGACTAGGGTTTAAAGAGTTGAATCATACTGTGGATAAAACGTTATTCTTTCCCAGTAAACGCCTTTACGCCAAAACTATTATTTTCACTGCAAACAGTTTGGAGCCAGATCAGACGCCGAGTAACCTGGCGTCTGATCAGGCTCCAAACTGTTTGCCACCAAGATAAAGATGAATTATCAGAATTGTCCAAAAGTTGTACTTTTCTACGTTTTAGTGTTTTGCGTTTGCGTACGTTTGCGTTTAAACGGGAAAGAATAACAGATTCTCCACTGTAGCGACTCGATACATGTAACATATGGCGTAGAGGTTTCTTTCCTTTATCAAGGTGTACATGCACATTGTACTATTTATGGCATCTTCCATTTCAATAAACCTAAAAACTAAGTCGTATAATAGAACAATATGACAATATGATGAAGCTGATAATGGCCTCTTTCGACCAAAGAATAATAAGACTGACTGAGCAACGCTGAAACACGACAGCTTAGACATTTATACAATTTAAATGGCTAACAAACTTTTTTGAACAAAACAGTAAAATTCAAACCGTTCGAACCTGCTTGGTAACATTATGTATCAAGTGCACACTAATATCAAGGAAAAGAGCGTGTTTATAGAAAAGCAAAACATACTAAATCTGTTCACTATTGGGACCACTTCAAGAAACTTCGAAATGCAATTATCTCTTACATTAGGGATACAAAAACTCAAAGTACGGGATTTTGACACAAAACTGATAACTACTGAATTTTCCTAAAACGATTAGTGGAAAGTGCTGAAAAGGTTTATTCCATCTGAATAAATATGTTTAATACCAACACTTGCTGATGATATTCAGATAATTGAAAATATCGATAAAACAAATTGTTGTACAATTTAACTAATCAAACTATCTTCAAGGATGGTAATGTTTTGTTCCAAATTTACACGCAACTAATAACAGAATGTCTGGTTTTACTATTACACGTCACCATTGACCAAATGAAAGCCGTAGAGAAAGCCTCGGAACCTGAAGAAATTAATAATATTGTACTTCGTTATCTCGCTTCCATAATTAATTAATAATACTTTACTTGAAGGAAGTAACGTGCAAAAAGTATTCGTTAAAATGGCGTCGTGACGTCCGGATAATTAAGCTTGCGCGATTTTCCTCCCCTTTCAAATTGAGTTAAAAATAGAAAAACATGTAAAATTTTAGATTTATAAATAGTTTGGTTCCTTGAAAATGGTATGACGTAAAAGTGTCATTTAAGTTTGTTTTGTTGTTGAATCAAAATGGGGTGGAAAGGCTCAGAATTGAGAAGTGACATGGAAAAACGTAGCCGTAAATATGTTTTTAAATTGATTTCGAATCGCAGAAACGTCACGATGATTACAGAGACCTTACAGTACAGTATTCTCTTTTTTGAATAAATGCAAGACAACTGAACCGATTGGAAATGTTCCTATATCACGGAGACCTAGCGTGGTGGGTGAAAATGAGTGTCTGACAGTTGACCGGACCGTGTAGACCAACCGCAGAGATTCGCCGACAGCTATAACCTGTAAGTTTAAACGGTAATAGAAAAAAGCAATAAAATATAGAGAAATCTTCGAAGATTATATTTGGCCTGTAGCCGCAAGACATATCCTGACTAATTTAAAATTATTTCAGGATTATAACGTCCCGGTGCATCGTGCGGGTATGATCTCGGTTTACAAGGTTTAAAACAATATAAAACAATTTCTTGGCCAGCACAATCACCCGATCTGAACATTATTGAAATTATCTGGTTGTATATTAGAGAAATCTGTCGAGCAGAGTGAATTTCATAAATAGCAATCAGGATTTGTACGATGAAAATTTTCGTATCGGGACTGAAATCCCACCTACTTATGTTCAAAGCCTCTACATGTCTAGGGGGCCTCCGTGGCCTAGTGGTATAGTCACTGTGACTTACATCACTAAGCTCCTCACCGCTGTGAGTTCGAATCCCAGTAGGGTCGTTCGGATTTTTCATGTGGGGAAGCCTTCCAGCTGGCTTGCGGAAGGTCGGTGGTTCTACCCAGTTGTCGATTTGTGCCTGAAACAGTGCATAAAGGACTTCTGGGGTCTTCCTCCACCTATGATTAGCTGGACGTCGCGATATGACTGAAATACTGTTGAAAGCGACGTAAAATCAAAACAAATCAAATCAAATCTACATGTCTATTTCTCGTAGGATAATGCAGGTTATAAAATTCAAGGGACATCTGACTTAGTATTTAGGTAAGAGAAATCAAGTTTACGTGTTCGTTTCTGTTATAGTTTCTGCTATAACAGCTTTGAAACACCCGCTAATAATCCCGACCAAATCCAATATGGCAGCCATTTAACGAATACTTTTTGCACGTTACTGTAGACCATCAACATGGACAGATGCCTACCTACGACGTGTGTGCTGTTTAAAAAAAGGGCGATGCATCATCTTAAAAGGTTAACTGTCGCCCAATTTCTCTTTTAAGTGACTTAGATATAATTACTAACTGGACACTAATTTACTTTCTTCATTTCAAACTGGATTTATATACTATTTTAACACTTATCACACATTCTATAAATATGAAATGAAGTTATAAGTATTGTCTGTTTAGAGCAATTTTATATGGTAGAATTAAAGAACAGAACTGTCAGCTTACATAGTACAAACGCCGCCATGTTTACAGTTGGTACTAAAACATACCTCTTTCTCAAACGTATAGCATTGACTTTTTTTATTTATATATCTTCATGTAGTCTATGAATAGATAGTTAAATCTAATTAAAACTTTGGTGTTGTTGTTGTTGTTTTTTGCAGGTAGCGATATGTTCGATATTTGCAAACAGTTTGGGTCCATTCCAAAAGTCGTGTAACCCGGCGGCTGATCTCGATCCAAACTTTTGGCACTCATCTTTACTCAATTTTAATTTGAAAAACTTTGCAGAAGGCATTTGAAAGCAGACGTTATAACTAAAGAAAAGGAATTAACATAATATATTATCTGAAAGAACCATCTGCGGTTATACCAGATGCACTGTTTAACAATTTTTCATCAATAATTATACATCATTTGAATGTGCGTTGGTGTATTTCTAAATTAGTTGATACAGAATTCCATTTTGGATTCTATTGTTCTGTCGTTAAAAATGCAAATCGTATACAGCGGGGACGACCAAATAAACGCGTTTTTGTTAAAACGATTGTGTCCATTGTAATCAATTTGGAGACAGATAAGACGCCGGGTATCCCGGGTCTGGTTTTCGGCTCATAACTGTTTGCCATTCAAATTAAAATAAATAGTCAATGTTGTTAAAAACCTGTGCTTCTCTCCATTTTATAGTATTGTGCTTTCATTAAGTTTCGTTTAAACGGAGAATATTGACGCCTTTATAACGAAACGTTCTCTGTACCTGTACTGAGGTTATAACACCAGTATTTATTTCAAACCAGCTTCTTAACATCGACCAGGCTCATATTTAAATTAAGTAATTTGACAGACTTTAATAAGCTACTAGTTTAAAATGACTGCAATAAACGTGGTTTGATTACTATTGAGCAAGGTTTCTGAGAACAAAGGCTCAATTTTGTTCTTGAGATTTGTTTAGATTTGTTATCGTGGTTATTGAGAGGAGACATGGTTTATTTCTAATAAACGCGTTCATGCTAAAACACTGTGTTTGATTGGGCAAATAAACTGTTTGCCTCTATATTTAGAAACTTAATGAGAATGAAAACCGAATGATGTATTTAAAAAAGAAGAAAATTTTCAAATAAAAGTAAATGTGCGGTAAATGTGCGGCTTTATCGTGATAACGATATTAGAATATGATTAATCTAAAAACATGTAAGACCTCAATTAGAATACTGTAGTACTGTTTGGCATCCTTGGCAGAAATCTCACATATGAACTGGAGAGAGTACAAAGAGCTGCAGCCAGATACATTACAAACGATCATTCCTACCATATAGCAGTGTAACAACAATGCTTGAAAATCTCAGGTTGCAAACTCTTGAACAACGTCGAATTTATTCATCTCTCATATTATTATTCAAAATCGAAAACAATCTAGTTTACGTAGATCACAGTCATCTCACACCTTCCAAAAATCTCAATTAATTTGTTCCTTTCTCCAGAACTCAATATCACATGAACAGCTTCTTTCTGCGATCAATCAGGTATTGGAATGCTCTGCCAAACAGCGTAAAGGCCAGTGAAAGCCGGTCATGCTTCACTTCTGGCCTCCAATCCCATATGTTCTAATGCAGCACTCTTGTTTGTATACGGTTTTATCATTTTTATTGAATTAGGTAAGATAACCACCTGGTTTTTAACATTTTAAACTAAATGTCCCGACCTATCAGTATAGTCAGAAATTGTCTGTTGATAGTATCAATGTAGATGTAGATGTAGACATTTTCTCCTTGAAGATACTTTGTTATGTTCCATTTATGCCCGTATTTATTACAGAATTTTCACAACTTAAAGTCCTACGACTAACGATCGCTACTTGAATGACATTTGCAAACAGTCTGAATTCATGGGCCCGTTTCACGATAAGTCGTAGGACAAATATTGTCGTAAGTCAGATTCTAAAATTCTCAATTACTATTCATATCTCCTTATACTTCTGTAGTGTGACATCTCTTTGGAATCCTCTTTTAATACGACTCCAAAGAGATGTCACAAGACAGGGTTATATGGAGAAATCAGAATTTAGATGTATTTGAAAGTGTTGACTTACGACCGTTTTTGTCGTACGACGTTTCGTAAGACACACCCCTGAATCGTAGCGCATTAGACATTTGTCGTCTCGATCCTTACATGACAACTCTTACTTTTTATATGTCGTAAGATATCTGAAATAAATATATTTAAACCAAAATGTTTGACACACATAAGGATTATTCAATTTAAGAATGCATACATCTTAATTGTTCCAATGTGATATTTAAAAGCGTTTCATTTCACTAAATGAGTTCAGACATTTACATCAAATAACAGCTGTTGTATTGGATTTAAAAAGAAACAAATTGTTCTAGTATCCTATTTTATTGTCTGGTGCAGTCATTATATAGAGATATGCGCTTTTTAGTACTGTTTAAACAGAGTACCAGATACCGTGAGTAGGCATTTTAACCATTTTACACTCAATGACGTCATAAAGCGCATTTACAAACAGTTTTGCTCCTGTTCAGACGCAGCGTTTCGCCTTACTACTACTTGCAAACACTTTTGGTCAAGGTCAGGCGTAGAATAACTCGGCGTCGGATCAGAATCCAAACTGTTTGACACCAGTATCAATGTTTTTAACCCTTTCATGAGCAAATTTTTCGGGATATGTTTACCCTTTCACCGATGTATTGTCATCTGCTTCATTACTTTTGTTTGCAAGACAGGTTTCAAAGTTAGATTTAAGGTTGCATGACTTAACAAATATCGGAAAGAGTGTCAAACAGTTTGGGTCCTGATCAGACGCCGCGTAACGCGGCGTCTAATCAGGGCCCAAACATTTTGCAAACGCGCTTTAAAGCGTCATTGATAGTGAAAGGGTTAATCAAAATGGCAAACATCTAAATGCATAAAAAGGGGACAACAATATTCAAGCAGACACTTACACGGTAGTGAAAGAGTTAAGCACATTAATTTAATACTATCTTAATAGGCTTCAAACTAATTCTAGCATATCTAATCAATTAAGCACATTAATGTCAATACTTCTTTGCGATTGAAGAAATCTTGCTAATTTGAGTTTTCGGAACGTTCACTGTTCTCGTTTGCGGGTTATAAAGATTTAAAAGAAAATCATATTGCAGTCTAAACTACAGTAACACGTCTATAAACTGACCCCTTCCGGATTGAAAAATCAGTTTAGAGACGATTCCGGTATAGAGAGTTTTAGCAGCCATCAAAAGCTATTAGGTTGGTCGTCGTTTAACATTATTTTAATAGTACTCTGTGCTACTGTTTGTCCATTAGAAGAAAACATCGGTCCTTGAAGCTTTACATTTCTTAAATTGAAGGACTTGCAAAAAAGATTAAACACGTCTCTACTAATTTACAGAGACTTCTAGATTTTCTTTTTCAAAGGTGCCGATGTATAACAGCGCACACAACGCTTTTCTTTTCCATTAAACGCGTTTATGCCTACTAATATTGTACAATGTACTTCTAAACATATCCCCCGATATCAGCGTATATTTTCAAGTTTGTAACAGTGTGGACCGAGATCAGTTCCCAAGGCTCTAAAGCGATTGAGTTGAGTCTGAGTTTGTTCTCAAGCATTTGATTGGTCAGAATTGATCATAGGCTCAAATCAGACCAATCAAATGCTTGAGAACGACTTTATAAGCTTTTTAACCTTGAACCAAGACCTGTCTGACATGAGTCCTCTCTCGTTCCTTGGGAAACTCGTCCTTATTTATTTGATTAGCATATGTATCGATACGTTATGCTACATGTATCTGAGATGGTCGTAAATCAAAAGACACGGTTGCTCTTTGTTCGATTTGCAAGGATGATAAGGCTAAGCAAGCAAATATAACTTGTTTGATTTTACCATATTATTATTTGCCGACAAAAGCCTGTGACAATCTCCAAACTTTTGCAGGAGCCTTGTGCTCAGGGTCTGCACTGTTTGTCATTTTGCGTCAATCCAAAATAGTCAAAACTGGATTAGACTTAATTGGAAAATGGAATTCAGCATTGAAAAGTTTTCATTTCTAAACCGATAAGCCTGAAAACGAGTACAATTGTATCGTCTTAAAATATGACAATTATTGCAGACGTAAAAAAACATATTCAGCATTCAAAGAGCAAAGTGTCTTCAGTAAAGCGCCAAAAAAAAACCTGATAGACGTTTACTGCTAAGCAGACACTACTTCAGCAGATTATAAAATAAAAACTCATATCATATTTCTTAAAGCAAAATAATTTTATGTTGTTTTTTATGTTTTACAGAATAAGCTCAACGAAAATAATTGTTCCCCATGCAAGGTTTATATAAAAAGTAACTGGGCTTAATTTTCGTAAATAAGCACTTTGACATTATATCTGCTTTAAGCCTTTCGAAGGCAAAAACTTATCAAATATGTCAAGGTTGTTTGACTTAACCCTTTCACTGTCAAATATTACGTGAGATATTTACCCCTTCACCGTGTCATTGTCATCTGCCCCTAATTTTGTTGTCTACAACGTCGTTTCAAAGTTACAAAAAAGGCAGTATGACTGAAGTAATTTCGAAACGAGTGTCAAAAAGTTTGGGTCCTGATCAGACGCCGCGTTACGCGGCGTCTGATCAGGATCCAAACTTTTTGCAAACGCGTTTTTAATGAATGAGAATGAAATGGTTAAACCCTTAACCAGTCTATCGAGGTTTTAATGGTTCAGCAATGAATCTCACTAAACCTAATATAAAGAAATATTGGATTTTTACAAAACAAAATTAGATACTCGTCGATATTACGTAAAGTAACACGAACCGGAAACACCGAACTTTGGATATAACGGAAGTAATCAAATGGTCATGAGGACTTCGTTAAAAGTGAGCTTCACTATTTTGCAATCAGATTCGATCCAGACCATACATTGCGTTACGCGGTGTCTGATCTGGATCCAAACGGGTTTTTTTCAAACTGATCCTTAGATATCTTGCATTTGATAAGTTAAACTTATTTTGACAAACTTCGCAGATGGCAATTTCATGACAGACGATATCAAACGTATCGAAGAATTGTTTATAAAAAATTCAACGCGAGGGACGAACAGACTACCGGCCTGGCGCTAAATTACTTTTTGTCTTACAGGTATACAGTGGAGAATCTGTTATTCTTTCCCAATAAACGCGTTTACGCTTAAACTATTATTTGCAGTGCAAACAGTTTGGAGCCAGATCAGACGCCGGGTAACCCGGCGTCTGATCAGGCTCCAAACTGTTTGCCACAAAGATAAACATGAATTATCAGAATTGTCCAAAAGTTGTACTTTTCTACGTTTTAGTGATTTGCGTTTGCGTACGTTTGGGTTTAAACGGGAAAGAATAACAGATTATCCACTGTATTGATCGAAATGCTTTTCAATGTACTTCATTGGTATTTGGCAATATGCGCTTTAGATATTTTTACCCTAACCTAATTGAGTATGTTTTGTATAAGATAGATGATTGCTTAAAGCAGGCAGGTAAAACGTTACTTAACAATTTTCTGTTTCATTTTTTATTCTGCTCTAGAGCAGTCACCTGTCAGTATTCGGGAGAACTCCCATATGGCTCATTATCAGAACCTGGTAAAAGCCTTAACCCTTACCCTGCTGTGATCTCATCTGCTACGAAATTATCGTCTGACAAATTTGTTAAATTTAGATTTAAACATGTTTTAGTAAAGAAACTTAAAGACGAGTGTCAAACAGTTTTGATCCAGATCAGACGCCGCGTTTCGCGGCGTCTGAACTGGATCAAAACTGTTTGGAAAAAACAGTGAAGTCGCGACCAGCAGGCAAAGGGTAAAAGGCATTTCCAATGGAAGTAGTCACAAAAAAGCGCTTCTATAGCGGGAATGGATAAAAGAAAAGGTTATTAATCCCAGACGGCTTATTCGAGTTAAAACATTTTATAGAAATATGCCCCCGAAAATGGTACCATTATAGAAGATAAATGAGGCCTATTTTTGTTGATACCATACTAATATTTATTGCATTAAATCCTGACTTTAATGTCAATTAGCCGTTTGCCCGAAAACGGCGACCTGAATGCACTTTCAAACAGTTTGCATCTAGATCAGGCGCCATATAACGTGGCGTCTGAACTGGATCCATACTGTTTGTCACTCGTTCTTAGTTTTCTCCAATTTATAAGTGCATAGAGCATCTACATGGCATTTTGACAACCTCAGTTGACGACAATTTTAAAGCGGACGTTATGGCGGAAGGAGAATGGTTGAATAAGCTGCAGTATTTCCTCCCTACAACGGCCTTCCCAAAAACGATTCCCTCTTTACAACAACGCTTTCCGCAGTTGCCTAAACAACACAATTATGTATAACACTTTAATGCTGCATTTGTCGTCAGCTTAAATTTTTGGTCTGTTGTATTTCTCATGTACATATAAGTAGACATTTTGACAGAAGAAATATAATGACGAGGGACAAACAGCTCGAATCTCACGCGGCGTCTGATCTGGATTCAAGCTGTTTGCAAATGTAATCCAAGTCTTAATTGTCCCTTCCTAAAACAATTCCCTCCGAACAACACCCGCAATATTTGTCTCCCATTTGGGTGTTGTTGTAGAGAGAAAATACTGTATAACATTCTGTGTATATGACTTTGTCTGTTGGCCATTAGTTTCTTTTCTTCTGCAACATTTATCGTCTGCGGCATTTCTAATCGTTAATTTGTATATAATTACTGTAATGAAAACCATCACTGTCAAACCTTGATGAGAATTTCTCGGCGTCTTGAATAGGTGCTTAATACAGGTTGGTCTGTACTAAAGTGGAGAAGACGTTGTAATATCCCGTTTAAACGCAAACGTTAGGCGCTTAAATGAAGAAAATGGCATACTTGGGAACTATCTGTTTTAAAGTGAGTGACAAACAATTTTGAGCCTGATCAGACGCAGGGTAACCCGGCGTCTGATCTAGCTAAAAGCAGTTTGCACTATAAATAATAATTTTAGCGTAAACGCATTAATGAGGAAAGAATAACGTATTTTCACTGTATTTGCGAGCGGTTTTTATCAAAATCTGTCTGAGGTACGTACTTAGCTTAAAAAGACAAAAATCATTAACACTATTAGCAGACTACAAAGAAGCAAACAAAATCAACTTGACAAAAGAGTAACAACATTTTAAGAAATAAGTCAATGCCTTTGTGTTGCCTTTGATGTTAGCATAAACCTTTCATTGCCCTGACGTCATCTGCGTCAAAACAATTATAAACACATAATTTCCGGCATAGCAAGATCATAAGACAGAACAAGATTATTCCTATAATTGAGATCTCGTGCATTTTGAGCGCATTAATTAACATCGATACGAGTGCCAAACAATTTGGATCCTGCTCAGACGGCAAACAGTTTGCTAATAACCATTGTATTCGAGGGATTCTCAAATTCGTAAACGTTAGTTTTCCACTCACTGTATCTTTATTGAAGAAAAGAACTGAGCTAATTTAAACACGTTCAATACCTTTAAAATTGTATGTTCTATAAGCAACACACATCTTTTCATACTATTTAAGCATGGCTAATAGAAATGTTTAAACCTTTCTGTATTGGAAAACAGTACAGTGGAGAAAACGTTATTCTTTCCCAATAAACGCGTTTACGCTTTGCAGTGCAAACAGTTTGGAGCCAGATCAGACGCCGGGTAACCCGGCGTCTGATCAGGCTCCGAACTGTTTGCCACCAAGATAAACGTGAATTATCAGAATTGTCCAAAAGTTGTACTTTTCTACGTTTTAGAGCTTTGCGTTTGCGTATGTTTGCGTTTAAACGGGAAAGAATAACAGATTTTCCACTGTACATGGTTATCTTGTATACAGTGTAATTCCCGTTCAGAGGGCTCTTTCACTTTTTACTTTACCTTTACCTTTAGTTTTTAAAATATTATCTGAACACAACCTTAAAATCAACATAAAATTGTCATTTTTCAATAGTGGAATAGTCCAAATGAAAAGTTTAGCATGAAATGGTTTAACTACTTATTTTTTATTTATTTATTTATTTTACTTTATTCAAGAATATTACAATCACATATGTATATACACTCATCTTCAGGTCAATTTCATATACACAATATTGGTTTAACTACTTAATTGAGTATTGCCATACTTCATATAACACTTAGCATAATGTAAACCTACTGACTGTAACTGTTTTGTTATAAGATTTTTTTCTATGACTTAAAAACAAGCCTGAAAAACTCACGGATATAGTCTAATAAATGCATTTATACCTCCACAATAAATTTAACTTCAATGATAAATGTGTCTTGATCACATGGAGCTATATCACAGTTTGAATCTATTTCATACGCTGATAATTTCGGTGTCTGATAAAAGTCAACATTGATTGACACCCGTTTCAATTTGTCTTCAGTAAAATCAATGTCAGCGACTCTTACAGGAGAGTTATGAAACTAATGCAACCAATTAACCCCTTCACTGCCGTGACGTCATCAATTTTAAATAATTGTCGTCTGCTTCTATTTCTAAAAAACAATTTTTAGGTATTTTGACTTTAGAAATATTGAAACGAGTGTCAAACAGTTTGGATCCTGATCAGACGCCGCGTTACGCGGCGTCTGATCAGGATCTAAACAGTTTGCAAATAACTATTGTACTCGGGGTAGGGCAGTGAAGGGGTTAAATCATATCAATATCTAAACGCAATACCTCCCTCCCTACAACGGCACTCTGAACAACGACTCCCTCCTTACAAAAATGCTCGCCGATGTTCCCCAAACAAGACAATTATGCGTAAGTCTTTCACCGCAGTAGATCTAATATCGTTTGCTTAAAACTGTTGTCCTTTTTTTCCTTAAAGTTACGTATTGGGTAGTTTTCCAGAAGAAATAAAGACGAGTGAGAAACCGTTTGCAAATGTTTTCCCTCCCTATTTACAGCTCCCTCCGAACAACTACCACAATATGTGTCTCCCGTTCTGTGTTGTTGTATGGAGGGAGTACTGTACAACCTTACATGTATATCACTTGCTCTTGTAAAGAAATATTCAGATATTCATTCTTAAGTAGAAAAGTATTGAAGTTTCTAGGCCTATTCTTAACATTACGAAAAATTGTTATCTGGTCAGAATGAGCGTGCTGATAATACTATATTAACAATCCATTGTATCATGTAACAAGAAACATGTTAATGTTTACGTTACTTAATAAAATGTTTGAATCTTGAAAACCTAATAAGATTCTGTGACACTTGTACCATTGTGAATATTTTGAGCTCCTTACTCAGTTATATTTGTGAGAGAAGAAACTTTGTTGTTGCACGCTCAAAAAGTGGGAGTTCCATTACCTTTGATGCCCTTAATCCACATGAAACAGCCACTTTCCTTGAATACCGAAATAAGCCTCTATCCGTATCGTGTGGTGTTAATCGGAGATTTTGTTGTTTATTATTTTCGCTTAGGTATTATCTTAAAAGGCTTCTTGTCGGCCCTTCAATCATTCTCTAGTCCCTTGTGTACCATATTTAACCATTTCTACTGCCACGCTATCGTCTGCTTCGAATATGTCGTCTGCAATATTTTAACATACATAAGTTTGTACTATAGTTTGAAAGAGCAATATAAATAAGTCAAACTGTTTGGATCCTGATAAGAAAACGACAAAGTGTTTAGGATACAACCTTACAAATTCGATTACAAGTTAAAAAATGGTTTGCTATTTCATTTCCAAACGTATCAATCTTTTCATCGCCATAATATCGTCTGCTTATATTCTATGGTTTGCTATTATCTCAACGCTAAATTTAAGTAAAACAAGACTGTATTCTACAGCGCTCCCTCTCTACAACCACACCCAATAGGAGACAACGATTATGTGCGTTGTTTTCGGAGGGAGTCGTTAAAGAGAGGAAAATTGGTTTATGTTGCAAACAGTTTGAATTCAGATCAGACGCCGCGTAACGCGGCGTCTGATCTGGATTCAAGCTGTTTGTCCCTCGTCATTAAGTTTTTTTTCTGTCAAAATGTCTAATATAAATCTTTGAGAAAAAAGGCAGACAACAACTTTAAGCAGAAGATATTGAAGTAGAGCAAGCGTTAGACATAATTGTCCTGTTTAGGGAACCGCAACAAGGGTCTTTGTAAGGAGGGAGTAGTTGTTGGGAGGGCCGTTGTGGAGAGGCAGCACTGTAATACGTTGATCCTGGTCCGACGCAGCGTTACCTGCACCATCAAGTTCATCTCATGAAAGAACCTAGATTAACTAACAACTGATTTTATAAACACAGTATACCATGTGACTCTATAAAGACCACTAAAACAAAAGCAAATTACGTGTATACAAGTCATCTGACAGCTTAAAACAAGGTGACAGTAAAACAAAAGGAGTTTGTTATTTGACAGTCACCTTGCTGTAAGCAGTAACCGGTCGTAAACACCTAATAATTAACACACGTTTTAGGGTCGTTAAAGATAGGCTTTACTGTACCAGTGTCAGCAATTCTGAGTCATGGTCCAAGGTAATAAAGAGTTTGAGTTGAGTCTGAGATTGTTCTCAAGCATTTGATTGGTCAGATTTGAGCAAAAACTCAAATCTGACCAATCAAATGCTTGAGAACGACATCAGACTCATTCAAACTCCTTATAAGCATGTACCCTGATCAGACGTCGAGTTACTCAGAGCCTGGTGTATATTCAAGATGTCTTCAAATTCTAACCAATTCAAACTTTTCAGTAGAAGCACTTAAAGTTTTCAGGTTTATAATATAGAAAAGAATTTTACAAATTTATGTCTCGAAATTCTCAACGGATCGTAATTGTCTATTGTTAGACTTTTTTGTATACTTAGCATACGTAACTTAATTTTCAAAGCAGATGAGATAATGACAAAAACTGCGGGGCCCGGTGAGACGTCACACTTTTTGTTTATGGAAGACAGACATAAACAGGTTAGACGATGAAAGACTATCAAAATCGCCAACAAAAAGTTTTTGTTAACAGATCGACGTTCAAGTACATGTATCCTTCATTCTCATAAAACGGACCCTTCCTACATATCCGGAAGCCTCACAAAAACGCTTGATACAGCGCGTGTGGTTTGCTTACGCCATCGCAAAAAGCGGTTCCGGTTAGGTATTAGATGCGGGCAGCTTAACACCGAAAAAAATGTTGAAAAAACTTGGAATTTTAGTGAAACTTTTAAGAAAATTATATACTCAAAAAGTGAATAGCAAAATTGACCACGTACCTTATTTTTTAATGTCCCTTTGTAAAATGATTCCGAATAACACATTTTCCAATATAACTCTAAATGTTTATTACGTGTAGCGAGTGTCTGGAAATTGACCTTTCATATGCAGTATAAATTTGACCCGATTGTGTACAAGCGCCTTTGCTATCCGGATGATGACGTCAAACTTCCGGCATAATAGGAATTCGCGGCGCTGCATTTACAGCCGAGGGTTAGTTTGAATAACTGGTATTTGTTTAAACAATCAAGATGTTTGATTACTTTAAGTGTTATTTTCAGTTAGAAAACTATTTGATCGCCATATTCGTTCAATGTATCTCCCAGTTTCCATTTAAATTGATTACCTTTATATTCCTTTTTCGCTAAGGATTCCGGATAAATGAATGAAGAGGATATGTTCACTTGCCTTTCAACAAAGACTTAAATATATCTAAATAACTTACTTGATCGAGAGAAAGAAGGAGAAATTGGAATTTAGAGATATATATAGAGAGAGAGATGGCGGGGAGGGAGTAGATAAGGGAGAGACGGAGAGAAAGAGACACACACGGGCAGAGAAAGTTGAGAGTGTGAGAGGCGATTAGATAGCGGAAGGAAATGGGGATATGGTGGGAAAGAGAGACATGGAGAGAAAGAGTGTACGAGAGAGCGGAAAAGTGAGGGTCGAGCGGCGAGATGATAGAATTTACATAGAGGAAGAGAGGGGTGAATGGGATGGGAAAATAAGAGAGACGGTGAGAGAAGATCAAGATAGACGGTGAGAAATAGAGATAAAGAGAGGGGGAGGTTGTGAGACACGTATTTGTACGTCATCAGCGTGACGGGTAGTTTTGAATTATCTTATAATTATCTTGTTCTATACAAAAATTCAAATCTCAGTCATGATTCTTAACCGGTCTTAAAAGATATGATGACACCTCTCCAGTTAGGAAATCTCTAAAAATAAAAATAAAGCGTTTTACTTAGTGCGAAATGGTTCGGTCTTCAGAGGCTTTACTGAAGTTAAGCATGTTTTGAGAGTTAATCCCATCCCAACCATGACGTAAGTCGTCTGCTTTATAATAAAAAAATGATCTTGTCTGCTTCTATTTCTCAAATTTAAATGATAGGCTAATTGACTAAAACGATGTCGTAATGTAAGCCAAACAATTTTGGATCCTGATCATACGGGATCAAATATGTATGTAAAACAATCAGTGTACTCTGGTTCATAGAATATTACGACTAGTCAGAAGATTTCTGTTTGCTTTTAAAGGGCTGGAAATTGTTGAGTAAAAACAAAGTAAATCAGAGAGCCGACACATAGGCTGTCTTTTTACGTCATCTTGCTTTAAACTATCGTCTAGATATAACACCAACGAGGAGGGGTCATAAAACTTTACTGAAGCTTTAGATGTTATTATGATATTAACCCTTTCGGTGCATAACCCCGAACAAACAATCATTGGCAAACAGTTTCGATCCTTATCAGACGCCGAGCAACTCTTTTCTGGTCAGGGTTCAATCTGTTTGTCATTCATATATATATACAACGACTCTATGTACAACGACGTCGAATGGGAGATAAAGAGTATGTGTGTTGTTCGGAGGGAGTTGTTATATGAAGGGAAAGTAAGACCTGACTTACATTTCCAAACAGCTTGAATCCACATCAGACGCAGTGTAACTAAATGTAACTTTGAGAAAAAATAGTGAACGACAAACTTAAGGGTGTATCCAACCCATAAGCAATTTTTTCAAAGTATTAAACTTTTATTCTATCATTGTTTTTTTGGAAGAGCTATTTATGATGAATGAAAAAATGAAAAAAATTATATATGGTGTCCTTTTTTTTTTAGCTACAGCGATTTGAAAAAGGTATGTCAAGTTTGGACTTTTTTTTTCAAATTTTACCCATTCAGAGTACAAGCTTCAGTAAAATCTATTTCAAAACAAAACAAACATGGTAATTTGGGTTTTCATTATTTATGTCATGTCTATGGTGGTATTTTAACATACAGAAACCAAATTTAGACAAAGCAGGCACTAGGTTTGAACAATATGGATCCTCGAATATCAAAGATATGCTTTTTATAGGGCATTATTTTATTAGATTTTTTATTTTATGAAAAAAAGTAAAAAGGTTTGAAAATGAAATAGTTCTAGTATTAAACTTTTTCTTATACATGTATTCTACCAGATGAAAGCTAATGCTAAGGCAGTTCAAAATATGAAAAGAAATTGAAAGGTCAGCGTTGAAAATTTTGAGTTATTAAAGTAAAAAGAGTTATCTCCCCTTACAAAATTTACAAAAAAGTACCATATCGATGATGTTTAGAGCCATATAAATTTCACATTTGGTGCCTGTTTTTCCTTGAATCAGTTTTTGTATGAAGAAATACTACCATAGATAGGAAATAAATAACACAAAACCAAATTATCATATTTGTTTTAATTTAAAATGGATTTTATTGAAGCGGGCTGTTTGAAAAGGACAAAATAAGAGAAAGTGGGTGGGGTCAATTTTACATGGCCGTAGAGCCAACTGTTGTTCACCAAAATGTAAACCTTTTCTATTTTTTCATTCATCTTAAATAGCTCTTCAATACAAAACCATCATAGAGTATTTTCATATACTTTGAAAATTTCCAAAACTCATGACATTGATACACCCTTAAGCAGACTTCAGTGCAGCAGTGAAAGCGTTAAACATACTAATCTCGTTTGGAGAACAGCGGCAAGCGTTGTTGTAAGGAGTGATTCGTTGTTTCGGTACATCTGTAGGAAGGAAGCACTGTTCAAGGTTTTAAGTCTAACTTCGTGATTTTATTTTAAATTTTAGACGAAAAAATCGAAGCAGACTATATCCTCGCAGTTGAGGCGATGGTTTGGGTAATGGAACGAATCCCAGATGGCCAAAATGTTATTATTTTCTGTTTACGTATAAGCTATGGCACTGAGTCTTTGAGCTAACTATGATATCAACGGACATTAGACAAACAAGAATATATAAATTAATTGCTCCATGGACAATACTAAAATAGCTTTCTGACAATCCATCCACTGAGATATTCTCTTGAGAGCTATATTTATCTAAATCTCACTTTCTTGCCCCGTAACCCATTTCATGCGGGATACACTTTTAGGTGTATCTTAATGGCAAACAGTTTTGATCAGGCCCCACATTGTGGGGCCTGATCTGAGATCAAAACTGTTTGCAGCAAGTTCAGTATTCTACCAGAAACTGTTAAAATCTTTTGCAAATATTTGAGTTATACCCGCTGCAGACGACATTTTAAAATGGCCGCCAAATATTACCCAGCATACAATCGGTGAAGACACATCTACCGATATCAGTGCGCTATAGTGGTTATTCGGTCGAAATAGGGTCTATAAATTGATCGAAGTTGATATATACATACAGTTTATACATTATATCGTTCCATTTAGGAACATAGCAAAGACACAGATAAATTTATGTTATATGTTAAAGTTCCATTAACTGTTCGCCTAAAAGTCGTAACTCCTTATCCCGTAACCTGTTTCTAGTTTTGCAAACAGGCGACTACTTTAAAAAAAAAAGCTGAAGGTAAAGTAGAGTGTGTCTTACTGTCAGCCTGTTTAAGCTACCGTCTACTAGGATATAGAAACTTTTTCTTTTGGTCAACATTCTTGACGGTATCAAGTGGAACTGTTATCTTTAGTTGATTAATAATTCAAAATGCGTAAAACTAATTACTTGAATCTAAATTGTTCTTCAAATAAAAAAAACAAATCCCCGATTTCCTACTTTTTCGAAACTATAGCCATAACTGTTAACATATATGTTAGATGTTAGATAAGTTTTATTCAGCAAAAGACATAACACGTCCATGAGCAATAACATGCAATTAACAAGTTGTATGGCAGGCAATCATTTTGACACGCTTCTTACACAATAGTATTCATAGCATGCAGTACAATTATACAGTAGCGTCCTCGCTAAAAAGGGAGGTAATTGCAAACTGGATAATGATAATAATGATAATCCAAAGTTATGAAGCTAAGCTGAGCTGAAAAAGGGGAGGTAATCGATAAGATTCATATTAATTCTTATGTATTAGCTCCCTTTTTAGTAATCGCTCGCGCTTTAATCGCAACAAACTATATTTGTGCATATTTCATTAATTTTGGCGTCCACATACACCTAATAATGACAAATATGCCATGGCATAATTTTATAAAGGACATAATCAAGATGTTAGACTAACATCGAAAAAAAAATAGAATGAAGAAAATTTCAAAAAGTACAAAAGTACAAAAGCGGTGTGCATTCCAAATTATAACATAGTATCATTTCTTCTTCGGAAAGCTTTGAATACAATATTACCTAAAGACCTTGTTACATTTGGACTATCTGTTGTTAAAAGAGTTATCAAGTTTGGAATGTTTGGTCTTTGCCAAAAACGCTTGTCAATGTAACGTTTTTTTAAATCATGGTATATATTACACTCGAATAAAAAATGGAATTCATCTTCCAATTTATCACAATGGATACATTTTCGTTCATTTATTGGTGTAGACTGTGGCTTTTTATAGAGGCCTCGTTCAATTTCTAAGCAATGTCAGGGCCGGATCCAGAAATTTTTCAGTGGGGGGGCACAGGTGGGGAGGGTATGGGAGGGGTATAACCCCTCCCATAGGTGGGGGTCCGGGGGGCCTCCCCCGGAAAATTTTTAAAACTTACATATCAAATGGTGCATTCTTAGGGCATTCTAAGAAGAAAGTTAACATCGATAAAATGATGTAAATACCCCCAATGAAACACCCCAAAAAGTGGTTTCATAAGACAAAGAGAAAAAATAATCATAATCTGGAGAATTTTTTAATAGCTTTATCTCCATTCTCAGAAATCTATTATTCCACACCATGGTCATACAAAGATTTTCATCAGTGCAAAACACAGGCCTTCAATTGATCTCAATGCAAAAAGTAGGTAGGAAAAAAGTAGGAGTTTTTGAAGTGGAAAAGTAGGAAAAAGGAGGAAGATTTCCAATAAAATAGTAGGAACTGTTTGATACAAAATACCACACGGAGTCATTGTGCTCATATAAATTTAAGTAATCCGCAATCTTGAGTTAAAGACATTCTCACCCAAAGCCATTTTATTCTTTGGTTATAATCTATTCAACAGGCCGAAGATGCAATCCAACAGGTTTAGGGGGGTCCGGGGGTACTCCCCCTGGACAATTTTGAAATCAAGCGCTTCATTTCCTGCATTCTGGGCCATACTGAGGGTGCTTGAAGACTTATTAGGAAAAAAGTAGGAAAAGTAGGAGGTTTTGGTAGAAAAATAGGAAAAAGTAGGAGGATGATCAAAAGTTGGAAAATAGTAGGAAAAAGTAGGAACAGCTGAAGGCCTGAAAACAGGTAAAATACTAACATAAATCTATGTAAAAAATCGACTCAAAATATATTGTTATTTAATCATTCTATGGTGACAGGTTGTCGTCCAGCCATTAATCTCTAACCCTACCCCTCCTATTCATATGCATACTGTTACAAGGGGGGTCCGGGGGCATGCCCCCTCCTCCCACCCCCTGGAAAATGTATTCCCACATGATCAATGGTGCGTTCTGATGGGAGTTTTTTCGCATTCAAAATAGGTAAAATACTACATAAATCTATGTAAATATTCGATTCAAAATAGCATATCAAATTCTTTAATATAGGATAATACCTTTGACAGATTGTTTTCTGGCCATTAACCTGAAACCTATACCCCTACCCCCTCTGATTATTGTTCACACTGTCACTAAGGGGATCCGGGAGCATGCTCCCCGGGAAATATTTAGTTTCTAGATGGTCTCTGGTGCATTCTGGGGCGTTTTGCACATTCAAAACAGTTACAATAATAATATAAATACAATAAATATATATAAATATTCTGCAACTAATATTGGCAAAATTATTGGAGGGGAAGGGGGCTGGTCCTACATGCCTCAGTTAATTGGGTATTATTCATCATCTAGTTAGGCATGCTTTTTGTTACCCTTAAGTATTTTCATCAAATTTAATTGGATTTACAGGCCTGTATGATATGCAATTTGGGGACACAGACCTGAGGCATAGCTAGACCATTTGTGTACGTGCTGAATGCTTTCGCACATTCAAAACGGGTAAAATACTTGCATAAATTTATATTAAGATCTAGGTAACATTTACTTACATATATATTGGCAAAATTATTGTGGGGAACAGGGGCATTTTTATTTTTTGGTTGGGGAGGAGGGGCACACCGTCCTGCCCCCATCCTTGTTACTACGGGCCTGTGTCAGGTTCGAACACAGACCAGGCATGCTGAGGATTTGAGGGGGCACAGGGGCAATTTTGGATTTACTGGCCTGTAGGTTATGCAATTTGGGGGCACAGGCACAGACATTTTTATTTTTTGGTTGGGGAGGGGGGCACAGGGGGCATACTGCTGTGCCCCCATCCATGTTACTACGGGCCTGTATTGGTTGGGGGAGGGGGCCACACAGCCGTGCCCCCATCATTGTTACTACGGGCCTGTGTCGGGTTCAAACACAGACCAGGCATACTAAGGATTTGAGGGGGCACAGGGGCATTTTGGATTTACTGGCCTGTAGGATATGCAATTTGGGGGCACATGTGCATTTTTATTTTTTGGTTGGGGATGGGGAACAGGGGGCACACTGTCGTGCCCCCATCCTTGTTGCTACGGGCCTGTGTCGGGTTCAAACACAGACCAGGCATACTAAGGATTTGAGGGGGCACAGGGGCATTTTGGATTTACTGGCTTGTAGGATATGCAATTTGGGGGCACATGTGCATTTTTATTTTTTGGTTGGGCAGGGGGCACACTGTCGTGCCCCCCATCCTTGTTGCTACCGACCTGTGTCGGGTTCAAACACAGACTAGGCATACTAAGGATTTGAGAGGGCACAGGGGCATTTTGGATTTACTGGCCTGTAGGATATGCAATTTGGGGGCACATGCATTTTTATTTTTTGGTTAGGGAGAGGACACAGGGGGCACACTCTTGTTGCTACGGGCCTGTGTCGGGTTCAAACACAGACCAGGCATACTAAGGATTTGAGGGGGCACAGGGGCATTTTGGATTTACTGGCCTGTAGGATATGTAATTTGGGGGCACATGCATTTTTATTTTTTGGTTGGGGAGGGGGAGGGGGCACAGGGGGCATACTGCCATGCCCCCCATACTACGGGCCTGTGTCAAGTTCAAACACAGACCAGGCATACTGAGGATTTGATGGCCCGAGATAAGAGACACAAGCCGTTGAAGCAGCTCAAGATAAGTTCAAGCAGGCCAGCTGAGGGACATGTGCCCCTGTGCCCCCAGTGGATCTGTGCCTGTAATGTCATATGCTAATGCGACCTTCATACCCAGCTAAATGATGAATAATTATATGAATCAAGCAAAAAAAAAAAATTTTTTTTTTTTTTTTATAAAAAAAAAAAATTCAGGCCAGCTGGGGGGGCACGTGCCCCCTGTGCCCCCCCGGTAAATCCGTGCCTGAATGTGAAGATAATCTTAATTTAGAAAGGGCTATTCTAAATTTCTTTATGCTTATCAAATTCAAATAAGATTTAAAACCGAATGACGGAAATAGAATGTAAAAACGTGCTTTTGGAGACTCGCTTAGTCTTGCGTGCCAATTCTGTTTCAAAGTGTCGTATACACGTTGCTTAAAAAGGAACATGAAGAAGTTAGTGTCACCAACACCCTGGTTTAACCAGGCCTCGTAAAACCCTAATTCCGAGAGTAGATTTTTTTATTTTTTATTTTCTGGGGAAATTTCAAGGTCATTTACTAGTGTATTGAATATGAGTTTAATATATTTAGTGTCCTGATATTGAACTATTTTTAACCAATACTTAATGATCCTAGTGAAACGGTTAATTTGTAACGGATATCGTCCAAGTTCCCTATATATGAGGTCATTCTGTGTACGAATCTTAACGTTTAACAATCTTTTACAAAACTGAAGGTGAACCTTTTCTACTTTATCTGCTTTACAAAAGCCCCACACTTCGCTGCCATAGCAGAGTATAGGCATAACTAATTTATCAAATAATTCAAGATATAGTTTCAATGGTATATTTTCAAAATTATAAAGATATTTATGAAGTTTAAATATTGCTTTTTGCGCCTGACCACATAGCGTGCTTGTGCTTCAGACAATGAACCATTAGATGAAAAAACAATGCCAAGGAACACAAAGGTATTAACTATTTCTAGTTCAATGTTATTAAAATAGAACTTTGTACCCCTTCTGGTTACATTTCTTTTCCTAAATATCATGCAGTTTGTTTTCTTAGTGTTCAACGTTAGTTTCCATTGAAGGCTATAATCATTTAATAAATCTAAACCCTCCTGAAGGCCGTCTACTGTTTCGGACAGTATAACGATATCATCTGCATACATTATCAAGAAAAGTTTAACTATATCGATCTCTATACCTGTTAGACCTTTAACATAAAATTCTTGCTCCAAATCATTCAGATGCAGTGCAAACAGAAAAGGGGAGAGACACTCCCTCTGTCTTACACCCAAATAACACGTAAATGGTTCGCTTAAACGTTATCATATTTCACTTTTGATTTCACACTAGTGTACATTGATTTTATAACAGTAAACATTTTACCTCTTATACCAAATTTCAATAATTTCAACCAAAGGTTTTCCCGTACGACATAATCAAAAGCTTTAGTAAAGTCTATAAAAGAGCAAAATAATTTTCGGCCTAGATCAATTTGATGTGTTTTGACCGGGTGTAATAAGAAAATGTTGTCAACTGTACCCATATTTCGTCTAAAGCCAGACTGAGCTTCAATGTAAATGTTATATTCTTCAGCCCACTCTGTTAAACGTTTATTTAATATTCTGGTGAACAGTTTCCCTAATGTACTAAGTAAAGTTATTCCTCTATAGTTTTCTACCTTTTCTATGCTTCCTTTTTTGTGGAATAATATGACCCTCTGACCAGCATGGCGGAAAATGCCCAAATTCAAAAAGTTTGTTAAACAATTCACCTAAATATTTTAACACTATATTGTTACCATTTTTAAAATTTTCATTAATAAAGAAATCCGGACCGCCAGATTTTCCATTTTTAAGCTCCGCTATAGCTTTTTCGATTTCAGGATTTGATATACTTTCATTCAATTCATCAAACATAACCTGTAACTCACCATTCAAATATCTGGTATTAAAAATTAAAACATCATCATCTGGTTGGAAGAACGTGCTGTCGGGATCATTTATAGCTTTAAAGTACAGTTCTGTTCTGTTCTGTTCTGTTCTGTTCTGTTCTGTTCTGCTTAGCATTTTTTGTTTTTGCAGATAATAGTTGTGACGTCTGCATTCTATTAAAGTTTTTTCTACTTAATCGCAGTGTTTTCTTATAGACAGACCGAGCTTGAACAAATTCTATACGATTCATTTCAGTGCCCTCACGCCTGTATTTATTTAAATGGTAATAAAATACATGTCTTTTCTCATCACAATTTTCATTAAACCAAAGCTGCTTATTTGAACTTTCGGTTTGATTTGTGCCAGTCGAATCATTTTGATTCAGGGAAAACACCCCCTTTTAAAAGCTGGTTCGCATGCTGATTGTAACACAGAATTAAAATTTTCCAAATTCTCATCAATTTGAATTGGATCAACAACAGATCTATGAAAGAATGGCGAGTTGATCTTTACCTTTAATATATCAGCATAAAAAAGAATTGTTTTAGAATGTTAGTAAACGTTCATGATGGATAATATACGTCCACATAGTGATCAAAGTACGAAATGGTTACGGAAAGGTCATAAGTCTGTAAATCAATTCGCCAATCTCAATACTTCCAAAATAACGTAATTGCAAGTCGACAAAGGTAAGAACTTGGACTATTAAACATGAACATCTTGAACAGTAATTTAACATTGTCTAAAACACTATCATTGTCTTCTTTGTTCGGTGAAACCTTTACAGTGAGAAACTTTTATTCTTTCCCAATAAACGCGTTTACGCTAAAACTATTATTTGCAGTGCAAACAGTTTGGAGCCAGATCAGACGCCGGGTAACCCGGCGTCTGATCAGGCTCCAAACTGTTTGCCACCAAGATAAACATGAAATATCAGAATTGTCCAAAAGTTGTTCTTTTCTACGTTTTAGTGCTTTGCGTTTGCGTACGTTTGCGTTTAAACGGGAAAGAACAACAGATTCTCCACTGTACGGCATAAAAACAAGGTTTTCTGCATATATAATATCTTTATTATATAATATCTTTATTCATGTGTACATGTATGAATGTCCTGGCTTTGTGAATAAAAAAAGAAAACAGGTTTTTAATTCGGAAAACATTATTTTCTACATTAAACGAGTAGTGATTAATTAATAATGTCAATTGCAAACATATTGGAGACTAATCAGACGCCGATAAACTCGGTCTCTGATCGAGCTCCAAATTGTGAACCACTCGGATTGAAATAAACTATTCTTATTTTCAAGTACCTTTCATTTTCTACATTTTATTGCATTGCACTCATCTTCGTTTATACAGTGGAGAAACTGTTATTCTTTCCCAATAAACGCGTTTACGCTAAAACTATTATTTGCAGAGCAAACAGTTTGGAGCCAGATCAGACGCCGGGTAACCCGGCGTCTGATCAGGCTTCAAACTGTTTGCCACCAAGATAAACATGAAATATCAGAATTGTCCAAAAGTTGTTATTTTCGACGTTTTAGTGCTTTGCGTTTGCGTTTAAGTGGGAAAGAATAACAGATTCTCCACTGTAAGAGAAATAATATTTTTTTAAGAAATGAAAAAAAATCCTACAGGCAATATAGCGTAACCCCTTCACTGCTTTATTGGTGTCATAAACAATTTCCGTCTGCTTTTATTTCTCAAATTATAATTATTATATAGGTTTAATAAAGTTTGACTTAAGAGATGTTGTAATGATTGGAAAACAGTTGGGATCCTTGTCAGACGCCGCGTAAAGACAGACGCCGCGTTACGCAGCGTCTGATCAGGATCCAAACTGTTTGCAATTAACCATTGTCATCGGTGTACATGTAAGGTAGGGAAGTGGTAAAATTTTCCTTAACCCTTTCCCTGATAGAAGCGACTTTTAGCACATGTATTTTATTCATCCGCTGAAGAAAATAGTTCCAATATAACCGTACTGAATATGTGTCATATTTAATACTTTCCTTATTCTAGCTGGTAATAGCTTAAAGCAGGCTGAAAGTAAAGCAGAATGCGCCTTAGGGCGCATTCTGCTTTACTTTCAACCTGCTTTAAGTAGTCGGCTATCTTCAATATTACAACTAGGCTATCAGGTAAAGGGTTAAAATGTTTTTACTTTTTATTTACATAAATGCAATTAAACTTACATTCCATATTTCATAAAAGCGACAATGCGGAAGACATATCTCCTAAAGATGATCACGATTTCATTGCACAAGATATAGATATTAGAGTTTAAAAAATCTGACTTTTTGTGAAAAAACAAAAATGAATGTATCCATTCGCGGTGGGCGGGTTATATTCTAAATTATCAGACTTTCCTCACGGCTCGCTTGCGGAAGGTCGGTGGTTCTACCCAGTTGCCGATTTGTGCCTGTTACAGTGCATAAAGGACTTCTGGAGTCTTCCTCCACCTGTGATTAGCTGGACGTCGTGATATGACTGAAATACTGTTGAAAGCGACGTAAAATCAAAACAAATCAAATCAAATCCTCACGGCTCACAATACATAGACACCGTATTCGTGAGCTATTAAATCTTTACATATATCTCTTTACATATATTGCTTTAAACGTAGTTTAAGGTGATTTTATTGTGTTTGTAGTGATGAGTATAGAATTTACATGACTTGTGTGCTCAAGATTCACAAATTACAAAACTACATGTAGATCTATAAGCAAAAAAGTCGAGCCCAAAATTAATTAACGAAAACATGATTTAATGATGAATGTACACACATAATAATTATTATGAATAATATAAACGTGTTTAAATCACACCGACCTCTCGATATTATTCAGCGTAAACGGATCAGTCTCATATTATATATCAGGTTTATTACCGATATACAGTGGAGAATCTGTTATTCTTTCCCGTTTAAACGCAAACGTACGCAAACGCAAAGCACTAAAACGTAGAAAAGAACAACTTTTGTACAATTCTGATATTTCATGTTCATCTTGGTGGCAAACAGTTTGGAGCCTGATCAGACGCCGGGTTACCCGGCGTCTGATCTGGCTCCAAACTGTTTGCACTGCAAATAATAGTTTTAGCGTAAACGCGTTTATTGGGAAGGAATAACAGATTCTCCACTTTACTATGCTACATTTGCCCTTTCTCTGCTCTACCACGATGACGGATATATGTACATGCTGCTTCGATCCTGATCAGACGACGCGTCGCGCTGCGTCTGATCAAGATCCACTATTTGACAATCATAACGATATTACTTTATCCAATTTACTTAAATTCTAAGTTTGATAAATAAAGGCAGCCGACATTTGTTTACAGCGAATGACCTTGTGGCAGTGAAAGGGTTAGACACCGAATAAAAAACGTCTATCAGATGTCGTAATAAGAAGAATTTTCTCTAATATTCTGGTCTGTTTATTATATAAATTGTCAAACAATAGTAATTAAAACCAATGATGGTCGTTCACATTAACAGTGTCAGTGACACAACATCGCAAATAAGCAATCAAAGTATTCTTTGCTACAATAATCCCTCTCTACAACAACACCCAATTGTAGACAAAGGTTATGTATGTTGTTCGGAGGGAGTTGTTATATGGAGGGAAAAAACCTCAGATTACTGAGCATGATTTGGCTTACATTTCAAAACAGTCTGAACCCTGGCCTGACGCCGTGTGACGCGGTGTCTGATCTGGCTTAGATCTGTTGTTTTTTTAGTAACTCATCTTAATACGTAACTTTGAGAAAAAAATTGCAGACGACAATTGTAAGCAGACACCATTGCAGCAGTGAAAGCGTTAGTTAAGTTGTCGTGTATTGAGAGGAAGGAAACCGTTGTTCGGAGGTCCGCTGTAAGAAGGGAACACGTTATGCGACACCCACCTTTGGCATACTAAATGTAATTGTCGTCTGCAATGATTCTCAAAGTTGATATTAACCCCATCACTGCCGAAACGTCATCAATTTTAAACAATTATCGTCTGCTTTCATTTTTCTAAATTATAAGTTTTGCTATTTTGACTGAAGAAATATTGAAATGAATGTAAAACAGTTTGGATCCTGATCTATAACTATAATCCTGTCTTGTGACATC
Source organism: Gari tellinella (assembly GCA_922989275.2). Lineage (NCBI taxonomy): Eukaryota > Metazoa > Mollusca > Bivalvia > Cardiida > Psammobiidae > Gari > Gari tellinella. Next base: position 91,255,688 of record OV277857.1, read on the forward strand.
TCTTTGGAATCGTCTTGAACAGACGATTCCAAAGAGATATCACAAGACAGGATTAGATAGAGAAATTAGAAATGAGGTGTATCTTAATGTTTTGACTTAAGACCGTTTTTGTCGTACGAAGTTTTATGAAACGAGCTAAGACGATTCACTGTATTCTTGCAGGATCTGTGTCAACTCCTTTTGGGGGAAATGTATCCTTATTTCATTAGCAAAAACAGTAAGTTTAAGCTATTTGTCATGATCACTATACAGAAGGCTTAGTGATTGAGTAAAAGACAGGTCAGAGCTGGGAGCTTTCTGGTTTTTCTTCCACCCTGCTTTTAGCTGTCACCTACCTTAAAACGCAAAATGATAGAGAGGTGTTTCTGTATAGTACAACAGTTCTGATGTTAGGTGGGCATAATTTGCGAAGGTTGATGTCAAGAATATCCCGTTAATAAAGTGTCTGGCAATGAACAAAATCAACAACGGTCGTTCAACTGAACGATGCCAATGACTTATCATGTTACTCCATTGGCAAGCACCATAAACCTTATCTCTTAATAGTCTCTCAAACAAGGAGCCAGCCTCATTGTGGATAACAAAGATGGATGTTAGTTCAAAAACAGTAAACAATTCTGGTGAGGGTTTTTTTCTGGATTTACTCTAATCTTGCTTTATGTAGCTATCGGATAAAATGTCGAATCAGCCATTCTATTGAAAATAAATACCAGCAATGCAACGATTGATAACACTAACAGTTTGTATCCAGATCAGACACCGCATCACGCGACAGCTGATCTGGATCAAGCTTTTTTATCGCTACTATTCAGTGGGGTTCAATTTAACTATGCGTCCAACCTGATTTTTAGAGGTTGTTTTCGTAGACGAGCACAATTCAGTATGATGAAGATTTATTGGAGATTGTTTACTTTCTATCCGTTACAAATTAACCGTTTCTCTAGGATCATTGAGTATTGGTTAAAAATAGTTCAATGTCAGGACACTAAATATATTAAACTTATATACAATACACTAGTAAATGATATTGAAATTTCCCCAGAAAAGAAAAATTGGGCACTTTTAGTAAAAAATCTACTCTCGGAATTAGGGTTTTACGAGGTCTGGTTAAACCAGGGTGTTGGTGACACTAAATTCTTCATGTTCCTTTTTAAACAACGTTTATACGACACTTTTAAACAGAATTGGCATGCAAGACTAAACGAGTCTCCAAAAGCACGTTTTTACATTCTATTTTCGTCATTCGGTTTTAAATCTTATTTGAATTTGATAAGCATAAAGAAATTTAGAATAGCCCTTTCTAAATTAAGATTATCTTCACATTGCTTAGAAATTGAACGAGGCCGCTATAAAAAGCTACAGTCTACACCAATTAATGAACGAAAATGTATCCATTGTGATAAATTGGAAGACGAATTCCATTTTTTATTCGAGTGTAATATATACCATGATTTAAGGAAACGTTACATTGACAAGCGTTTTTGGCAAAGACCAAACATTCCAAACTTGATAACTCTTTTAACAACAGATAGTCCAAATGTAATAAGGTCTTTAGGTAATCTTGTATTCAAAGCTTTCCAAAGAAGAAATGATACTATGTTATCATTTGGAATGCACACCGCTTTTGTAATTTTGTAATGTTTGAAATTTTCTTTATTCTAGTTTTTATCGATGTTAACCTAACATCTTGATTATGTCCTTTATAGAAGTATGCCATGGCATATTTGTCATTATTAGGTGTATGTGGACGCCAAAAGTAATGAAATATGCACATATATAGTTTGTTGCGATTAAAGCGCGAGCGATCTTACTAAAAAGGGAGCTAATACATAAGAATTAATATGAATCTTATAGATTACTTCCCCTTTTCAGCTCAGCTTAGCTTCATAACTTTGGATTATTAATTTATTATTATTATCATTATCCAGTTTACAATTACCTCCCTTTTTAGGGTGTGTAAGAAGCGTGTCAAAATGATTGCCTGCCATACAACTTGTTATTGCAAGTTATTGCTCATGGACATGTTATGTCTTTTGCTGAATAAAACTTATCTATCTATAATCTCCATGTTCATTTGAAGTGTCAGTATTTCATTTGCTATGTGTGCAACATGCAGCTGTGTCGCACTGAAAACACCAGAGAAATATTTATAGAAACTCCAATGCACGCGAATAAATCACTATATAGCCATGGCATCAAAACTTACTTGAAACAGTTTCTTAAACATAAGATGCCGATCACGACTTGGCTTCAGTTTGCAAACAGTTCGGATGCAGATGAGACGCCACGAATGTCTAACACAGGATTCATTATATATTTTTAATCAGTTATGCTTTAACGTTATCGTTAATTAAACCGGTATATGTTTGCCATTGTATACATGTCTCAAAATGCGTGCCATGTAAATGTACATTTTTCATGATTTATCTTTTGGTAGTTGTATGACAATTTTCTTTTCACGTATATTTGTGTTGTATACCTAGTGTGTGTCCTGTGTGCTTGTAACTGTTTATTTTCTGTTTCTGCATACATGTACACTTTGCATGCTCTCATTATCTGGGGGTAATAAAGATTTTAATTATTCATTTGATTACATTCCGTTTGCGTTAATTCGTTTAGACGAGAAATACTAATATTTTCCCAACGATTGCAAATACAGTAGAAACTCGATAATTCAAACTCGTTTTAGTTCGAAAATATCCATATTTCAAGCTTTAACTTTGAAAAACGGGTATAGTCGGCTTAAGCGAGATCGAGTTATCGAAATCAAACTTATGATATTCTTATCAGGTCGATTTAAGCGAGTTTGAAGTATCGCATTTCGACTGCACCACCCTTATATTTGTATCAAAGAGGGCATGGTTAGCGTAGAAATGTTCATCGATCTTATCACGTTTTGTTTATTAGAATTCGAATGTAGGGTTTCCGTAATTTACTTGCACTTGGCTTCTGCTAATTTCTACATGTACAATTATGTACCCAATTACAGTAGAGAGGAATTTGGCTCTTTCTGTTTAAACTAAACGAAATGCAATACAACACACTATTAGAGTTACAGCTTCCGGGAAATACTAACTACAGTAGAACCTCGCTATAACGACCACTAAAATGTGTCAAATATTAGTCGTTTCAGACAGTTGACTCCTTAAAGCAATGTGAAAGTGAAACAGAAAGCTCCTACAGGAGCTTTCTGTTTCACTTGCACGTTGCTTTAAGCTGTCACCTGTCTTTTATACAGACAATTAGCCTTCTTTTTAGTGGTCGCAGTAGAGAGGTTTAACTGTATATATATTCTGATTCTATAACTGATTTTCAACAAAAGCCTGATCAGACTCGTTGTCTGGTATGGCTACAAACTGTGTTCAATGGAAACACGCTTATTTGGAAGGAATAAAATACAATTTGGTTGTTGTTGTTGTTGTTGCTGCTGCTGCTGCTTTTAACAAAAGATAATGGCGTATGTCGTGTACGGTAAGTTGTACTAAAACATACTATCATGACTGTTTATATTTGACATGATTTGTAATATATAGCTTTCAGAATTAACCCCATGGACTAACTAAAATAGCCTTGTTTTAGAAAAATTAGCCCATTTATTGTTGATATATAATCTGTTTTGAAATGGTCGTCAGCAACTTTTATTTTCAGATGTACGAGCATACATTATACTGGTGAAATCTATAACTAGTGATTCAATAATTTGGGTTCAAACAAGACGCCGCTTAGGGACCCGTTTCATGAAACTTCGTACGACAAAAAAAGATCGTAAGTCAAAACTTTCAAATACATTTAATTTCTGATTTCCCTATCGAATCCTGTCTTGTGACTTTTCTTTGGAATCGTCTTATCAAGACAGGATTAGATGTAGAAATAAATAATAATTGAGACTTTTATAATCTGACTTACGACAACATTTGTCTTTAACCCTTTAACTCTAAATGACGCCATAAAGCGCGTTTTGCATTTATAGCGTATCGCGGCGTCTGATCAGAACACAAACTGTTTGACACTGGTTTCGAAACTTTCGTCAGTCATATTGCCCTAAATCTAACTTTAAAACGACATTGCAGATAACAGTTTTGAAGCAGACAACACTATGGTGGTTCAGGGGTGAAAAAACTCTTGACAGAATTGATCATGAAAGGGTTAACTCATTGAGCCCTAGTGACGCATATATGGGTCCTTTACCAAATATGTACCTGTGAAGAATACACTTGTCCTATGCAAACAGTGAAGTCCCTGATCAGAGGGCTCCTGCAGGAGCAGGAGCCCTCTGATCAGGGACTTCACTGTTTGTCATTTTGCAATTTATTACAAAAATCAACCCTAGATAGTCTAAAATGGACCAGACTTTATTTCAAACTCGAATTGTCCACTGGAAGTTTCAGGGGATAATGAGTTAACGCCTTCGCTGTAACAGCACCGCCTTGCTAAATATCCTAGATTATTTTTACTTCTCAAGTTTAGAATTTAATAACCATTTTTAGTGAAAAAAGCTTCGATTCCCACTTCAAACAGTTTGGATCCTGATCAGACGCCGAGTTACTCGGCGTCTGATCAGGATCCAAACTGTTTGCAAATGCTAGTATGGTCGGGTTTGACGGTGAAGTGGGGTAATCCGTAGATCTCCCATGGGAACCATATTTCAGTCTCGTGTTTCTGTTCTAACGCGACAAGTGTGGTGTAAAATCCAGTTTTATGAGGTGGGGTTTGACTGACGAAACTATCAACTGCCTGAAACGCCTGGACCATTCTCATGGTTACTTTTTCATATTGACTTTCTGTCTTTCAAACAAAAATACGCTTAATTAATGCTTTTTTTCATACCGGTATTTCAGAAAAATCAACCCCCGAGTCCATCCTATCTTGCAGCATTTCTTGGGCTAAATTGTCATAGGGCCTATAGGGGATGTTTTTGTTTTTTTTGACCGAGATTATCCCCTCTGCCAAATTCAAATTCCTTATTACCCTAAGTTCATGATTAACATAAAAATATTAGGAAGAACTACAATGGAGGCAGGTCGGTGGTTTTAATAACATGCGCTGTTTGGCAGCGAATGAGATTAGTCGAAATCATCATCTCATCATTCATCGGCGCTATGCCCTGCTCAATGTCGCAGAGTCATAAAAACCCAACTCACTCACTCACTTAGAGAAATTAAAAAACACCAGTGCAGCGTCTGATCAGAGGGCTTCTAAAGAGCCATCTGATCGGGAACTACAACTATTTGTAAATCAATTCGAAACGGTCGTACATGTAAGTCGAAACTTTAAACTACACCTGATTTCTCCATCTAATTCTGACGTGTGACATCTCTACAGAATCGTCTTTTCAAAATGAATAATAATTGAGAATTTTAGAATCTCACACGACAATAATAATTCTGTGCGAATTGTTAGTAATACGGTACCCTGATACAGTGGAGAATCTGTTATTCTTTCCCGTTTAAACGCAAACGTACGCAAATGCAAAGCACTAAAACGTAGAAAAGAACAACCTTTGGACAATTCTGATATTTCATGTTTATCTTGGTGGCAAACAGTTTGGAGCCTGATCAGACGCCGGGTTACCCGGCGTCTGATCTGGCTCCAAACTGTTTGCACTGCAAATAATAGTTTTAGCGTAAATGCGTTTATTGGGAAAGAATAACAGATTCTCCACTGTATCATATGAGTGTCAACACAATAAATAACAAGTTTACAATTTAACCGCTCTTACCAAGTTTTGTATTTTTTGGCAAATTCAACGCTTTTCCGGCTATGATCAGAGAAGAGAGTGGACCATAACACTTATATGTATGAACTAGACGAAATATTACAAGGATCAGTGTGTTTGCAGACGTGACTTTTGAACACTTTTAATTTGTGTCATGTGTTTTCGGGGCAATGACCTTTACGCGGATGTCCGAATATTGGACGGTTTTTCCGATTAGATAGATCTACGTGATATAGGATTTACAGCAAGGAATTGGAAACATGAACACTTAGAAGGTATTCGATAATTATTTTTACTTTAAAAGATGAATTTGAGTGATTTCTAAGACTTGTGTTAAAAGTCAATAATTATGACGTCATGAAATTATGAGGATATGATTATGACGTAATATCGTCAGGCATGGCCGATTTCATGTTGAGTTAGCCTAGATTCTACATTTTCAACAATCATGGAGAAGTTAAATGGAATTTTTTACCATATTGAGGTCACCAAAGAGAAAACTGAAATAAAATTCGTGTCTGATTTACTATTTAAACTCTTCCTTAGTAAGTTACAAGCTGATTTCCAAATACCCAACGATGTACATGTTTACAGGATCAGTACACGTAAACAAAACAAAAGGTGCCATCTAGTATTAAACACATACACACAGACTATCGGGATCTCTGATGTCGGGCACAAACATTGGAAGGACGACTTTCTCAGTAATATTGTTCCTACCCTGCTATCTCAACTTGTTGAGCAAACGAATAGTGTCGAGTTGGAGAATGAAAGTGAAAGCAGGATTAATGCAGGCAATGATAGTAGAACTGTTTTAAATGCAGTCAATGACCTTAAAACCCAAATTGAATTTATGCGAAAAGAGACAGCAAATAAAACCCCTTCAAATGTTACCGCAACCGTCACTGAAGCTCCTTCAAAAACCTCAGTGACATCCACCAGAAGGGTAAGCTCTAGTTCAGACACAAGAAAAAAGAAACAGCCCAGCGCAAATGGCTAAGTGAGGCAGAACACCATTAATGTACCTAATACCAGTGGGGAGGGTTTAGTGCATGAAGTAAGGACCATACCTACTATAAAGAAAGATGTGCTCCTTGTGGGAAGTTCAATAATAAACAAAGTAAACCCAAAAGGGTTAAAATTTAACATCCACAAGCACTGTAAACCCGGCGCAACCATTAAGTCATTGTTGGCTGAAGTCCAACTATTTAACATTTCCATGTTTGACACAATTATTGTCTATGTAGGTGGAAATGATATCGCCAACCAGACAGATTTGGAACTCATTGAAGAACACTATGACCAGTTCGTGGCCGTACTGAAGGTAGCTAACCCTAGTGTGAGAGTTATCCTGTGTAAAATCGCCCCCAGATATGATACTGACGTTAATCCTATCAACGACATCATTGAACGTCTTTGCGCACATCATGGTATTGAATTTATTGACATTTTCAGTGCTTTCCACGACCAAAAAGGTCTGATCTGCATGAGATATTTGAACCAAAACGACATGATCCACCCATCTTCATCAGGTGTTAAGAGAATCCTCGGGACTATCAACAATACAATAGAGATTGTGAAGGACTTTAACACAGTTGTATTTGTTCCTACCAGTGCAAGACGCCAAGGTGGACACTACTTCAGGAGTGATCCCAGCAGACATTTAGTTAACATTTCTCAAAGTTCTCGAAAATGCATGAAATGTGGAGAAACCAACCATGAAACTTTCAGTTGTAGACACCGCTCACCAGTTACCTGTTGGTCATGTGGCAAAAATGGTCACAAACAAGGTCGCTGTTGGACAATGGCATAGGGCCGCGGCAATGATGCCGTATTAGAGTTACCAAATAATTCTTACTCTGTAGAAATATGTAGCAAATGTAGATCTAAATATTGTCTTTGCAAGAAAGCTGAAAAAGGTTCTCGAAATACCCATAGTACACTCACTCCCTCTATACAGTGCTTAGGACTGGAAGGAAATGGTTTAATAATTGGTCATTTAAATATACAAGGTTTAAGTTCAAAATTTGATGATCTGCAAATCCTTTTGTCTTGTAATAAGATTGATATATTTGGAATCAGTGAAACCAAACTGAGTGATATTCACCCTACTCCCAGTTTTTCACTTAGAAATTTTCAGCTTCCTTTTCGCAAAGACCGACCTGATAATAGAGGTGGTGGTATTTTAATATATGTAAGAGATAACATACACTGTACTAGGCGTGAAGATTTAGAATGCCCAGATTTAGAAAGCATATGGATTGAAATTAAACAGCCGAAGTCAAAACCATTCTTACTTTGCATTTTGTATAGGCACCCTGAAGCTAGATCTTCATGGAAAGATTCTTTTGAAACTAATATAGAGAACGCACAGACCGAGGATAAAGAACTTTTGCTATTGGGTGATTTTAATAAAGATTTGAATAACGGTCGTGTAAATTATGATTGGCTAAATTTTACATCATCCTTAGGTCTAACACAACTTATCAATAGTTCAACTCGTGAATGCTGTAATTCCGAAACTCTCATTGACCATGTATATTCTGATAATTTTCAAAACATTTCATCAACGTCAGTTCCGAAACTAGGCTTAAGTGACCACTATCCAATATTTTGTTCCAGAAAAATTAATTGCAAGAATATAAAAATGAACCACTATTCAATAAAATACAGATCGTTCAAGAACTTTAAAGAACGTGAATTTCTTGAGGACATTAATAATGTAAATTGGACTTCTCTAATTCAGATGTCAACGAATCTTTGCATTCTTTTATGAACACTTTCTCATCTATAATCGATAAACATGTGCCCATTAGAATACACAGGGTTAAAAAGGCACACCAACCGGATTGGTTGAATGGGGATATTATGGATGCAATGAAAGATAGGGATAAATTTAAAGCTAGAAAGGATATGAACAACTTCAGAATATATAGAAATAAAGTTTCACACCTTATTAACATAGCAAAAAAGTCTAATTATGAAAGAAAAATTGCCGAGGGGCAAAACGACCCATCTACTATCTGGAAGTTATTTAAAGAATTTAGGACGCCAAATCAAGATAGGAGTTCCATTCGCACACTTACAGTCAATGGAGAGGAAATCAATAATTCTGAAAAAATATCAGATTTTTTCAATACATTTTTTACAAATATTGCTTCGAATCTGAAAGAACCTATTCCTTTCTCAGACTTCAGTGAGGTCAAACATTTTGTAAGTAATCGAGTCCCCGCGCCAATGTTCTTCAATATTCCGTTCATAAATAAAGCAAAAGTACAAAAGATGCTATCAAATCTCGATGTATCAAAATCTACAGGCTTAGATGAAATCGGCCCAAGGCTTTTAAAACTTTCAGCCAGTATTATATACCCAATAATTCATCAAATACTTAATCAAAGTATATCACAAAATACGTTTCCAAATATATGGAAATCTGCAAAAGTTAATCCATTATTCAAGTCTGGCTCCAAACATGACGTTAATAATTACAGACCTATTTCTGTCCTACCTACCCTATCTAAGATCTTAGAAAAACATGTTCATGATAGTTTTATCACATATTTAAATCATTACAACCTTATCGTGCAAACGCAAAGTGGATTCAGAAAACATCACAGCTGTGAGACCGCACTAGTACACTTAATTGATAAGTGGCTTAAAGCATTAAATGATGGATATGTTGTTGGGGTTATCATGGTTGATTTTAAGAAAGCGTTTGATCTTGTTGATCATAATATATTGCTGAAGAAACTTAAAATATATAAATGTTCTGCAAAAGCAATTCAGTGGTTCAAATCATATCTATATGGGAGAAGACAAAGGGTAAATATAAATGGTGTAATGTCATCGGAACAAGAAATTACATGTGGCGTACCACAAGGGTCAATTCTAGGTCCTTTGTTGTTTCTAATATTTATCAATGACCTGCCTCTAATAACGTCTAATACAACGTGCAGCACTGATATGTATGCAGACGATACAACTTTATGTGATATTCATCGTTCAAAACAAACTGTAGAAATTAATTTACAGAACTGCCTAAATCTACTAGAAACTTGGTGCACAGCTAATGGGATGGTTCTCAATACTCAAAAAACAAAAGTATGCAGACGATACAACTTTATGTGATATTCATCGTTCAAAACAAACTGTAGAAATTAATTTACAGAACTGCCTAAATCTACTAGAAACTTGGTGCACAGCTAATGGGATGGTTCTCAATACTCAAAAAACAAAAGTTCTGATGATTACAACTCCCCAGAGACGAGCTAGGCTTTCTGAAAAATCTCTTTCTCTAAGATTTAAAAATTTGGAACTCAATTCATCTAAAGGTGAAAAATTGTTAGGAGTTTACATTAATGAAAATCTGAAATGGGATGAGCATGTTCTTAAAGTTAAAAAGAAAATTTCAACAAACCTCTGGCTTTTATCTAGAATAAAATTTTATCTTCCCCTGCATGCTAGAATTCTATACTACAAATCCTATATTCAACCACATTTAGACTTTTGCAATGTCGTCTGGGGAGGTACTAACAATACAAATCTGTATAAATTATGCATTCTACAAAAGAGGGCTTGTAAAACTATATTTGGTATAGAATATACCAACGTATCAAGTGCAATGGAAAAAATGAACTGCCTTACACTGAATGAAAAAATTATATTACAAAAGGCAAAATTTATGTATAAAGTCTCGTCTGGATTAGTACCTGGTTATATTTCTAATATGTTTGATAGAGAACAAAAGTTATACGCATATCTACGGTCATCCAGTCGTTACAATTACAACATCCCTCGACCAAGAATTGAGCAGTTCAAAGAAAGTATATCATATTCAGGAACTTCTATGTGGAATAAAATACCAGATTCAATTCGCGATATGCACACTCTAGATAGTTTTACCACACACTTTATAAGATGGCTGAAATCTCAGAACTAAAATTTTAACCAAACATAACTATTCTAAAAACGGAAGAGTGTGTTTATTTATTTATCGCTTAAAATAAGTTCTTTCACCCATTAATCCACCACCTCTACCATGATTTATTGATGTACAGTACGTGGTCAATAAGACTCAATATCGTTACCATGATTCTATGATTTATTGATGTACAGTGGTCAATAAGACTCAATATCGTTACCATGATTTTTCCATAGACTCGTAAAATTAGTTCGGACTCAAATACTTAAAATTATTTAAACTGCATGGAGCCTTATCAGACGCCGAGTTACTCAGTGTCCAATCTGCCTTCAAACTGTTATAATATTTACCCGGTCAGACCATTGTGGTGTATGACCCAATTCGTCTCAACCGGAATTTCGATTTAAGAGAGTTCGAGGCATCGAAATTAAACTTCATTGTATATAAATTGTTTTACCATTGTATTTTTGTAATGCTTTCAGGGATCTAGATAAAAGGAGTATTTTGAAGACTAAAATTTCAAAACTCAAGTGTGTTACTACTAATTAGAATCGTCTCTCTTGAGACGATTCTGATAAGTGGTCACACCATGGGATTTGTTTTCAAAAACATAAAAGAGAACTTGATGAAAATATTGATTTTACTCCTTTTTGTCTGGAGCCCTGCTTTTCATGTTTATCTATTTATGTATATTTGCGGCAGATATGCTTCTTTGTCGATACTATTGACTTTTACACTTTTATCTGAAATATTTTGAAATTCAACTCCCGATAATACTCAACTCAACTAAACAGAAGACCGTGGGAACACATTCCAATCCGCGTCAAAACTGTCATTATGACGTCACAGTAAGTATGTGACGCTTTTCTTAAAAGACGAGAACCAGATGTTACGTCACGACCCACAAAAGTGTATCGTGAGGTCATAATATATGCCACGTGAACAGGGTCAATGCTTGTATGGTTTGAGTTGGGTCTTGGTTCGTTCTCGAGTGTTTGGTTGGTCGGATTTGAGCCAAAGTCTCAACTCTGGTCAATCAGGTGCTTTGGAGCGGTCTGGGACTCAATTCAGGGGTTTGACCCTTACTGACTTTAGGTTTTTACATACTTTTTGCAAGTTCTAGCTTAAAACACATTCTGATTTAGATCTAACTTAATTATTAATAAAACAATATTGCAAAGTTTGGATCCATAACAGACATCGAATAAATTGAGGTCTGGTTTGGATACAAACTGTTTGACACAACACGATGCTGCGAGTCTTCGCTGGTTATTAACGGGAGTAAAATAGCAAATCGGACAGGCTAATATTTAAATACTTGCTCTCTCAACTATGTCTCCACTGTTTTTCAATTCAAATTATAATAGATTAAATGACTTTAACTTTCCCCCCTGTAACTTCAAATGGACAATTCCAGTTTCCAATTTAGCCTAGCACACCATATAGATCTAGTTAGGGTTTGTTTTTGCCCATATATTCTAATATGAGACAGTGGAGACCCTAGCCAGAGGACTCCTGTTAGTCCTTTTGGAGCCCTCTGATTTGAGTCTTCTCTGTTTGCATAGGACAAGTGTACTCCACAGATACACTATTTGCAGAGAACGCCTAAATGCCTGCCTATTGTTTATATAGAGAGTGTTATTTTCTTGTTAATTGTTTTTGATTGTTTATATTGATCGTGTTATTATTGTTAATTATATGATTTGTAAGAAATGCTTGTTTGAGGGCCTCACGGTAGATTAGTCTCCTGACTAAGTGAGTTACCCTCGTAAAATAAAGTCGTTCATTCATTCATTCATTCATTTCATTCATTCATTCATTCATTCCACAGGTGTCAGACGCATGCTTTGCCCCAATATGACACCTCAGAACACAAATAAAGGCCATAAAACCATGAAAACGTCATTTTCTATGACCAAACACCATATTCTGACCAAAAGCTCATTTAAAAAAAAATTATATATATTTTTTTTTTTTTAAATGAGCTTTTGGTCAGAATATGGTAATATTGGGGCAAAGCATGCGTCTGGCACATGTGCTGATATCCAGCAATAGACGTGTTTACTCGGCGTCACTCCCAGAATGACACCAGTTTATGCCTACACGGTGTCTGATCTGGGTCCATAGTGTTTGTAATTTCCAGCAGGGTCGTCAATGACAATGAAGGAGTTAACCCTTTGCCTGCTGATCGCGATTTCACTGTTGTTTTGCAAACAGTTTGGATCCAGATTAGACGCCGCGTAACGCGTCGTCTGATCTGGGTCCAAACTATCTGACACTCGTCTTTAGGTTTCCTTACTTGAAAGTATATATAAATCTAAATTTATCAAAGTTTAACAGACGACAATTTCAAAGCAGAACATCTCACATATGCATAATAGTCTATAAGGGTTAACTTTGAACATGCTTCGTGATTAGGCTGACATCTTCAAAGTTATTGGACCTGGATCATATGCCAAATAACTCGATGACTGATATAGATCCAAACTGTTTGACACTCGTAATTACAATTTCTGCATTTCAAAAGGGCAAAAACTTGTCATCAGATATTATTTGCAGACGACATTTTTTTAAGCAGACGGTGATTTAGTACAATATGGTAAAAAACGTAGGACCCTCTTGTGTGCCATATTTCAGTCTCGTGATCCTATTCTTATGGGACACTTGTGGTGTAAATTCCATTTTTATGTGGAGGAGTTAGAATGGCAAAACTACCAAAGATGTGAAACGTATTAAAATCTTTGGTAGCGTGTGACTTGAAATGTCTGTTTAGAACGTCGCTACCTTGCCCCCTGAATATGGAAACAATGAATGTTTCATTCCTTCGCAAACAGTTTGTATCATCTAATCTCTTTGGAATCGTCTTGAAAAGACGATCACAAAGAGATGTCACAAGACAGGGCTAGATAGAGAACTCAGAAATTAAATGCATTTTAAAGTGTTCACAAACTACCGTTTTGTCGTACGAAGTTTTATGATACGGGGCCCCTGACCAGGATCTACAGTGCTTTTTGTTTGTTTTGTTTGAAATGTATTTAATGTACATGGCAACAACAAAAATGTACTAGATCTACGGTATTTTTTTTGGGGGGGGGGGGGGGGGGGTTCAATGGAAACTGGAACGGTCCATTTGAAGTTTCAGGAAGGGAAGTTAAACTGTTTGTCATTCGACTCTAAGGCCTGTACATGTATTTAAAATATAAGAAAGAAACATGTTGATTTCAGAAATAAGCCCTACACTGCCAAAACATCGTTTCAAAATTGGTTTTCAAATCTAGATTACACGCGTTTTGACTGACGAATATTGAAACAAGTCAAGCATTAGCCGGCGTATAATCTGGACCCAAACTGTTTAAAAAGTATGCAGTGAATGGTGCGAGGTTAACTCTTTCCTCCCTGAAACTTTAAATAGACAATTCCGGTTTCCATTTTAGTCTAGTACATTTCTGACTTTTAAGGGTTGTTTTTGTCAACGTTTGGCATTATGACAAACAGTGAAGACCCTGATCAGAGGGCTCCTTTCGGAGCCCTCTGATCTGGGTCTTCACTGTTTGCACAGGACAAGTATACTATTCACATGTACACTGTTTGAAAAGGACTCCTATATGCGGGACTAGGGTTCAAAGGGTTAAATCAACAATAACTAAGCCCATTTACAACGGCTGTTTGCATTTTACAGATTGAATCCTGATCAGACGTCGCGTGGTGCGGCAAATGGTCAGGACAGCCACCAAACTGTTTGACACTAACTTCACTAACTAATTTCTAAAGTCAAATTTAAATAATAAAAGATAGATTTGGCCAAATTGACATGTGAACATTTCCGGCGGTGGTCAGTCAGTCATCCTATACACGTGCAGTTAAGGTCTAAAACAATTAGTACGTAAAATATAAGCCTACATGTACGTGCATGTAAAGTACAAATGAGCCGTGCCATGCGAAAACCTGTCTTTGCATTGCAAGCAGTGTAGATCAAGGCTTGCGTGGTGCGGCAAATGGTCAGGACAGCCACCAAACTGTTTGACACTAACTTCACTAACTAATTTCTAAAGTCAAATTTAAATAATAAAAGATAGATTTGGCCAAATTGACATGTGAACATTTCCGGCGGTGGTCAGTCAGTCATCCTATACACGTGCAGTTAAGGTCTAAAACAATTAGTACGTAAAATATAAGCCTACATGTACGTGCATGTAAAGTACAAATGAGCCGTGCCATGCGAAAACCTGTCTTTGCATTGCAAGCAGTGTAGATCAAGGCTTGATCTACACTGTTTGACACCCATATGCATTTAAACCATTCTATTTAGCAGTATTACATACGTTAGTTAGCAGTGTAGACCAAGCTCAGGTGCAGAGCCTGGGATGACAACTATGCTTGGTCTGTACAATGTTGCAATGCAATAAGGGGCTGGTTTTGTCGTGGCACGGCTCAAATTAATTTTTAAAGACTTTTCCTCAGTCCATAGAGAGAGCCCCCCCCCCCCCCCCCCCCATTGTTCTGGAGGTGTCAATGTAACTGCCAACTCACGTGCATCACAATCTCAGTTTATCTGGTGAGGGTCAGATTATACTCATGCTCTAGTGATTTTCAATGATTATTTCTAACCAAACTTTCAAATATAAAGGTAGTAAATAATCTGGCAAGGCGTTATGACCAAATCTCTTGCCAGGCTAGACATGACTTTTATTTGTATCCAGTCATTCGGTGTCTGATCAGGATACAAACTGTTTGATAATCGTTTCTTTACTTCATGATTCCAAATACCTGTTTAAAGACTTTTCTTTTTGCAGACGTTAGTTTTAACGCAGACGATAGTTTGCGTGATAATGCTTTTAATTCTTCCATCAAGACCTTTTAATGGTCCCACGTGGCCTATTTGTTTAAGATTGTATTTATTCCCTGTGTTCTGAGTGACATATGATGGAGTATTTTCTAATTCTAATATATCTACTTATCTGTTTTCCATGGATTACCACTTTCTCTGACATTTCCAAACAGCTTGAATCCTGATCAGGGGTCCGTTTTACTAAACTACTTACGCAAAATATGTGCGTAAGTCAAAATTTTAAATTTTAATTTATATTTTTTATTAACACTTGATACAAACAGCAAATAGCAAGATCAGAGGTCGCGCTTTTAGCGCGTCCTCTGATCTGGCTATTTGCTGTTTGCAAACGTTTATGATCGAAAAATAAGAGTTAAACGATTTTGACTTACGCAAATTTTTGCGTAAGTTGTTTAGTAAAACGGGCCCCAGATGCCGATTTAATCGGCTTCTGGTCAGAATCAAAACTATATAACCTTTTACACCGATGCTTCTTCGGTCCATATGACTCAAATATAAGTTTCTAGACATAAATCCAAGCGACAAATGTTTAGCAGACTATAGTATGGTAGTGAAGGGGTCGCTGTTTTGCTTGGAAGTATATTGTTCTCTCGGTAGATTCAGTGCGCCATTACAAACTCCCTTATGATTTTATAACATACAATCACACTAGTACATTAGGGAAAGGCGTTATTATTTCCCGTTGGTCTTTACCCCTTCATTTGGCAACTTTGGGTGTTTTTGCAATACCTCTATGCTTGCAGTAAGCAGCGACTTTCGTGCTTATCAATTCAATGATAGATTATCTTGTTGAGATGGATAATTCCAGTTAAGTCTAGACCAATTATTTCTATTTAGGGTTGATTCTAACGATATACAGTGGAGAATCTGTTATTCTTTCCCAATAAACGCGTTTACGCTAAAACTATTATTTGCAGTGCAAACAGTTTGGAGCCAGATCAGACGCCGGGTAACCCGGCGTCTGATCAGGCTCCAAACTGTTTGCCACCAGGATAAACATGAAATATCAGAAATATCCAAAAGTTGTACTTTATTTTAGTGCTTTGCGTTTGCGTACGTTTGCGTTTAAACGGGAAAGAATAACAGATTCTCCACTGTATATGTAATGCAAAATGACAATAGTGCAGACCCTGTTCTTTAAAGAGCCATTCAGCAGGGTTAACACGTTTTGTCTAGAACAGGGTCCGAGGTTATAAAGGTTCAAATGACCTTGATTTTTCTCGACTCATAACACTTTAGCAAACAGTTAATACATCAACTAAAATGTCCATGCATAAGTGTCCTGTAAATTAACATTGTACATCCAAATGATGTGACTAAAATCAGTGCAGGCGTGTTATGTAAAAACTACAGCCTGTACTTGAAATTGAGTTTTGAGCACATATTATTCGGTTTAAGTTTTAAGTGAAGATGTACAGCAGACTACAATACTTGATGTCTAAAACTCTTTGACAGACATGTTTTTAAAAATGGCATCAAAGTAACCTTTACGATTAGAAAAGTATATGCAATTATGGTACAGTGCGTTTTCGATTAGGCATACACTGCTGAAAATATATTGGCTATTAGGCTGGCAGTGCATGTTTTCAAAACGAGCCACTCCAAGCAACAGTTTGACCATTTTCTGCTGTTCAAGTCAACAAGCAACGTCGATCCCTTTAGATACACCAATGTGTGGTTTCGTTTAACAGTTTTGACAAACATTAAACTGGAAATCGTTCAGAAAATCGAATATATCAGCAATTGACGGGTATGCTTCATCAAGACCTATTGTGTTTTGTCTTGTTGCGCAGACATTTGCAAGCAGCATTGATTAAAGACAGGATCCGTGATTTACCTTATTAAAACAAACAACTCTACGCTGAAGTGTTAACTCAATTTTACCGAAATATCCAGAAACGTTGCTTTTATAATACACAGTCAAACACAAATAACACGTCTGTATGCCTATTTGGCGAAACTGTATCCCTAATTGCTACCGACTTCCGGAGAGGGTACAGTAAGAGTCCGCATACTGTGTTATACAGGATTCAGACAATGTGTGAAATAACTTTTATTTAATTAATTCAACGGCAATTGTTCATTCACGTCATTATGGTATGCATAATTTTGTATGTTGAATAGATCTACTTATAGCCTAGGCGGATTTTGAAGAATTCTGACCGCACTAGGCATTTCGTGTTAAAAGTTGGCAAACAGTTGTTTTTACATAATTTGGGTGTGCTGAATCCAAAAATGCCGTTTGACAAGCTCTATTTTTAGTATTAAGGTCAGAATGGCGGAAAACAAAATGGCCGCCGAAAACTCTATTTGTAACCCCCCTAAAATTGTAAATAATAAAGAGTAGTAGGCATTTCGTGTTAATAGTTGGCAAACAGTTGTTTTTACATAAATTGAGTGTGCTGAATCCAAATATGCCATTTGCCAAGCTCTGTATTTAGTATTTAAGGTCAAAATGGCGGCAAACAAAATGGCCGCCATCGAACGCTATTTCCAGTCAAATAAAGGTACACTACATCGAACATATGGGCATAATATTAACATTGTCTGTTAAAAAGGCAGATTTCTGAAAAGTTGAATGTAATTCTACTGCATTTCGAACTAAACCTCAAGGGTTAGGAAAATGGCGGAAACAAAATGGCTGCCGAAGAAAACCGAATGTAGCAAATCAAATATACACTTCGTTATATATAGCAGTAAAATGATAATGATAATAAAAAAAAACATTCTTAAAAGAAAGAACTAACATACCAGAAAATAAATTGGTGGCCTGTCTAGTGGTATCTTTCGCATATAATTGGAAAATGTCAGAAATCAAAATGGCAACCTATAAACACTTACTAACAAATACGTGTGAACACTTTACTTATACTTTTGAAGACTGTGGAGCAGATAGTTGCACATTTGAAGAGAATAACAAGCACAATAATTGGCACACATACTCATTGGGGATTGCTCTTTTGAAAGACCCGTCAGCCACTTAAAATTCAAGATCACCGCCATTTTTCAAGATGGCCGCCATGGAATATACAGAATAATTGCATTTAGCAATGAAGTTGCAAAGAATTATTCTTTTCAATGCTTTTGTGTCATATAGTACTTTTTGATTATGTTATATTCCAATTTTAAATGATGATATTATTCAATGGCTTCTTTGTATCTGTGAGTCACTTAAAATTCAAGATGGTCGTCATTTCTTAATATGGCCGCTACAGAAATGTTGCATTTCACAGTAAAATATTGAGACTTGTCCTATTTCAATGATATTTGTTTCAAATAATACTTTTTGACTATGGACAATTTAAATTGATTACCATGGAATTACGTTGTATCTTTCTAGTACCCGTAAGTCAAGATGGCGTTCAGTTTTCAAAATGGCTACCTTAGAACAATTGCATTTTGCAATAAAATCGTAAAGACTTTTTCTATTTCAATGTGTCAAATCATGCTGTCGTAAATATGTAGATTTCAAATTAAGAACCACGTTAGTATTCACTTACTTCTGTGTACCTGTATGCTACCCAAAAAATGAAGATAGTAGCCATTTGCGAGATTACCGCCATAAAATATACAGTAAAAGTGCACATGTCAATGTCTTTATCCTGAATGGAGTTTAGAGATTGTGGCATCATCATTCTCCATAATGCTTTAGGAGTAAGTATATGCGTCCTCATTCCTCTTGCATAGTTCTTCCATGATATGACTTGTTCTGCTGCTCTAGGGCCAAGGGCGTGTCCCTCTGTCCATACATCAAACAGTCCACTTGATAACATGTGTTGCCCTATAGATTTCAGACAATTGAGGGCAAGTATGAAGTCCACCAAGATTTACAAACTTGCTTTTCATACTCATGTCTTGCCCACTTAAGCTAATCTTTAACTTTCAAAACAGTGCCCCATCAACCGTCAACACAACTTATTATTAACCCAAGGGCAAGAGCAACATGCCTACAATGCCTGACAACTGTGTTCAACGTGTCTAATTCATGTGCAGGAGCTTGTATAAATCTAATTCATGTGCAGGAGCTTGTATAATTGGCATATAACCTACATTTGTTATCTCCCGGTTTCTACTTATCAATGTTTAATTGCACCGTGTCCAGTCAACTCTTCTTGAATCAGAGTCATCTTGTGTGTTGATGAAAAACGCCACATTGCTCTCAACGGGTTGATGAAAGGTTATCCGATGTTTCAGAGAACCATTTCCTTTTTGTTTCATTTGTTGACTTGGGTTCCCTCTTACCCTCTGGTATTTCCGCTGGTAAAATCGCCTCCATTATTTCAGGGACCTGTAATGTAGTTCTTGTCGATGGGCGTAGATCTTGCAAACCCATATCAGATTCTTTGCCACCAAGCTAGCTGGGTAGCATGACAATTGTTTTTACCATCAAACCTGGCATCATCGATGTCAGTGTTATCACATGTTAAGTAAACACATATATCATGAATGAAAGTTGGCTGCGTTACTGTCCCAGTCTCTGGATTCATTGTTGCCAATTTTTTTCGGCAAGAGCGGTGTCAACTTGCAGGACATTATCCTAACTGATAATGTGGCCTGTATTGTGAAATAATTGGACAAGTTCCAATGAAAAAAAACAGAAAGAGACTTACAGGCACAGATGATGTCATTTCAATCTCATTAATAATAAACTCTTTATACAATGGATCTGTCATAATGTCAAATCTCAACATGTACCATCCCCAGCAAATGAGTCATCGTCATGGTTATAAAAATGCAATAGGGATGGCTCTTCGGTGTCATCTGTGACTAAAAGTCTAAAACCATCAATTGTTGAAGGTTCAAACTTTAAAGGTACAAGCAATGTTTGCTAATGCCCGGAATTGTTATGAAATCATGATCTTCTTAGACATGTGGTACTAGCTTCTCCTTGAAAGAGGTTCTTCTGCTTTTAAAAGAAGCAGGAACTTCTACACCCGCAGTTTCTGTTAATGAGCAATACGACCTATCTCTTCCATACATCGGACAGCTCTAGTACATGTGCATTTTCAGTTAAAAAACAAGCCACTGTATACGGGAGCTATGTCGTCATTGACTTATTCTTACTTTGTCTATGATGTGCGTCTGTTGAATTTTACGAAACACCCAACATGGTTTTTCTCTTTTGATGCAATGAGATCGTTAACTCCAGCAAGACGGATACTGAGAGTTTAGTCAAATTTTGAAGCTTCGAGAATCTGTTAGCTCATTTTAAATGTTGTGATAGATGACAGGTTGCTTTTTGCATGAGTATTCTGGCAAAACATTCATGTCTTCCAGTTCATGACAGGCCAAATAGAACTACTAGATGTTCTAGAAACGTATATTTGCTGTTGCTTTGCGACAGTGTTACTGCAGCATGCTTCGCCTTTGTCTGTCTCAGCAAGTCTTGAGATATGACTCTTACTCGTGAAGGTGGCATAGCATGTTTTGTGCCAAACCATGGCTTGACTAGCACTAGAACTTGATAAAATTCGGTCAATTACGACTCGATTGTTTGGATCTATAAAGTTTTGCCTTGAATTAGCAGCATCTACTAGCGACGAAACCCCATTTTCTGTTGGCTTTAGTAGCTTGTCCTTCTTTTCCGTTTGGCAAATAATGCACATTCTGAGTTCTTAACCCCTGTCTCTTTTGAGATAATACGCTGCTTCCATTGTGTTCGTTTTGCAAATATGCCCCACCACAAGAAACACTATTGGCAAATAGTTGATTCCGGTATCATTTGAAACTACAAGTGTATAATGTGATGGCTAAAATCAGATGCAAAATGCAAATAACAGTGGTATTCTGATGATCTTGAGACAAGCAGACAAGCAATGCTTACCATTTAAATAGCACTGCTATCACTCAACACTATGACATTATTCTGCTCGTTTTTGCTTGACACTTTTTTCACACGGGCACTAGAAACTAAGTGCACATGAATATTTTAGTTGAATACAAAGAAGACATATACCTTGAATAGACTCTACTGCGCTGCTCGCATTTAAAACAGTTTGTATCTTTAAACAGTATTTCTTTGAAAGTGATTATGCTTTTTAAACTGAATGAAACTGAAAGGACAGGTTATTTCAGCAAAACTCTAATTATCCCGAATAAGGGCATATAGAGTGGACATGTGATTCACGATTGAGACTGATATTTTCTTTTTACAGTGCAAACGTATGCATTGCAACTTACATATGCATTATTACATTTATGTAGGATATATATACTTCCTGTGAATGGCGGTATAATTGTGATTACCATGGTCTAAATAATGATATTTGCTCTACACAGACACTACAAAATATTCATGCTACCATTATGTGATTGTTGCGGTTTTCAAGAATAATCTGTTTGGTTGGATTTATGTTTTTATTTGAAAACAAAAAATAGTGATGTAGTATATTTCCTTATCTGCGAAAATAAACGTTTGACCTTTAAAACTAAAACCAGAGCTTGACAAATGGCATATTTTGATTCAGCACACCCAAATTATGTAAAAACAACTGTTTGCCAACTATTAACACGAAATGCCTATTTTGGGCGGCCATTTTGTTTTCCGCCATTTTGACCTTGAAAACTAAAACCAGAGCTTGTCAAATGGCATATTTGGATTCAGCACACTCAAATTATGTAAAAACAACTGTTTTCCAACTACATGTATTAACATGAAATGCCTACTTCTCCATTATCATTTACAAGTTTAGGGGTTACAAATAGAGATTTCAGCGGTCATTTTGTTTCCCGCCATTTTGACCTTATATACTAAAAACAGAGCTTGGCAAATGGCATATTTAAATTCAGCACACCCAAGTTTTGTAAAAACAACTGTTTGACAACTATTAACACGAAATGCCTACTACTCTTTGATTATTTACAAGTTTGGGGGGTTTCAAAAGGAATTTTCGACGGCCATTTTGTTTCCGCCATTTTGACCCGTAAAACTAAAAACAGAGCTTGGCAAGTGGTATATTTAGATTCAGCACACCCAAGTTATGTAAAAACAACTGTTTGCCAACTATTAACACGAAATGCCTACTACTCCATTATTATTTACAAGTTTAGGGGGTTACAAATAGAGTTTTCGGCGGCCATTTGTTTTCCGCCATTTTGACCTTAAATAATAAAAATAGAGCTTGTCAAACGGCATATTTGGATTCAGCACATCCAAATTATGTAAAAACAACTGTTTGCCAACTTTTAACACGAAATGCCTACTACTCTTTTATTATTCACAATTTCTAGAAATCCGACTAGTCTATTAATAACTAACAATTATGTCAGAATCATTGTTCATATTTTTAATGATTTATAAGACTTGATTTGTATTACATTTAATATACATGTACATGCAATATTTCAAGAGTGTACTTTGTAATTATTAAGATACTGTCATCATAGCACTTTAATACATAAAGCTAAAGCTAAAGTCGATTCAGACATTTCACGAAATGACTGATTACACAGATTGACTGTAACATATGTTTGTATACTACTAAAGGTTTGCTAAGCACCAAGGATATACATTGTACACCTTTATAGGTACAGTGGAGAATCTGTTATTCTTTCCCGTTTAAACGCAAACGTACGCAAACGCAAAGCACTAAAACGTAGAAAAGAACAACTTTTTGACAATTCTGATCATTCTTGTTTATCTTGGTGGCAAACAGTTTGGAGCCTGATCAGACGCCGGGTTACCCGGCGTCTGATCTGGCTCCAAACTGTTTGTATTGGAAATAATAGTTTTAGCGTAAACGCGTTTATTGGGAAAGAATAACACATTCTCCACTGTACCAATGCATTGACCCTATCACTTTTTCACCGTATAACATGTTTGTTTAATTCCATCGATACTTGGAGAAAATGTTGTCCGGGATTCACTTTACAGATTCTGATAACTTTAACCCTGGTTCAGGTTCTGTAGGCGAAAATTGGACGGATGGATGGATGGATTGGTTGGGGTTTACTGCACTGCAACACAGAATTTGTCATATAGCGCCGATGAATGATGAGATGGTTATTCCGATAGATGATTTCGGCTAACCTCATTCGTTGCCAAGCAGCGAATGGGATCAAAACACCGACCTGCCTTCCTATTAGTTTTTGGCATTGGGAATAAACTCGGTCAAATAAACAGAAACAAATAAAAGATTTCTGAGATTTCACCAACATTTTCAAATTCATCGAATTCTACATTTTAACCCTTAGCCTGCCACTCACGACTATAGCTCCATATGCAAACAGCTTGGATCCGGATGAGACGCCGAGTAACTCGGCGTCTCATCCGGATCCAAGCTGTTTGACACTCGGACAACATTTTCAGCAATTTTGAGCAACTTTGAAGCAATTTGAAACTTGAAGCAGACGAGAAATATACAGTGGAGAATCTGTTATTCTTTCCCGTTTAAACGCAAACGTACGCAAACGCACGCAAACGCAAAACACTAAAACGTAGAAAAGAACAACTTTTGGACAGTTCTGATAATTCTTGTTTATCTTGGTGGCAAACAGTTTGGAGCCTGATCAGACG
Organism: Gari tellinella; assembly: GCA_922989275.2. Lineage (NCBI taxonomy): Eukaryota > Metazoa > Mollusca > Bivalvia > Cardiida > Psammobiidae > Gari > Gari tellinella. The sequence continues at coordinate 91,279,689 of OV277857.1, forward strand.
CCGGGTTACCCGGCGTCTGATCTGGCTCCAAACTGTTTGCACTGCAAATAATAGTTTTAGCGTAAACGCGTTTATTGGGAAAGAATAACAGATTCTCCACTGTAGCAGACGACAATTTATTTGGCGGGCTAAGGGTTAATGATCATAGAGATATTATTCATTGGTAAAAACAATGTTTTACCTTTCAATGTTCAATTGTAACCATCATTGAATTGTAAAGCATGTTCGTTCACTCAAAAACACAATTTGTAACTTTTGCAGATTTCTGTGATTAGGGGATATTTCACATTTTTAACCCGTGCACCTGCATTGGACACTGACATTTGTGTCACATCAGAATCTGTAGAATGAACGGACCTCTTTCTAAAACTCCTGGGAATGTTGTTGAAATTGAATAAAACTATGGAAAGCTATTGAGGTAAGAAAGTGATAGGGTCGATGCATTGGTTCTTAGGAAGGTGTTTACATTTGATGCTTTGCACTGTTAGTAGTAATATTAAGGAAACGCATATATCATTTTGCCATCGTGTATGTTTGATATTGTGTTTCAGGTATTTTGACTTAAATATTGAAAGGAGTCGGCTCAGGCAGTTTGGATCCTGATAAGTGGCTTCTGATCAGAATACAATCAGTTCGAAAATATCTATTGTACTTGGGAAAAGGCAGTGAAGGGGTTAGTTCAGATGGAAATCAGTCAAGCCTGTTTGGTCAAAACGTCATTGGAATTTAACAAATATTTCAGTCAAATGTGTATACTGGTTAAAGAGCAAGTGTGATTTATATGTAAACAAGGCATATCTGTATTTAAAGATTTATTTGCATTTCATTAGAATAAATGCAGAGAGAAAATATAACCAATACATCTGGTATGTACAATATTGCTGTAATAATCAACAACTCGCATCCCACACGCAAACTGTAAGTACAAGTTGCCTGTGTTTTGTGACACATATATATGTCCAGTAAGCACTAAGAACCAGTAGGGGAGATAACTTGGTAAGACAAGTCAGCCTAGATACTAGCTAATCTTGAGTTGCCGTACTTGTTTTAAGTGAATATTTTAAATTATTAGTACCTTCTTATGAATAATGACCGCTTAATCAGGGCTGCCATAAGTTGATATGAAAAATCCTAAGATTTCCAAATTTGCATTTTTCAAGTGCGACTTTAGAATCGTACCTTTACCCCATAGCCCTTTTCTTGTTTTGTTGACATGCGACTACTTAAAGCAGGCTGTAAGTAAAGCAGAATGCGCCTTAGGGCGCATTCTGCTTTACTTTCAGCCTGCTTTAAGCTACCATGTACTGGGGGAAAATCCGGAGATTTAGGAAAAATCCGGAGAAATGGCAGCCCTGCTTAATGCAGAACAAAGGTGAAGCAGAAATCTCATTAGGAGCTTTCTGTTTCACTTTTGTGCTGCATTAGGCTTCCATCTGTATAAAATGGACAACTTTATGGTATTTAAAGTGGTCACTTAACATTAGGTACAAATGTAAGCATTATTTTAGACAAGTAATTTAGTATAATTAAAACCTTTAAATACGAAAGTATTTTTACCGAATGACGAAGGGTATATGACACATTCGGTCCCATTATTAAATGAAAATCACCTTGTACATGCAAACACTGCAAATTAGTTTCCTCGTGCACATCAGTCTACTTCAGAACAAATGTTATACAACTGACATGTCAATAATATTGTTCAGGAGAAAATATCAGTATAATCTTTATAGTCATTCAACCCCATTCACTGCCTTACCCGGAGTACAACAGTTATTTGCAAACAGTTTGGATCCTGATCAGACGCCGCATAATGCGGCGTCTGATCAGGATTTAACTGCTTGCCACTCATTTCAATATTTTTTAAGTCAAAATACCTAAAATTTAATTTGAGAAATAAAGCCGACGACAACTGTTTAAAGTAGATGATGTCATTGCAGTAAAGGGGTTATAATGATAAATTGAGGAAGTTGTATTACTTAACCCTTATCCTGCTGATCGCGACTTCACTGGTTTTTGCAAACAGTTTGGATCCAGATCAGACGCCGCGTCACGCGGCGTCTGATCTGGACCCAAACTGTTTGACACCCGTTTTTAGGTTTCTTTAATTAAAAAATGTTTAAATCTAAATTTAACAAATTTTGCAGACGACAATTTCAAAGCAAACGATTTTGCAGCAGGATAAGGGTTAACAGATAACAGACAACAATAAGGAAGTTGCGGGTCAGAGGTGATTTCCTTGTTTCACCATCACTGTAGTATATATCCTTAAAACTACTTCAATGCAAGCTGTCTTAATTGAAAAGTACAGCATTGCAGTTAAATCCAAATATACAGTCAATCTTGTAGTAAACAAACATTAGTTGAAGTAGAATGGAGATCTCTGAAGTCAAGTGACTACTTAATGCATGATGAAAATAATGAAGAAAGCCTTTTATCTTGCATTAAGCAGCCACTTGTATTTAATATTCACCTAGTGTCTTCTATGAAAGGTCGCTTGATACAAGATTGACTTTCTAATGAACATTCAAATGATTCACTGTGTAGGTGACGTGTAAAAGCTTAAAGCAAGATCGAAGTAATGTAGAAAGCTCCCATAGGATCTTTCTGCTTTACTTTTTAAGCAGCAACTTCACGAGTCTATTAGATTAAATAGATTCATCAATATGCACTTTATAAAGTATAATAAATGTTTAATATCAGCATTTTGCCATTGTCAAAGAATTATCCTCTCCCCAAAACCCATCATCCACTACAACACAAATTCAAAGATCAGGGTTTAACCCGTTCCCCCATAAATACGCCTTTTTATTCATTCTTCCACTACAGAAAATAGATCCAATTTATACAATCATGAATATGTATCATAAGAAATATTTTCTAAATTCTAGCAGATAATGGCTTAAAGCAGGTTGAAAGTGAAGCAGGATGTGCCTCAAGGCACATTCTGCTTTACTTTCAGCCTGCTTTAAGTAGTCACATGTCTTCAAAGATAGGAACATGCTATGGGGGTAATGGATTAATGTCAACCTTTCCCTCAGTAACAGGTTGATAACTTAGCTTACACATATTTTCACATCTCTACAATCATGTAATTTACCGTAAATCACCTTTCAAATGTTATTTAAAATTACAAATGTGGCACCTAACTCTTACTCACCTTTAACCATACATTTTAATCCCCCAGTCATGACAACTCAAAAGAAAACTTTTTCCGAGTGTCGGTCTTTCTCTCTTTTTTGGTATTTAAGGTAGCTGTCTGTTCAATCAATATGAAAGTAAAGCAGAAAGCTCCTTTACTTTTAACTTTTATCATGATCAATGAGCTACCTTATCGGTACAGGTTTGACCGTACACGTATATGAGTGTAAGAGCTGAGACTATACAGATATATCTCTGATATTTAATGCACTGAATCAGCTTCCACGCTACAGCTCTCTGGAATGCTTGGTTTTCATCTGAACAAAAAGCCAGATTAATATAAATACGTTTTATTTAATACATTTTCTATCCTATCTGTTATGTAAGTACAAATGTAGTGCAAAGGAATGGAAGCGTTGTTTGTATAGCTGAGTCTCGTAAGGACAGAAGGAGCACTTAGACTTGCAACCAAGACAGACCCTGACAAGTCATCACATTAGAAACACTGCGACTGAACAGGTTAGTTGACAAAAGAACTACAGTGGAGAATGTGTTATTCTTTCCCAATAAACGCGTTTACGCTAAAACTATTATTTCCATAGCAAACAGTTTGGAGCCAGATCAGACGCCGGGTAACCCGGCGTCTGATCAGACTCCAAACTGTTTGCCACCAAGATAAACATGAATTATCAGAATTGTCTAAAAGTTGTTCTTTTCTACGTTTTAGTGCTTTGTGTTTGCGTACGTTTGCGTTTAAACGGGAAAGAATAACAGATTCTCCACTGTATTTATGCTGATTGGTTACAAACAATGTGAAGACCCCAATCAGATGCTACATTTGAGCCATGGCATAAGTCAACAAGATTTATTGCATTGCAAAGCAGTGTAGACCAGTCCACCCACCATTTCTCATGGCACAAACTCATTTCTAATGTGGAAAGTCAATATTCAGTAAAATCTCTCTATTACCACCACTAAAATATTTTTGTGTTAAGGTGGCTGCAAAGGTGAAAGTTTAACTCCTTTATGAGCTTTATTTTTGCTTTCACCTTGCATCAAGCTGTTACCTGTCTTTCATACAATCAATAAGCCTTCTTTGAGTGGTCTTTATAGAGGTTTTTTAACCCTTTACCTTATAGCCTATTTCTAGAATTGAAAATAGGTTACTTCTTAAAGCAGGTTGAAAGTAAAGCAGAATGCGCTTAAGGCGCATTCTGCTTTACTTTCAGCCTGCTTTAAGCTATTACCTGCTAGAATAAGGAAAGTATTAAACATGACACATATTCATTACGGTATATATTGGAACTATTTTCTTCAGCGGATGAATATAATGCATGTGCTAAAAGTCGCTTCTATAAGGGAAAGGGTTAACTGTATTATTGACATTCAAAGTTAACAGGATACAGTCATACTTCAATATATCACACTTGATTAAGTTGAACTTATCCATAATTCAAAGTTAAAACATGCAAGGCTACCTTTTAACTTTGAAATACGACTGTGTCGACTTAAGCGAGTTTAAAATATTGAAATTAAACTTTAGAAATAAGGGCTAATTCCACTTTCAGCAAGTTCGAGATACTGAAGTTTGACGGCAGATATATAATATTTCATTCACATAACATTCTCAGTATCAGAGTTGAAGCTATCAACATATTTCCCTTCCCAACCCTACCCAACAGGTATGCTAATAGACATTCACCATATTGATGCTTGCATATCTTTGTCAATGGCAGTAACACAATAATCCTACCCCATTCCCCTTCTCCCATCCATTCAGAAATAACAGTCAGGTCCCATTACTATGACTACCTAAAATAAGGTATTGAAGGTATTAAATACAGGTAGCAGCTGATCACAAGATCGAAATAAAGCAGAAAGCTCCTTTAGGAGCTTTCTGCTTTAATTTCATCTTGTCATCAGTTAAAAATCATCTGCTTTAAGCATCCAAAACAACATATTTTTAGTGATCATAATATTGAAACTTGACTGTTCAATATTTGTTCAGATTTGTCTACCCACACCGTCGACTACCATTTTTCTCTACGATGACATATAAAAGTTTGGTTTTATTGAATGAAGCCTTGGTTATGACATGCTCATTTAAATGTCTATAGTCTAGAGTGATCATGAGGACGGCGCTGCTGTAAGCTTATCCAGACATCTCAAGCCCTTCTCTTGGTACTCTGCCCGTGTTATCCAGAACGACGGTTTGTCCTTCATAATATCAGCCAGAACAGCACCACCGAGGAACACCATGTGCTTCCTGCGCGGAGGATCCTCTATTCTTATTTTAAATTTCTGAAAGAAAAGAGTATTTACCTGATAACTATACTTGTTACCCAATTACCCCATAGCATGTTTCTAGTTTTGAAAACAGGTGCCTACTTAAAGCAGGTTGAAAGTGAAGCAGAATGCCCCTTAGGGCCCATTCTGCTTTACTTTCAGCCTGCTTTAAGCTATCATCTGATAGAATATCGAAAATATTTATTTTTCTACATATACAAATTGGAACTATTTCCTTCAGTGAAGGAATAAATTAAAGTCGTAAAAAGGCGTAATTATGGGATAATGGGTTAACTCAATGATCCCTTACACTTTAACCCTTTCATTGCCAGATATTTCGAGAGATTTTTACCCAATCACCGTTTCATTGTCATCTGCCTCAATTTCGCTGTCTGCAATGTCGTTTCAAAGTTAGAAAATAAGGCAGTATGACTGAAGAAATTCCAAAACGAGTGTCAAACAGTTTGGATCCTGATCAGACTATAGCGCGGCGTCTGATCAGGATCCAACTGTTAGCAAACGCTCTATAAAGCGTCATTGAGAGCGAAGGGTTAAATGCTGCACATAAATAATACAGAAATCTCCTATATAAGGTTTACTTTTTTCCTGCAATAAGCTGCTATCTGACTTTAAAACGGTTCACATGTTTTATTGTTTGTAAATAACAAACAATAAAACATGTGAACCGTCTTAAAGTCAAACGAGAGCACCGCAAACGGGTGCTGGACGCTCGACTTTCATATACTTGAGACGGCTATATTTTTCAAACTTAAAGAATGTGTATGGGTGTTTAATGCCCTATTGATCATAGAAGTTTGTAAGCAACAACAACTTAAACATACTTGAACAGTCTACATTCCACTTAAAGTAAACTATAAGTCAAAAGAAGGACAATATCTTTGCCTGCTTTACCTGCCTTGTTGTTATGCGTTGCCCTTTTGAAACTAAACAAGTATTCAAATATATTGGAAGTTTGAAATTAATAACTTTCTACAGTTACTGAATAATTTCATATACAAATTCGTAGTCAAACAAGGGCAATAACTCTGCAATGACAAATCCCATGGCTATCTGCTGTGTTGAAAGGTGATGCCCTTTTGAAACTGAACAAGCATTAAAAGTTTCAAGTTAATACCTATGGTAATTATTGAGAAATTTCAATTTACAAGTTTTATGTAAATAAAAACAAGGGCAATAACTCTGGAATGGCAAATCCCCGGTCACCTTTCTTGTTTGAATGAGTTACCCTTTTGTTATAACACAAGTATTTATGGTTTCAAGTTAAAACCTTTGACAGTTATTAAGATATTTTAATTTACAAGTTGTAAGTAAATAAATCAAGGGCAATTACTCTGGAATCACAAATCACAGAGTAACCTACCTTGTTGTAATGAGTTGTCCTTTTGATACTTAACAGGTATTTAAAGTTTCAAGTTAATATTTTTCATAGTTATTTAGATATGTTAATTTAAATTTTTTAAGTAAATAAAACATGGGCAATAACTCTGAAATGACAAATCCCTGGATTACCTGCCTTGTTGTAATGAGTTGCCCTTTTGATACTAAACAAGTATTCCAAGTTTCAAATGGATCCCTTTGATAGTTATTGAGATTTGTTAATTTATAATTTTTAAGTAAATAAAACAGGGGCAATAACTCTGGAATGGCAAATCCTAGGGTTACCTGCATTGTTGTAATGAGTTGCTCTTTTGATACTTAATAACTATTCAAAGTTTCAAATGGATACCCCTGATAGTTATTGAGATATGTTAATTTACAATATTTAAGTAAATAAAACAAGGGCAATAACTCTGAAATGACAAATCCCAGGGTTACCTGCCTTGTTGTAATGAGTTGCCCTTTTGATACTAAACAAGTATTCCAAGTTTCAAATGGATACCTTTGATAGTTATTGAGATATATTAATTTATAATTTTTAAGTAAACAAGAGCCCCATGGGGCATTATCGCTCACCTGCGAATAACTGACAAAATGGAGATAAATATTTATGTCCGGGAAGGGGTCATTTTTTACCCGAGGGGCATAATTTGAACAATCTTGTAAGAGAACCTTTAGATGATTCTATGTGCCAAATATCTAAGATCAGGGTAGTAGGGTTTTAGACAAGAAGATTTTGTAAGTTTCCATTGGAAAAAAATCTATTTTTAGCTCCTGTGACCTACATATGCAACAGACTGAAACCAGTTGAACAAAATAGGTAAAGGATATCCAGAAGTGTCACCATGCTGAATATCAAAGCTCTGGCCATATTAGTTTCAGAGAAGAAGACGTTTGAAAATTTCACTATATAACTCTATGTAAAACTGTGACCCCCGGGGCGGGGCCTATTTTGACCCCAGGGGCATAATTTGAAGTAACTTGATAGAGGACCTGTAGGCGATGCTATGTGTCAAATATCTAACATTTATAATGGCCCTTGTAGTTGCAGAGAAGAAGATTTTTAAAGTTTTCATTGAAAAAATCTATTTTTAGCTCCAGTGACCTACATATGCAACCTACCAGAACCATTTGAACAATTTTGGTATAGGACATCTAGAAATGTCACCATGCCAAAAATCAAAGCTCTGGCCATATTACTTTCAGAGAAGAAGACGTTTGAAAATTTCACTATAGAACTCTATGTAAAACTGTGACCCCCGGGGCGGGGCCAATTTTGACCCCAGGGGCATAATTTGAACAAACTTGATAGAGGACCTGTAGGTGATGCTATGTGCCAAATATCTAAGCTCTGGCCTTTGTAGTTTCAGAGAAGAAGATTTTTTAAGTTTTCATTGAAAATATCTATTTTTAGCTCCTGTGACCTAGTTATGCAACCGACCAGAACCATTTGAACAATTTTGGTATAGGTCATCTAGAAGTGCAACCATGCCAAATATCAAAGCTCTGGCCATATTAGTTTCAGAGAAGAAGACGTTTGAAAATTTTACTATATAACTCTATGTAAAACTGTGACCCCCGGGGCAGGGCCAATTTTTACCCCAGGGGCATAATTTGAACAAACTTGATAGAGGACCTGTAGGCGAAGCTATGTGCCAATTATTCAAGAAGATGATAGCTTAAAGCAGGCTGAAAGTAAAGCAGAATGCGCCTTAAGGCACATTTTGCTTTACTTTCAACCTGCTTTAAGTGGACACCTATATCCAATACTAGAAACAGGCTATGGGGGAAAGGGTTAATAGTCACCTGTCTATAAATATTTCCATGCATCTCTATTTAATTGTCACTTACTACACTTTTTATTGTTAGTTCTACATTTTTGGACCTTTTTAGAGTAAACTTTTTACTATAAGGGTAAAACTTCTAACACAAAGGCTGAGCTACAGTGGAGAAAACGTTATTCTTTCCCAATAAACGCGTTTACGCTAAAACTATTATTTGCAGTGCAAACAGTTTGTAGCAAGATCAGACGCCGGGTAACCCGGCGTCTGATCAGGCTCCAAACTGTTTGCCACCAAGATAAACATGAATTATTAGAATTGTCCAAAATTTGTACTTTTCTACGTTTGCGTACGTTTGCGTTTAAACGGGAAAGAATAACAGATTATCCACTGTATACCAGTCTTGTAGAGAGGTGAATTCAGGGCTCCAGATAAGACTAAGAAGGAGATTCTGACCAAAGTCAATATTTTCTCACTCATTACAGCCCCAAATCCTATGGTTTAACTACTCATTACTTAGAAACGTCTCGAAGAGTTTAATGCAGAAATAAAGATTTTAGTTTTGAACATGGCTGCGCGTTCAATAAACGCTTATGCCCCCGTTGGCATCATTGACAATATATTCTGAAGTCCAAATTAGGTAAAGGTCAAGGTCAAACTGAGCTTGGGTATTATTGGTGAGTTGGTAATGGTCCAAGGCAATAACTGTATAAGTATCGAAGCATTGTAGTAAACAGTGTTGATGCTAGACGAAACGGTAAAATCTAGTTTAAAATATTCTAGGTTAAAATTAGGTCAAGGTCAAGGTCAAAATAAAAGTTTGATGATATTTGTGGATAGGGAATGGTCAAAGGCAACAACTGTATAAGTATTAAAGCATTGTAGTCAGATGTTTTGATGCTAGACGAAACGGTAAAATCTAGTTAACCAAGAAATAGCCTATTTAAAATATTCTAAGTCCAAATTAGGTCAAGGTCAAAATCAAAGTTAGGTGATATTGGTGGATAGGGAATGGTCCAAGGCAACAACTGTATAAGTATCCAAGCATTTGGGTAAGCGGTTTTGATGCTAGACGAAACGGTAAATTCTACTTAACCTTGTAACGGACGGACGGGCGGACTGACGGACAGGACGATTACTATATGCCTCCGCATCTGTCGATGCCGGGGGCATAAAAACTCTCTTTATCTCAAAGCTCCAGATAAGGGGAGTATTTCAAATACTAAAATCTTTATTTCTGCATTAAACCCTATGGTGTTACTACTCATTAGAATTGTATCTGCGAGACAATTCTTATGAGTAGTAACACCAAGGATTTGATGCTGAAATGAGTAAGAAAATGTTGAATTTGTTCAGTTTAATCCGTCTTATCTGGAGCCCTGTTTATCTATAGCTCTGTCTATTGAAGTTTACTTACGCCCAAGCTTGCTGTGTTTCCTTTCAATACTCGCTCTAGGTACAATTGTTTCAGTTCTCTCTCTAACCTACTAGGCAGTCCGGGGTACATGGTGGTCCCACCTGACAGCACAATGTGCTTGTAAAACTCTGGTCTAGTGTCCATATCAGCAGCTTGTATGGCATTAAATAACATTTCTGCCATTCCCTGGCACTCTACATTGATAAGATGGGGCTGGAATAATGCCTCTGGAGCTTCAAACCTCTCACCTCCAACTTTGATCACTCTACCATCAGGTAACTGAAAGGTACAGATAGAAGAAGTACTAAAATGATACTAATTACAATGTTTAAGTACTATGTACATACATAGACCAACTTGCAAAAGCTATTATTCACTAGGAAAAGTGTTTTGTATACCCTAGCAGATGGTAGCTTAAAGCAGACTGGGAGTAAAGCAGAATTCGCCTGAAGGCAGATGGTAGCTTAAAGCAGGCTGTTAGTAAAGCAGAATGCGCATTCTGCTTTACTTTCAACCTACTTTAAGTACTTAGTAACCTGTCTTCAAAACAAGAAATAAGCTAAGGAGTAAAGGTAAGGAAAGGGAGCTTACCGTGTATGATTCCACCAGCACTGTTGTGTTCAGGGCAAGTTTCTGTTCCTGCTCGATGTCGTAACCAACATAACAAAGTTTTTCTTTCATGATACGCACGGTTTCAAAGTCTGCAGAATGGTTAAAGGCATACCCTCTCAATAGCAGCAGCTGGAGAAAATATGCAGTAAGTCAACAAAAAGTAAATATTATATACAGTAAAACCTCGCTATTACGGCCACTAAAACGAAGGCTAATTGATGGTTTAAACTAGAATACTGACCAGTCAGAAAGGGCCCCACAAAAGGAGTCAGGAGGAAGAAGGCACAAGAAAAAACTGCAGATTTTATACTAATAAATATTTTCAGCAAGTTTTGTAAAGATCTGATCAAAAATGTTTGTGTTAAGAGAGCAGACAAGGCTGAAAGTCATTTTTGAATAATTCAAGGACAATAACTCTAAATTACCTCATGCAATTTCAGTACTTATCAAACTTGGCTTAGATTTTATACCAATAAACATTTTCAGCAAGTTTAGCGAAGATCAGATAGAAACTGTTTGAGTAAGGGAGCGGACAAGGCTTAAACAGCTATCTTTTAATAATTGAAGGGCAATAATTCTGATGTACCACAGGCGATTTGGGTAGTTAACAAACTTGACCTAGATTATATACCAATAAACATTTTCAGTATGTTTGATGAATATCCAATACAAAGTATTTGTGTTAGAGAGCGGACAAGGCTGAAACAGCCATTTTTTAATAATTCAAGGGCAATAACTCCAACATGTCTTATGCGATTTGGGTAATTATCGAACTTGGCCTAGATTTAAAACCAATACACATACTCATAAAGTTTGGTGAAGATTGGATAAAAACTACTCGAGTAACATAGCGGACAAGGCTGACACAGCCATTTTTTAATAATTCAAGGGCAATAACTCCAACATGCCTTATGTGACGGGTAATTATCAAACTTGACCTAGATTTTATACCAATACACATTTTCATAAAGTTTAGTGAAGATTGGATAAAAAGTACTTGAGTTAGAGAGCAGACAAGGCTGAAACAGCCATTTATTAATAATTCAAAGGCAATAACTCCTTCATGCATTATGCGATTTGGGTAATTATCGAAATTGGCCTGGATTTTATACCAATACACATTTTCAGCAAGTTTGGTGAAGATTGGATAAAAATTACTCGAGTTAGAGAGCGACAAGAAAAAGTGTGACAGACTTACGGACAGACTGACTGACTGACAAGGCCATTACTATAGGGCACCCACCTTTCAGTGGGGCCCTAATTAATAGAGAGGTGACAGCTTAAAGCAAGGTGACAGTGAAACAGAAAGCTCCTAAAGGAGTTTTCTGTTTCACTGTTACCTTGCTTTAAGCGGTCACCTACCGGAAACACCCTAATAATTAATATAATTTAATGGTCCTAATAGAGAGGTTTGACTGTATTTACAAAAATTCTTCAAATCAAAATATTCTTGCATGACTGAGGACAAAATTGATTGACATTCTCTTTATAGTATAAAGAGAATGTCATAATAGCCTATTTGGTTTTTTTGGCTTCTTAGATTTTACATGATTGATTCCATCTAATACCTACTTCCAATCAGATGTAAATAATGTAGTTAAGCCGGTGGAAATAGATAAGTTAAAGACTAAAAGAAACTGCTAAACAAGACTTAACCCTTTCCCCTATAGCATGTTTCTACAATTGAAGACAGGTGATCACTTAAAGCAGGTTGAAAGTATTAGTGATACTGTGGTGATCCCAGTATCTTCAAGTCTGTTATTTCCAAAGGATGTTGCTAAAGAGAGTAAAATGCTTGTTGATGTTCAAAATAACTATGGGCTCCTAAAATGACTTTTTTCAAGTCCCTTTAGGCTACGAGACGCATTGTGACAAAAAGCACCTAGCCTATTACCCAATATATACACCCTTTTATGCATTTAATTAATTCCTCCACTGAAGAAAATAGTTCAATTTATTCAGTCTAAACTATGCATTATCAGAAATATTTTTTATGTCCATGATGATAAGAGCTTAAAGCAGGTTGAAAGTAAATTAGAATGAACATAAACTCAAATTTCTTTATTTTCAACATGCTGTAAGCGGCCAGCTGTCATCATACAATTCCGCACACTGTCAGAGAGGGGGAAAAGAATTGGCTAGCCAAAACTTCCCCCCCCTCCAAGATAGTCAAAGTATTCAATTCCACAGACTGTCAGATAGGGGGGAAAGAATTGGCTAGCCAAAACTTTCCCCCCCTCTGAGATAGTCAAAGCATACAATTCCGCAGACTGTCAGATAGGGGGGAAAGAATTGGCTAGCCAAAACTTTCCCCGCTCCGAGATAGTCAAAGCATACAATTCCGCTGAGATAGTCAAAGCATACAATTCCGCAGACTGTCAGAGAGGGGGGTTAGAATTGGCTAACCAAAACTTTCCCCCATCCGAGATAGTCAAAGCATACAATTCTACACACTGTAAGATAGGGGGGAAAGAATTGGCTAGCCAAAACTTTCCCCCCTCCAAGATAGTCAAAGCATACAATTCCGCACACTGTCAGAGAGGGGGGAAAGAATTGGCTAGCCAAAACTTTCCCCCTTCCAAGATAGTCAAAGGATGCAATGCCGCAGTCAGACAGAGAGGAGGGGAAAGAATTGGCTAGCCAAAACTTTCCCCCCTCCGAGATAGTCAAAGCATTCAATGCCGCACACTGTCATATAGGGGGGAAAGAATTGGCTAGCCAAAACTTTCCCCCCTCCGAGATAGTCAAAGCATACAATTCCGCAGACTGTCAGAGAGGGGGGAAAGAATTGGCTAGCCAAAACTCCCCCCCCCCCCCCTCCAAGATAGTCAAAGGATGCAATTCCGTAGACTGACAGAGAGGGGGGAAAGAATTGGCTAGCCAAAACTTCACCCCCCCTCCAAGATAGTCAAAGCATACAATTCCGCAGACTGTCAGAGTGGGGGGGAAAGAATTGGCTAGCCAAAACTTTCCCCCCTCCGTATAAAATCAAAGGATACAATTCAGAAGACTGACAGAGAGGGGGGAAAGAAGCCAGAAGTTTCACATATCAGAAACACACAGGGAAAAAAATGGATTGCTAAAATTATCCTACAGTGCGAAATTATAGGGGGGGAAAGAATTAGCTAGCCAATTCTTTCCCCGGGGAAAGTTTCAACTAAGGGGGTGGGGGAAGAATAAGCTAGCTAAAAGTATCCATCTTACGAAATTATAGGGGGGGAAAGAAATTGGCTAGTCAATTCTTTCCCCGGGGAAGGTTTTGGCTAGCCAATTCTTTCCCCGGGGAACCTTTTGAGGGGGGAAAGAATTGACTGCTACACCGGGGCGGGGCCAATTTTGACCCGGGGTCATGATTTGAACAATCTAGGTAGAGGACCATAAGGCAAAGCTACATGTCAAATATTAATGATCTAGGTCATACAGTTTCAGAAGAAGATTTTCAAAGGTTTTCCTAAGACAAGAGGGCCATGGCCCTAAATTCGCTCACCTGAGGACATTGTAGTTTGTACCTAAGTTGACTGGGCAAGACAACATCTTAATATAACTATAAATGGAGTTACCTTCAGGACAAGAAAACAGGACAAAAGTGAATTTTGTTGCCAAGCTTATGACCCGTATCCATGACACATCCTCTTATCAAGCTTTTTCCATTACCGGTAAATGATAATTATTTCACTAGCATCAGCAGAACTGGAGTTATTTTCCTGACAATAAAATATGACAAAGGGGGAAAACAAAATATTGCTGCCCTTGTGCATGGCATTTTCTCACATCAGTTTCTTTCCATACATAAAATTTCATTACAATAGCATCAGTAGAACTGGAGTTGTCTTCTGGACAAGAAAATATCACAAAGGGAAATAACTCCAAAAACAATGATGTCAAGAGTTATGGCCTTTGCAAATGGCACTTCCTCTCATTAGGCTCTTTCCAAATAGGCAATTTCATTTTACCCATTACCCCATAGCCTGTTTCTAGTTTTGAAAATAGATGGCCACCTAAAGCAGGTTGAAAGTAAAGCAGAATGCGTCTTAATGCACACTCTGCTTTACTTTCAAACTGCTTTAAGCTACCATCTACTAGGATTTAGAAACTTATTTCTTATCTTACATTTTCATGACTGTATAAAGTGGAATTATTGTCTTAAGTGGAGGAATAAATTAAAGGCCTAAAAATGCACATTTATGGGGTAATGGGTTAACAAACATCAGTATTTATGGGGGAATGGGTTAATTGGAATTATCTCCTGGACAAGAAAAAATGACAAGAAATACAGTAACTCTGATAAAACCAATATTAAACATATGTATAAATATGGCATAAGACATAATTACATAACTGTCAGTGGATCACTTCCAGATCCTGTTTCTCTAAGTATGAAGCAGACTGGACCATTTCTAAACTTTAGCAGACAACATGTTCAGCAGACACCACCAGCAGTTCTGTTGGTCAGTCACTGAGGTCAAATATTATGCAATAGTTGGGGAGAGCATCTAGGCAGATGGCTAAACCCTTATCAGACTGAAATGATGTCTGCTTAAAACCTACTGTATGTGAAAAATGTACAAAAAACCAATTTAGAAAATGTAAAGTAGGTAAATGAGTGGCAAATAGTTTGGATCCAAATTAGATGCAGCATTATGTTATATCTGATCTGGATCCAAACTGTTTGCAAATATTGACTCTTTGCCTGTAGTATATTAAGGGTAACTCAGGTAAATACAGTTCTGCATAAATCAAAATACCATGAGACCTGCCAGTGCCTAGAGCAGCACTAAAACTGCACAGGGTGGGGTCAAGTGTGACCCTAGGGATTTCATTTGAACAAACTTTAGAGGGATCCACCAGGAGATACTACTGTAAAAATTTCAAAGCTTAGGGCCCAGTAGTTTTTGACAAGCAGAGTTTGCGCTTTTTGCCTTTCATTTGAACAACTTCTGTAGATAAGAATCCAAGGAACATCATGAGCAGGTTAAACTCTTCCTAAAATCGTCGGGTTCAGAGGAGATGTCGTTTGAAGTAAATGTGAACGGACAGACGTACGAAGGATGGTGAGCGGTCACAATAGCTCACCTTGAGCCTTCGGCTCAGGTGAGCTAAACAAGAGGGCCAGAATGGCCCTTGATCGCTCACCTGACCATGGTTACACTAGGATGGGTCACGTGATTTCAGAAAAGAAGATTTGTTAAAGGTGACCCCCAGGGCGGGCCAATTTTGACCCCAGGGGGCAAATTTTGAACAACTAAGATAAAGGACCTATAAACGATGATATGTGCAAAATATCTAAACTCAGTGTACTATGGTTTCAGACAAGAAATATTTTGAAGTTTTCATTGAAAAAATCTATTTTTAGCTCCGGTGACCCAGATATACAACAGACCAGAACCAATTCATCCATATATGTGAAGGACCTCTAAAAGTTACATCATGCCAAATATCAAAGCTCTGGCCATATTGGTTTCTGAGTAAAAGATGTTTGAACATTTCCCTAAGTAACTCTACGTAAAACGGTGACCTCCGGGGCGGGGCC
Source organism: Gari tellinella (assembly GCA_922989275.2). Lineage (NCBI taxonomy): Eukaryota > Metazoa > Mollusca > Bivalvia > Cardiida > Psammobiidae > Gari > Gari tellinella. Next base: position 91,295,854 of record OV277857.1, read on the forward strand.
AATTTTGACCCCAGGGAATTTTTTTTAACAAATTTGATAGAGGGTCAGAAGACGATGCTATGTACAAAATATCTAAACTCAGTGTACTATGGTTTCAGAAAAGAAGATTTTTTAAGTTTTCATTGAAAAAATCTATTTTTAGCTCCGGTGACCCAGATATGCAACAGACCATAACCAAGTCAACAATATGTGTGAAGGACTTCTAGAAGTTATACCATGCCAAATATCAAAGCTCTGGTCATATTGGTTCCAGAGAAAAAGATGTTTGAACATTTCACTATATAACTCTATGTAAAACTGTGATCCCCGGGGCGGGGCCAATTTTGACCCCAGGGACGAAATTTGAACAACTTTGATAGAGGATCTGTAGACGATGCTATGTGCAAAATATCTAAGCTCAGTGGACTATGGTTTCAGACAAGAAGATTTTTTAAGTTTTCATTGAAAAAATCTATTTTTAGCTCCGGTGACCCAGATATGCAACGGACCGGAACCAATTCAACAATATAAGTCAAATACCTCTAGAAGTAATACCATGCTAAATATCAAAGCTCTGGACATATTGGTTTCAGAGAAAAAGATGTTTGAACATTTCACTATATAACTCTATGTAAAACCTTGACCCCCGGGGCGGGGCCAATTTTGACCCCAGGGACAAAATTTGAACAATTTTGATAGAGGACCTATAGGTAATGACATGTACCAAATATCTAAGCTCTGGCTCTTGTGGTTTGTGACAAGAAGATTTTTTAAGATTTCCTTATTTTTTCACTTTGGTTGCCATAGCAACCAGAGTTCAGCATGGTTTCAAATTCTTTGAACAACTTTGAGAGAGCTTGACCCAAGGAACATTCCTGTGAAGTTTGGTTGCAATCAGGCAAGTGGTTTTGGAGAAGAAGATGTTTGAAGAAATTGTTGACGCACGACGCACAACGCACGACGACGGACATTGACTGACCACAAAAGCTCACCTTGAGCACTTTGTGCTCAGGTGAGCTAAAAACTGATAAGCCCAAGGGCGGGCCATTTTTGGCCCATGGGTCAAAATTTAAACAATCTTGGTAGAGGATCATAGGGCAAAGCTATATGTCAAATTTTAAAGATCTGGGCCTTACAGTTTGAGAGAAGAAGATTTTCCTATATAAGTCTATGTAAAACTGATAAGCCCTGGGGCAGGGCCAATTTTGACCCGGGGGTCATAATTTGAACAATCTAGGTAGAGGACCATAAGGCAAAGCTACATGTCAAATATTAATGATCTAGGTCATACAGTTTCAGAGAAGAAGATTTTCAAAGGTTTTCCTAAGAAAAACTGATAAGCCCCAGGACGGGGCCATTTTTGGCCCCAGGGTCAAAATTTGAACAATCTTGGTAGAAGATCATTAGGTTATGATACATACCAAATATCAAAGGTCTGGGCCTTTTGGTTTCTGAGGAGAAGATTTTTAAAGATTTTCTTATGCATTAAAAGTTGTCTATACGGTCATGTTAGAAAATCTGGTCCCACGGCAAGGGGAATAACTCTAGCCAAAAACTTTGAACAAGATTTCGTTCCCCCTTGTCACTGATGCTTCTGACAAAGTTTGGTTGAAATCGGGTCAGTGGTTTCAGAGGAGATGTTGTTTGAAAATGTGAACGTACGACAGACACCAGACCGAATGGGATCACAATAGCTCATCCTGAGCCGAAGGCTCAGGTGAGCTAAAAATGACTAGACTTAATTTGAAATTGGAATTGTCCATTAAAAGTGTCAGGGGTAAATAAGTTACACAATAATATAAGCTTACTTTAATTAGGTATCTGGTGATGTCTCTACCAGCAATATCCAGACGTCTAGTCAAGTGAGGAAGGGCAAAGCCCTCGTACACAGGACAGATATGTGTAACACCATCACCGGAGTCTACTACAACACCAGTCAGTAAACCTGAAACAAACATACATAGGTCAGTGTCAACAGTATACATATAGGTCAGTGTCTACAGTATACATAGAGGTCAGTGTCTACAGTATACATATAGGTCAGTGTCTACAGCAAGCATATAGGTCAGTGTCTACAGCAAACATATAGGTCAGTGTCTACAGCAAACATATAGGTCAGTGTCTAGAGCACACATATAGGTCAGTGTCTACAGTATATATAGGTCAGTGTCTACAGCAAACATATAGGTCAGTGTCTACAGCAAACATATAGGTCAGTGTCTAGAGCACACATATAGGTCAGTGTCTACAGTAAACAGGTCAGTGTCTACAGCAAACATATAGGTCAGTGTCTACAGTAAACAGGTCAGTGTCTACAGCAAACATATAGGTCAGTGTCTACAGCAAACTGAATCCTCAATAAAACCTTGTTTAAAGTGTCTAACACCGCTTTAACCCATTACTCCATAGATACACATTTTTTTTACACATTGAATTTATAATATTCCTCTACTGAACAAAATAGTTCCACCTTATACAGTCATGAATATGTATCATAAGAAATAAGTTCTATATCCTAGAAGATGATAGCTGAAAGCAGGCTGAAAGAAAAGCAGAATGCACCTTAAGGCATTCTGGTTTAATTTCAACCTGTTTTGAAGTGGTCACCTGTCTTCAAAGCTAGAAACAGTCTTTGGGGTAAAGGGTTAAAACCAAGATGAACTAGTACCTGATTGGCAATTTAAATTATTGAAATAATTCAGTTTGTAAGTAAAAAACATAACTCTGTTTCTTCTACAGTAAAGTGACCACTCTTTAAACTAGCTTGAATGTCACTTACAACAGGCAACTAATTAATGCAGGATACAAGGTGGTAGTAGTCCAGTGGTAACCCATTGGACTACAGTACCAGGGGTCACGAGTTCGACCCCCCCCCCCCCAAAAAAAACCCCAGCCGCCTGACTAGGGGATTTTTTCCGAATCCCCGATGATGTACAGGAATGTTCTTGAGCAAGATATGTACTGCGAATGGCTCCTCTCCACCCAGGGGTTAAACTGGGTACCTGTGAAGGGTCTGAGTCGATACTGCTGCTGTCTACGCGCCATATGTTAGCAGCGCTCAATATTGTAGGCAAGATGGCTCAATGATCAGAGAAGTGAATGTACAGTCTGCCGAGAGGTCATTCGGACAGAAAGTAGACTATAACTTGGTACTTCTTTTTACTTTACAATATCGCATAAATCTCTTCAAAAGTTAATACTCTCTGCAATATTTGTACCCTGTGTTAAGCAAACCTTTGTTTCCACTACTGTTAATGTGCCCTATTGAGTGGTTGATTAACACTTTGCATGCTACCAGGGGATAATATCAGGGCTCCAGATAAGAGGGAGTAAATTGAACGAATTCAACATTTTCTCACTCATTTCAGCATCAAATCCTATGGTGCTAATACACATTAGAATTGTCTCAAAGAGACGCCGCGTAATGTTTTGAAAAGAAATTTAGAAATTTCTATTTTTAGAACAATAACAGACGACACTTGTTGCAGACAAAAAAATTACCCAGCATGCAAAGAGTTAATGCAAGACTGGCTGTTTATTTACCTTGAGCATACAGTGTAAGTACAGCTTGGATGGCAATGTAGACTCCTTTGAACTGATACTTCTCAAACATTGTCTGAAATATGACATTAAGGTTTTTGAAACAATATGCACAAACAGTTGTCATGGTTTCTTAATGTGACCTAAACCTAAATAGCCCATTACCCCATAAATACACCTTTTTATGCCTTTGATTTATTCCTCCACTGAAGAAAGTATTTTCACTCAATATAGCCATGAATATGTACCATGAGAAATATTTTCTCTAGCCAAGTAGACGGTAGCTTAAAGCAAACTGAAAGTAAGCAGCCTTAGGGTGAATTCTGTTTTACTCTCAACTTGCTTTAAGTTGTCACCTTTGTTCAAAAATACAAACAGTCTATGGGGTAATGGGATAAGAACATGTGCAAATGCCAAATCCCAATAACAGAATTGATACAGCATTTAAATGCCCCATCTGAATTTAATCAAAACGTTTGTACTTTAACCCTTTGAACCCTAGTCCCGCCTATAGGCGTCATTTCAAACAGTGTACATGTGAATAATACACTTGTCCTGTGCAAACAGTGAAGGCCCAGATCAGAGGGCTCCGAAAGGAGCCCTCTGATCAGGGTCTTCACTGTTTGTCAGTAATGCCAAAATTGACAAAAACAACTCTTAAAAGCCAGAAATGGACTAGACAAAAATCGAAACTGGAATTGTCCATTTAAAGTTTCAGGGAGGAAAGAGTTAAATACTGAAACTCTGTCACATTTGAATAGTGATACAGGATATAGAGTAATGGGTTAAACACTTTTGGATTTCTTTTGCACTGCATTAAGCAAATTTCTGTATAAAGTATAATTGATCCCACACTTCTTGCATTAAGCAGTCACCTCTTAACTCGTTACTCTAAAGATACGTCTTTAATTTAAAGAAAACAGTTCCAATTTATACAGTCAAGAATATGCACCATAAAAAATATTTCTTTTATCCTACTTAGCAGATGGTAGTTGAAATCAGGCGCATTAGGATTAAATCTGCTTTTCTTTCAACCTGCTTTAAGTGGTTATCTGTCTTCAAAACTAGAAACAGGGTATGGAATAAGGGGTTAAGAGACCCTATACCTATACCAGGGCTCCAGATAAGAGGGAAAAACCTGCACAAATTTAACATTTTCTCATTCATTTTAGCACAAATTCCTATGGTGTTACTACTCATTAGAATCGTCTCTTTGAGACGATTCTAATGAGTAGTAACACTATAGGGTTTATAGCAGAAATAAAGATTTTAGTTTTTGAAATACTTGCCTTATCTGGAGCCCTGCCTATACAATGACTTAATTCTATATCTCACCTCTATCATTTTTTCTCTGTTTTTTAATGGGTTCATTGGCGGTTCTGTGAGCAACACCTTTGCTGTTGTGGTGTCTAAGTTCATTTTTTCGGGACCAAATGTGTAGTCATACAGCAACATCATGTCTTCCCAGTTTTTTACAATGCCATTTTCCATGGGATAGTTCACCTCTAACATGGATCTAAGTTGACTGGCTTCATCTCCAATCATGATATCCTGGTAAACAAATGACATCATTAAAACAGCACTTTCTTATCGTTGACTCTTTACTCCATAGAATTAGATACACATATTTACGCATTTAACCCTTTCCCCAATATAAGCGCCTTTTAGCGCATTCAGTATATTCCTCCGTTGAAGAAAATAGATCAACTTTATACAGTTATACATATGTTTCGTAGGGAATATTTTCTTTATTTTAGCAGGTGGTGGCTTAAAGCAGGATGAAAGAAAAGCAGAATGTGCCTTAAGGCACATTCTGCTTTACTTTCAACCTGCTTTAAGTAGTCACCTATTTTCAAAACTAGAAACAGATAATGGGGTAATGGGTTAATTCAATCTTCCAATGAAGATATTTTTCTATTTTATACAATCATGTATAATATGCATCATTATTTTCATAAGAAATATCTATCTTATGATAATATCCTAGCAGATGGTGGCTTAAAGCAGACTGAAAGGAAAGCAGAGTGCACTTTAAGGTACATTCTGATTTACTTTCATCCTGCTTTAAATGATCACCTCTCTCCAGCTCTCCAACAGTAGAAACAGACTTAGCATGGAGTAAAGGATAAAACCCTTTCCCTTTCCTTTGTTTGAAGGATATCAAATTTTAGAAATGAATTCATAGCATTTCCCTAAATGGCTGCATGAGTTCAACACTAAGTAACTCTTGTGGGTTATTATGTTCCCTAGTGGACCCTTTAGTGAGTAAAACATGAACCAGTCTACTTGGAATTCTGAGTAGTTTAATAAACACTGCTCTAAAATAGCAAACACTGTAGTCACTGGTCAGAGAACTCCTATAGGAGCCCTCTGATATGGGTCTACACTGATTGCACATGTAAACAAGCCCATGGTGATAAAAGAGTTGAGACTCCCATGGACTTTTTTAAAAATTGTGATGTTTATGTCACAGTGTACTAGCAAAAGGCTGAAATGTAAAAGCATGCTGTCTCTTAAATACTCTTGGTGTAACATGGTGAAAAAGATGTGACCCAACTCAACTCGAACCCAGGACCTTCGGCTTCCTATCATATAAATGTACCAACACTGATCACTGAGCTATCAAGCCACAGTTTAGCCTATCAAACTTTGCACCACTATCTCAACCCGGCTACATTGTTTTGTAACATAGGAACAAAGTAATCAAATGCAGTAGATTGAATTTGATGTATTTTGGTCAAATAAGGGTACCATACGTATTACAAATATGTTTCAAGTTGTGGAAAGCAAATGCCTATAACGGTATATGTATATAAGTAAATCAGTATGTGAAGCAGTTTTGAAATAACATCTGTGAGCGATATAAATCTGGTATAGTAAACAGTGCTCCCCCTCTACAACGACACCAAATAGGAGACTAAGAGTATGTGCGTTGTTCAGAGCCAGTCGTTATAGGGAGGCAAATTTGCTTACATTTGCAAACAGCTTGACACCAGATCATACGCTGCGTCTGTGGTTCAAGCTGTTTGTCACTCATCATTAATTTATTTTCTATTAAAATATAGTAGTGGGCCAGTGGCCCAATGGTTAACACATTGGACTACGGTACCAGGGGTCGTGAGTTTGATCCCCCGCCGCACCAGCGGTCTGACTAGGGGATTTTTTCTGAATCCCCGATGATGTACAGGAATGTTCTTGAGCAAGACATGTACCGCGAATTGCTCCTTTCCACCCAGGGGTTAAAATGGGTACCTGTGAAGGGTCTGAGTCGGTACTGCGGCTTCATTTATCTGCGCCATATGTTAGCAGTGCTCAATATTGTAGGCAAGATGGCTCAATGATCAGGGCAGTATATGTACAGTTGGCTGAGCGGTCATTCGGACTGAAAGTAGACTTGAACTTGATATATTACTTTTTTTTTTTTTTTTTTTTAAATGTCCATTATGTAACTTTGAGAAAAACAGCAGGTAGCAATTTTAAGCATACGATATTGCAGCAGTAAAAGGGTTAGACATTATAGGGAACTGCGGCATGTGTTGTTGTAATGTAGGGAGGGACTCATTGTTTGGAGGGTCGTTGTAGGGAGGGAAAGCTGTAATAGAATAAGATAATAATAATGCAATTAAGGATACAAAAATGCACAATTTACAACCAGTGTATCTGTGGAGAGTGCACTTGTCCTATGCAAACAATGTAGACCAAGATCTGAGGACAACAATTCCATACTGTTGTTTGCGCAATTATTTCCACATTCGATTTTAACCTGTTATTCCTTTTATGCCTGATCATCTGAATATCTATGGAAAGTAGACTAGTACCTACCAAAGAGTCTTGAAATGCATAAGGCATAAACTTTCCACAATCTTTTCATCATCAGGTCATTCGCAGACGGACACTTTGCCGGCAGATGGGAGCTTAAAGCAGGCTGACAATAAAGTAGAATACTCCTTCATGAGCATTCTGCTTTACTTTTAACCTGCTTTAACTGGTCATCTTTCTTCATAACTAGAAACAGAATATGGGTAACTTCGGTAAGGCAACTTGACTAAAGGAATATATATCAGTTTGTATCCTGATCAGATATAAAAAGAATTGGGAGTTTTATCTGGTTCCCAACAATATGCAACCATAATTCAGTTTTTGTCTCTTTGACATACAAATGTAACCCGAAGCCTGGGGCAAGTGATTTGATCAGGGACAAGTGAGTTATAGAAGTGTGGCTGAATTGGCTTTTACATGACGGGTAGGTGCATGCAGGACACTCGGTGTCAATCCTTTTTCAAGTGCTTTTTTTATTAAATAACTGGGTTTAGACCATTTTAAAGTGGACCGTTTTGAGTTTGACCCTCATTCCTTCCTGTTGGTAAGTGCAACATGATTGATGTCCGGGGATCCTATTCCTGGGAGGAACTTACCTTTATTTCAACATTGTTTATTTTAACAGCCGATCTAATAACTGGCCTCCCAACAAGGGATGGGAAAATGTGCGAAGGGAAGTTGGACCCTGCATTTCCGCATTTGACAAACTGAAAATAAAGAAAAATGCAATGTCAAGTAGGATATTGGACCATATAATTGATTTCAGGTAGATTTACACAAATTTCTTGCAAAAGTCAATGATAAATTTTGCTACAAAACACATCTTCTGTCAAGACATAGCTCTAAAATAGCGCTTTGCGTTAATGTTTAATTCGAAACGAAACAAACATAGAATGAATGATCCGCTGAAATTTGACAGCTCTGACTTAGTCGCTTCCGGGTTTAGTTGGTGAAGAACAATCATTATTTTCTTATCAAATCACGGTGCAAATTCCACAAATATTTCACAATTTGATCTTAAACATACCCCCGTTCCATTATCGCACACAATCACTTTGTTGCCTTCCGAATCCATAGCGGATGGAACAGGATTTTCACAACATAGAAAAACTCCCGATTTCGTTTCCGATCAACAAATTCAGTGTAGCGGAAGTCCCACCCCAATGATCATGACCGGTTGTAAAACGGGTTATTTGATTGGATGTATATATTTCATCATCCAATCAAATTCGTTTTGACATTATTGTCTTCAAAATGTCAGCCACCATGTCAGCAACAAATTTTGTTGTCTTAGTTTTAGTGAGTGTTATTGCATTATGCAAGGGGGGATATACGCCGGTAAAAATCGATTTCAAAACTGAAAAAGATGGTAAACCTCTCAGAGTTTTCACAGCGGAAGACATGGCGAAATATGACGCATCTGACGTGAGTACTTTTACACCATATGTATGGAACGGGTGACAGACTAAGCGTGCCACTGCCCAAGTGTCCCTCCCACTGCCTAAGTGTACCATTTCTAGACTAAGCGTGCCACCTATGAAATTATATAGAGTAGATCTGTTTGGTGGTCAAGAATGATGTGTGAATTACACTTAATAGTTAATTGTTAGCTAGTCCTAGTTTTAACAGGCATCCAAAGACCAAGTTTGGATTCTTATGTAGCAATGCCAAAGGATTTTTTTAAAACATCAATTTCTGGGATATTTTTGTGGTTAATGGGTAGACCTTTAAAAATCTTCTCTGAAACCGTAAGGCCCAGATCATTTATATTTGACACGTAGCTTTGCCTTATAGTCCTCTACCAAAGTTGTTCAAATTATGACCCCGGGTCAAAATTGACCCCGCCCCGGGGCTTATCAGTTTTACATAGACTTATATAGGAAAACCTTTAAAAATCTTCTTCTCTATAACTGTAAGGCCCAGATCTTTAATATTTGACATATAGCTTTGCCTTGTGGTCCTCTACCAAGATTTTTCAAGTTATGACCCCCAGGCCAAAATTTGCACCGCCCTCAGGCTTATTAGTTTTTCATAGGAAAACCTTTAAAAATCTTCTTCTCTGAAACTGTAAGGCCCAGATCATTTATATTTGACATGTAGCTTTTAGGACTGCAACGGTTCACCGAATTTCGGTTATTTTCGGTTCGTTTGTCTCGGTTCGAGTTTCGGGTCGGCACCGCAAATTTTCGGTTCCGTGCGCCGATGTATGGTAAATTACACTAGACCACTAATTTACCAATCAGCGTGCAGTCTGCGTGTATATTTTTGATGGTCAGACGTTCCAAAATGTAAGGTTAAATCACAGTTCTAACCTTTTCTTCTTGCAGTAATTTAAATAGCTCGCTTCTCGTCTGTCTCATTCTTTTCATATCGGCTATTTATAATTCCGGGAAACCCAGCACTTAACGCATGCGCACGATTGATATCCCGGCTTCAAAGGTACCAAAGTCGAATCAGCATCAAAAAAAGGGTAACCAGTCTATTACTTAGCGACCACATATTGCGAATGGCGATGTAAATAACTAAACTGAAATATTAATGACTTTTTCAGTAAAATAATAATATAATTGGAGCTAGGTGGTTCTTCTAGCGCTTTTAAATAGAAGGCTGATGAGGCATTTAAGGAAGACCAGCCAGAATGACTAACAAAATACGCTGAAAGCTTAGTTACGAAACTTCAATGAAAAACAGGTCGGGACGAACCACGCCTAAATTCGCTACAGTCTGTCCTAAAATGGTAGAAAGAAATGCACATCTTTCTCTTACATATGATAAAATTATAGATGACAGTGATAGCGTTTTCGAAAAAGTTTGTAGATCTATTGTCTGCGTAGACATGTGCCAGACTGCAGTAAATGAGATTTTTTTCTGGTTGATTTTATCAAGTTATTATCCTAATACCCGAACCGAAATAACCGAAAACCGAAGGGGTCTACTCGAACCCGAACCGAACCGTGAAGTACCTGAACCGTTGCAGCCCTAGTAGCTTTGCCCTATGGTCCTCTACCAAGATTGTTCAAATTATGACCCCTGGATCAAATTTGGCCCCGCCCCAGGCTTATCAGTTATATCAGCTATATCAAAATGTTGTCTTGCCCAGTCAGCTTCTATGGTACAATGTCTCAGGTGAGAAAAATGTGGCCTTCTGGGCCTCTTGTTAACATCTAAGGTTCAATGTTTCACAATTTCACCTCTGTATACATTATTATGAAAAATATAATGTGATAACATAATATATGGTACAGTATTAAATATTCCTCTATATAATTTATATGTGGCACGCCTAGTCCTGAAATGGCAGTGCACACTTACTGACTCAGACCCGGTACGCTTAGTACGTGGCACGCTTAGTCTATAACTCGTTCCATATCTATAGTATAGTGCTTGTCAAGGAAATGTATTCTGCTTCAATCTGTTATCCATACAGTAAGTGAAGAAGAAAGAACGCTGTTTAATTGTGTATGGAACAAACAAACATAGTTGATAATTGTCTCACTTCATTTATGAATGTCGTTCATTGAGTAAGACAAAGGATAAGGAAATCTTGTTTAAATTTTATTAAGCTGAATTTCTTTCAAATTAAAATTTTTGGTCTTCCATTTCTGCCAGTTTTGCTCTTATTGGACATCCAAGAGAGATGAATAAATAATCTGTCGTGTAAAAGCCTTTATATGATTCATCATTCTTCGACATACTATAAATATTCAGATTCAGAGAAACCCGTACAATGCCCTACGCTTTGTCAATAAAGCTCTCTAGTTCTTTTGCTGACCCTGCATTCTTTTGCTAGTCCTTCTAGAAAGACATATCACAAGTATACTCTATGCAGAGTGATGCGATTAATGATGATGATGACCTTGCATCAACTTCAACCGTGACAACGCCTTTTGAAATTTGCCATTTCATGTTCATCAGGGTGATTATTACATTTTTTCATTTAAAGTGAAACCAGGGTCTTTCAGTTAAAGTTCTACATTTAGCGATAGCTAGTTAAATTCTAATTAGCTAAAGCTGCATGCAGGAAACCTCCCTATCATAGACTACTAAAACGAAGACTAATTGATTGTATAAAAAAACAGGTGACAGGTTACAACAAGGTGACAGTGAAATAGAAATCTTCTAAAGGAGCTGTCTGTTTCATTGTCACCTTGCTTCAAGCAGTCTCCTGCTTTAACTCTTTGAACCCTAGTCCCACTTATATGCATCATTTGCAAACAGTGTACCTGTGAGGAGTATATTTGTCCTATGCAAACAGTGTAGACCCTGATCAGAGGGCTCCTAAAGGAGCCCTCTGATCAGGGTCAACACTGTTTGTCAATTTGCCATAAATTGTAAATATCAACCATAAAAAGTAAAAAATGGACTTGACTTAATTGAAAACTAGAATTTTCCATTTTCAGCCTGACCTTCCAATCTATATGGGAGTTAGAGGAGTAGTCTTTGATGTTACTTCTGGGAAACGTATGTATTCACTTTACTAATTGAATTTGACTGTTCAAAATAATATTACATGTACATGTACATGATTGTGCTGTCAGTTTAGTTTAGCATATTCAACCCTAGTGACAAGTGTACTGGTCCTGGGTGCATGACACATAGTTAGAGCCTACCTGTTAGCTAAAGCACTAGCTTTTAGTTAATCCTGTAGTAAAAAATCAATATTTAACTCTCAGCGAGGGATTTAGCATACAGCTAGGCACAAACTGCGTGTCATGCACCCGGGCCCAGGTCATTAAGACAATCAAACAGCATACCTATGAAGACAACACTTATGCAAACAGTGTAGACCCTAATCAGTGGGCTCCTGCAGGAGCCCTCTGATCAGGGTCTGCACTGTTTGTCATTATGCAATATATTGTTAAAACCAACCCTAAATAGTAAAAAATGGACTAGACTTAACGGTACGTGTAATTGGAAATTGGATTTGTCCATTAAAAGTTTCAGGGGTGAATGAGTTAATTTATGAAGTTACAAAGCTGTTTTCTGAATTTTAACTGTGCTTACATAGACCAAAGATCAGCCACTGGAAATGCAGTCTTTGATAAGGGACTGTCGTAAACGAGTATATCCTTCAATCAAAAACAGTGCATTCCCTGATCATAGGGCTTCTGAAGGAACCCTCTGATCAGGGAATGCACCAATTTCTGTAATGTTGAAATATAGTTTTGGGTCAATCCCTCTCAGGAGCTGGTTATTATTTAGAAAATGGAAAAGTCCATTTGGAAAGTAAACATTGATACTTCATGGCCTGTTTCTAGTATTGAAGGTACATGTAGTTGACTACTTAAAGCAGGTTTAAAGTATAGCTGAATTTGACTTTCAACATGTTTTTAGCTACCATGTACTAGAATACAGAAAAAAAACATTATTACGGTTCATGTTATAAAAAGGAACTATTTTCTTTAGTGGAGGAATTAACTACATGCATAAAAACTTGAAAAGGCCTAAGCGGAGGAATTAACTACATGTATAAAACTTGGATTAAAAAGGTTTACTCTTTGCATGCTGAGTATTTTTTTCGTCTGCAACAATCTGCTACTGTTTTAAAAATAGAATTTTCAGAACATTTCTTTTCAAAACAGGGTCAGAGTGTACAAACAGTTTGGATCCTGAAGAGCTGCCCTGTTACGCGGCTTCTCATCAGGATCCAAACTGTTTGCAATAGGTAATTACTGTGGGACATGTATCCGCTGTTAGCATGCAAAGAGTTAAAACATTTACCTTTCAGGGTGGAGGAAAACTATTCTATGGCTCTATATCAGGGCATGGTAGAAGGTTGAAAAGGCATTTCTGTTAGGAATTGTTTAACCTGAAATGGAACTCCTATATCAGCGCTCCAGATAAGGGGGAGTTAACCGAACAAATCCAACCTTTTTTCACTCATTGCAGCACCAAATCCTATGGTGTTACTACTCATTAGAATCGTCTCTTCGAGACGATTCTAATGAGTAGTGACACCATAGGGTTTAAAGCAGTAATAAAGATTTAATTTTTGAAATACTTCCCTTATCTGGAACCCTGTATATGGAGGAAAGGGGTTAATGTTTTCATTTTTGTTTTCTTCCTTTCAGAGTTTTATGGCAAAGAATCACCGTACAACAAAATGGTAGGAAAAGATGCATCTCGAGGTCATGCCGCATGGTCCCTTGAGGAAAAAGATCTGACACATGATCTGGTTAGTATATTGTGTTTCTAGACGAACAGTGTATGTGCCGTAAATATGAACAGCAACTTTTAGAAACGTGACATAATTAACGCTCAATGTCATCTGTTTTGACGCTATTTTGTTTCTGTTTACTGAGCGCTGTAAACGATAAATTCCGAAATATTTCGTTTGAACAGTTAAAACTTTGCTGTATAATAGAATTGTTATACATTTCTTCCCAGAGTACATGAGGATTTATTTCTGGTTGGTAAAATCATGTAACCCTCGCCTAATGGCTCGGGCAACATGATTTTCCTCAACGGGAATAAATCCAAGTATCCTGGGAAGACACTGTATAACTTATATTTACCCCATAGCCTGTTTCTAGTTTTGGAGATAGATGATAATTTAAAGCAGGCTGAAAGTAAAGCAGAACAATCCTTAAGACACGTTCCTCTTTACTTTCAGCCTGTTTTAACCCTTTGAACCCTAGTCCCGCCTATAGGCGTCCTTTTCAAACAGTGTACATGTGAATAGTACACTTGTCCTATGCAAACAGTGAAGACCCAGATCAGAGGGCTCCGAAAGGAGCCCTCTGATCAGGGTCTTCACTGTTTGTTAGAATGCCAAACATTGACAAAAACAACCCTTAAAAGTCAGAAATGGACTAGACTAAAATGGAAAGTGGAATTGTCCATTTAAAGTTTCAGGGAGGAAAGAGTTAAGCTACGGTCTGCTAGGATATAGGAAATATTTCTTATGGTGCACATTCATTACTGTATTTAAATGGAATTATTTGCATAAGATTAAGTGGAGGAATTAAAGGCATAAAAAGGCGTACCTATGGAGTTTCAGTAAAGGAATAAGTTTTCTGTTTAGCTCTGTTGCTCAAAAAGTATAAGTAGTTGTGTGGACTGGTGGGAAATGCAGAGACAGGCGATACATTGAATACCTGAGAATTCTTGTAATAGAGACTTGCCACATGATATTTGGCACATGTACTCCACTTTAGAAGCCCTTTAACTTAACTCTTTCCTCCCTGAAACTTTAAATGGACAATTCCAGTTTCGATTTAAGTCTAGTCCATTTCTGGCTTTTAAGGGTTGTTTTGGTCCATTTTTGGCATTATGACAAACAGTGAATACCCTGATCAGAGGGCTCCTTTCGGAGCCCTCTGATCTGGGTCTTCACTGTTTGCACAGGACAAGTGTACTATTCACATGTACACTGTTTGAAAAGGACGCCTATATGCGGGACTAGGGCTCAAAGGGTTAATAAAACTTGTGTAATACAGGGTTCAGATAAGAGGGAGTAAGTCATGGTCACATCATGGGTCACATAATGTTTCTCAACCACATCTTATTTGTTTTTACAGACCGGCCTGACTGATGACCAGCTACAGGGTCTGGACGAGATATTCACAGGGACATACATGGCTAAATACCCAGTGGTGGGGTATATGGACTTCCTAGTAGACCAGCAGCCGGAGGAAGTGGCCAAGAAACTCAGAAATAATGATGAGCTGTAGCTGGACAGGACAGGACCCGACATCAACAGTGACTGGATCTAAACTTCTTGCAAAACGAATTATGGTTTTGCTGTAAAAACGTTAACCCTTCTGCTGCTTTTAGACTATATTAAAAAAATTTGAAAACAGTGAAGACCCAGATCAGACAGCTCCCTTAGGAGCTGTCTGATTAGGGTCTGCATTGATTTCTAATAGCATCTGTCTGCCATTAGTCTGCACTCTTTCCCGAAGACAAATTTTCCTGATCTTAATATCCAATATAATAGTTCAGGTGATAGATATTTATAGAAGTGATGTTTAACCCATTACCCCATAATTACGTTTTTACGCCTTTAATTTATTCCTCCACTGAAGAAAATAGTTCAAATTAATACAGTCATGAATGTGTTTCATAAGAAATATTTTCTTTTTTCTAGCAGATGGTAGCTTAAAGCAGGCTGAAAGTAAAGCAGAATGTGCCTTAAGGCACATTCTGCTTTACTTTCAACCTGCTTTAAGTTGTAACCTACCTTAGTGCTAGAAACAGGCTATGGCGTAATAGGTCAATAGATGAATAGTTAGCAGGAGAAGGGTTAAGCCAGCTTGTTGTTACCTGGAAATGAATTTATCTATAGTTTGTGTTCAGTCCCAGCTCATTTTATTTTGTTAGGCTGGGTTAATTGTTTTACTGTTGTCAGTTTACATACCAGATGTTAGGATTTCTATGCAATATATACATTCATGGTTTGATATCTCAAGCTTTCTTAACTCATTCAACCCTAGAGACAAATATATGTGTCATTAACGAATAGTTTACCAGTCTTTGCCTTAATTTTTTCAAACCATTTGCCAAAAACTGACAAAAACTTATTCTGATGCGAATATCACATGCTCTAATAAAAAACAACTTGCCCTGTGATTAGGGCAAGATGGTAGGGGCAAAGACTGGTTTACCTGTGCAAAGTGCACTTGTCATTTTTCAATATATTGTAAAAGTAGTGAAAAATGGCCTAGACTTGGTTGGAAATTTGACTTGTCCATTTGAAATTTCAGGGATGAATGAGTGAAGTAAGTTGATAACTGGACTGTATTGTAAAATAAAAACGTGTAGTAGTTATATAGTTATATTCATATTTGGATATATACATATGTCATATGTGACCTTATTTGCGAACTCCCATGGAAGGTCTCTTAATACAGGTTTGACTGTACATGTATTTGTATTTCTGAATTTAGATGTTTACATTCCTATTGACAGCTGTGCTTTCAATTTCATTCCAGTGTTTAAGAGCACATTTCATGAGATTCCTATGACAATAGTTTAATGAAACTGTATTTCACTGTTTAACGCATTACCCCATAGCCTGTTTCTGGGTTTTAAAACAGGTGACCACTAAAAGCAGGCTGAAAGTAAAGCAGAATGCGTCTTAAGGCACATTCTGCTTTACTTTCAGCCTGCTTTAAGATACCACCTGTTAGAATTTGGAAAGAAAATCTTATACATGGGACGTTCATTTAATTGTGTCACTCTTGCAGTTTTCTGCCCCCAACTAATAATAGCGCATTGAAATTTTGTCTGCTTCACAATGAAGTGATTGTACATATTGACTGAAAATTTCGATTGAATCCGTCAAGCAGTTTAGATATTATTTAAGATTTAAGTTGGTCCATTCATAGACACTGGCTATTGTAGTGTATGTAATGGCGTACGTTGAAATACGGGCTTACGGTAAAGGTCGAATAATTTTTAAAATGTCGATTTCATTGATATACCTTGACATTTATTTGATAAATTGAAAATTTTCAGTGTCATAAATGCCATTTTCTAATCAAATGAAACAATTTCAAGATTACTAGTTTTACTTATGAACGGCCACTATCCAATTTGGCGGGTGCCTAAGTTTAAGCTGCTGTTGTGGTAAATCTACTAAAACAGCACGCAAGACAAGCATTTGAATATATAACTGACGGTATTGGTAAACTATCGGGTTCAGATCATATGTTTTTGATACGCGAGTATAATGTTAGAAGTTGTTTTGTGTGGTGGACCCTTTATCTTTTTATTGAGAATGATACTACATACTCATGAAATACGTTGTAAAATCCTTGTTGAAAAGCAGAAGTATATACAAATTACATCTTTCTGTGCTGCTTAAAAGTGATTTATAATTATAAGCAACACATATAAATAATTGATCTCCAGATGATGTGTAAAGAAAGATTTAGATTGGTTATTGCGAAATACTAAAATGCGCGGGAAAAAGTTTTAAATGCAATTACGTTCGAAATCCGATCACGCTTTACTTAAATTTAGAAACCAGTCTACTGAAAAGTTCTGAGGAGGGTTTATACAGTCAATATACTGAAAAATAGAAGAATTATTATGCAAAACACAAACCTGCAATCCAAATTTAAAGCTATGCCTCATAAATCAAATTGTAGATTTTCCCCACATATATAATGGTAAATGATTTTCTGTAAAATTAAACGATAACCCAGCTACCCTGTCTGTATCATTCACCGCAATATGGTTTTTATGCCCCCGGCATCGACAGATGCGGGAGCATATAGTAATCGTCCTGTCCGTCCTTCCGTAACCAGGTTAAGTAGATTTTACCGTTTCGTCTAGCATCAACACCGCTTATTCAAATGCTTAGATACTTATACAGTTGTTGCCTTGGACCATTGCCTAGCCACCAATAATACCCAACCTTGATTTTGACCTTGACCTTGACCTAATTTGGACTTAGAATACTTTAAATAGGCTATTTCTTGGTTAACTAGATTTTACCGTTTCGTCTGGCATCAACACCGCTTTCTCCAATGCTTGGATACTTATACAGTTGTTGCCTTGGACCATTCCCTATCCACCAATATCATCCAACCTTGATTTTGACCATGACCTTGACCTAATTTGGACTTAGAATATTTTGAATGGGCTATTTCTTGGTTAACTACATTTTACCGTTTCGTCTAGCATCAACACTACTTACTACAATGCTTCTATACTTATACAGTTATTGCCTTGGCCCATTACCAACCCACCAAGTAATACCCAAGCTCAGTTTGACCTTGACCTTGACCTAATTTGGACTTAGAAAAGATTCAGAATATATTGTCAAGGATGCCAACGGGGGCATAAGCGTTTATTGAACGCGCAGTCTTGTTATATTTGATTTTCGTTCCTTTTATCGCAGAAAGCTAACTTTTTATGCCGAGGCATCTCTCAATGTAAGCCGGACTTGCCGATTTACAGTGTTTGCGGGGTACACCTAAAAAGGGCTATTTTTCCACTTTTTACATTCAAATTTTAATACTAAAATGATATATTTCTTTCAAAGAGAAATGTTTCTAAGGGTTGGACTGAACGAAGTTTGCACGAATCTCATATTGCGCCTTTAATGATCCCGGTGACAAGATTAAATGAACGCCCCTCGTACTACATATTTATGACTATATAAATTGAAACTTCATGTATATTCCTCAGTGGATGAATAAATTAAGGGCATAAAAAGGCCTATTTATGGGGTACAGGATTAATTCCTAATTGTTTTAACATTTTACCTTTCTCCTTTTGAATATTCATATACAATATATAAAACTATGCCCACTTTAAACATTTATCATCTGAACTATTTTATAAGGAAAACATTCCCCAAGAAAAAGTGTAGAGTCATGTTAGATAGATCTGTTTAAGAAAACAGTGAAGATCCTGATCAGACAACTCCTTCATGCCTGTCCGATCTGGGTCTACACTGTTTTCAAAAAGCATAAATATACACTAACAGCAGGAGAGTGGTTAAAAACAATATGATAGAGTGTTTGATGCTTCCAATATAGATTATTTAATGTCACAGATTGTATCATGGCTTAGCTGTTTTTATGCTGCACCATCTACTGATGCTGGAGGCATATAGTGATTGTCCTGTCTGTCTGTCTGTGCATGCCTGTGTCCATGCATCGGTAATGAGGTTAACCAGATGTTACCGTTTCGTCTGGAAATCAAACCCGGCTTAATACAATGCTAGGGTTGCCTTGTACCATTCTCTATATGCCCATATGATACCACCTAACTTGATTTGAACTTGAGCTGATTTGAACATAGAAAAGATTCAAAATCTTTTGTCAAGGTTTTCACCAGGGGCATGTGCATTCATTGAGCACAGCTTCTTGTTTTGCTCTTGCATTTCATCTTTTTCTCAATCAATAACCTAGCAATACCATTTGTATATTAAGTTGTATTGTACAGTCATGTTCATTTATTACAACCACTCAAAACAAAGACCCATCAAAGATGCTCAAGGTTAAAACTGGGTGAAATGGAAACGGAAAACTCTTGAAGGAGCTTTCAGCACTTCTGTCATCCAGTTATAACTCATTGGTCCTTGAAACTTCAAGTAGACAATCCTGGTGTCCAATCAAGTGAAGCCAAGTTTTGACTATTTAAGAGTTATCTTTACAATAGATTGCAAAATGACAAACAGTGCAGACCCTGATCAGAAAGCCCCTGTAGAAACACTCTGATCTGGGCACTCAATGTTTGTATAGGAAAAGTGTACTCTTCACAGGCACATTGTTTGCAAAGGATGTGAATATGTGTCATGAAGATGCAATGGGTTAGGCAGCCACCTCCTTATATAACCCTTGTTTTGAATGGTGATGAAAGTGAAACTTTACTCAGAGCTCCAGATAAGGGGAGTATTTCAAAAACTAAAATCTTCATTTCTGCTTTAAACCCTATGGTGTCACTACTCATTAGAATCGTCTCGAAGAGACGATTCTAATGAGTAGTAACACTATAGGGTTTGGTACTGAAATAAGTGAGAAAATGCTGAATTTGTTAAGTTTACTCCCTCTTATCTGTAGCCCTGTTTACTAAAGCTACATGACACAGGTGCCATATTTCATAACACTTTTGTTACATGACCCAGATTGAGAATGTTTCGAAATATAATTTATGTATAGCTAGTTAGTTTGAAATACGCTATTTATAGATCCTAATGAAATTTAAATCAGAGAAGAAATAAGTTAAGAAAACTGGCAAACCTGAAGCAAGGTTATTGCAATATGCCAAATAAAATTATTTTATTCATTCTTAACCCTTTACCCAATAGCCTATTTCTAGATTTGAGGACAGGTGACCACTTAAAGCAGGTTGAAAGCAAAGCAGAATGCGCCTTAAGGCGCATTCTGCTTTACTTTCAACCTGCTTTAAGCCACTATCTTCTAGTATATAGGTAATATTTCTTATTGTACATATTAATGCCGGTATAGATTTGAACTACATTTTGTATTTTCTTTGGCGGAGGATTAAATAAAATGCGTTAAAAGGTGCTTCTATCAGGTTAAGGGTTAAAGACTGCCAAACAGTCTTCTTTTAAAAAAGTTTTTATCACAAAGTTGACTTATGTCAACAGTCATAATCATTGTTGGTGGAGGTTGTTATAAATTTAATACATTTTTGAATTGTGTTTACAAACTTATCACTGTAAATTATATAAACGGAATATCACCACAGTGTGTGATCCGGGGTCTTGTATCAGTCGAGTTGGTTGTGTAATCCAGATCTCACGAGAGGCGCAGCCTCGAGTGTGATCTGGATTACACAACCAACGAGAACTGATACAAGACCCCGGATCACACACTGTGGTGATGTTCCTTTTATTATATACCTAAACTGTTTGGGACTAGATCTAGATCTATATATTGTTCAACCGAATAATCAAATATACGCATACATGTAGGCCCCTATATGTTAAATATCCTGAGTTCTATGCAAAACTATTTATGGAAGTCATGTGACCACCAATAAATTACGTCATTATTTTATGACGTATCACTTTGTTCTTGATTGAATCCGTTATTTATAAGAAGTGGCGTTTTGCAAATAACGGTCATTTAAGCGTTTCAGAACACGAGTTGAACTGTTTTAAGCTTTATCCTTTGGAGGAAAACATTAGTAAAAGTGGGCGATGTGGGTTATTCACGCTTAAAATGGAAATTAACTACCGGTATTCAAAGTTGACCAATTCTTAGTTTCAACTTTTTTTAAAAATAGCATCGGACCTGGAATTCCGAAACGTCACGCGCAACGCTTCTTTATATTTATAGATCGTGTACAACTTGTGTTGCATAAAAGCAGTGACGTCAACATTGTGTAGCATATATGCCATCTGATACAGATCATCTGATACGGAAAAGATTGTATGGCCTGTATTCGCTTGATTTTAGAATAGGTTTATAATAATACTACTTATTATGTCTAAATGCACTGTAAAAGCTGAGAACAACATTCACTCAAGATGTATTCACAGTCATCTACATGTATAACATTAAACATAAATGCATGACAAAAGTAACACAGCTCCCACAGCAGCTTTCTAAATTGCTTTTATTCAGCATTTAACTTTTCTTGTATTTTAGAAATGCTTAATGCAGTACAAAAATAAAATGCAGAAAACCTCTTTAGCATTAAGCAGTAATTAAAAATAGCCATGTTCTTTCACTGAGTGGATATTGTGTATGTACATACAAGTTGTAACTAACAATTATAGTCAGAATATGAATGTAATTTGTCTTCCTGGAAGTTTTATATGCCATAATATTTAGTTCAAAGCTTTTAACCCATTACCCCATAGCCTGATTCTAGTTTTGTAAATAGGTGACCACTTAAACCAGATTGAAAGTAAAACAGAATGCGCTTTAAGGCGTATTCTGCTTTACTTTCAACCTGCTTTAAGCTACCATCTGCTAGAATATAGAAAATAGTTCATATCAAACATATTCATAACTGTATAAATTGGAACTATTTTCTTCTGTGGAGATATAAATTAAATGCGTAAAAAGGGGTATTTATTGGGTAATGGGATCAACCTTACTGAACCTGTCATTAGGGTCCACACTTGTTTGTTATGCCCCCACAACTATTAGTAGAGATGGGTTTAGAGGATACGGTTTTACACCTGTCCGTTAGTTTGTTGTTCCAATCGTTCATTTGTTCATATTTACGGCACATACACTGTCCGTCTAGTTTCTCCGAAAGTTTGCAAGCTACAACCATTTAATTGTACAGGTTGTTTCCACATATTCTGACAACAGATTTATTTGTATAGTAGAACCTTGCTATTATAACTACATTGTACTAAATTATTAGGGTGTTTACTATCGGTGACCGCTCAAAGTAAGGTGACCTCCTTTAGGAGCTTTCTGTTTCACTGTCACCTTGCTTTAAGCTGTCACCTGTCTATTATACAATCAATTAGGCTTCGTTTTAGTGGTCGTAATAGCGAGGTTTTACTATATATCATCAGGATTTCTTTTTGCATACAACTGAAATAAAAATATCTTCCAACAACAAAATATTTATGGGGTCATAACCAAAGAGATATCGGCAACAAATTTTCTTCTGAAATAATATGGACCCTCAACAATTTTCCCGAGACCTTGAAACGCCATAATTGAACAGAAACTTATTTCTTGAATATCTTCTTGCATAGATATTCAATGGTTGCAATACAAGTTACAAACTTTGAACCCGAGTCAGATGTCAAGTCACATTTGCATCTAATCTAGAACCTTTATGTTTTGCAAAGATATTGCATTATTTGTTGATTGCTTAATGGCATACCTTGCATTTGCTCAAAACAAAACAAATGGCTAGTCACATAAAGTAAGCAAACATAGAATATATATTTCAGTCATCTAAATATTGTTGTTGAAATAGAGTTTGGCCTTGCATGAATCTCTGTGTACAGTTAATACATGTATTGTATTTACCCGTTACCTCAACCTGTTTCTAGTTTTGAAGACAGGTGATCACTTAAAGCAGGTTGAAAGTAAAGCAGAATGTGCCTTCAGCCCACTTTAAGCTACCATTTGTTAGGATATAGAAAATATTTCTTATGGTGCATATTATTGGAACTATTTTCTTCAGAGGATGAGCAAACAAAAGGTGTATTTATGTGGGAATGGGTTAAGCAATATCTCAATAGAAGACTATTGGGTACTTCAAATACAGGCGACTTGCTTATTGTAATATTTCTGTCTTGCATTAACCCATTACCCCATTGATACACCTTTTTTACACCTTCAATTCATTCTTTCACTGAAAAAAATAATTATAATCATATTCATGAATATGCCCCATACAAAATGTTTCCTATATCTAGCAGGTTGTAGCTTAAAGCAGGCTGAAAGTCAAGCAGAACGTGTTTTAAGGCATGTTCTGCTTTACTTTTCAAACTGATTTAAGTGATCACCTGTTTTCAAAGCTAGCAAGAGGCTATTGAGTAAAGGGTAAAACAGTCTCCTTTCTGCAGCAATCTCTACGATACTTTAATTAGTGGTTACTTAATACCAGATAGACAGTAGTTAGTTTTATGTTGAAGAATCTCGCTAGCTATCATTATTACCTATAGAAATGTAGTTGGAGAACTTTTAGATTATTAACACTTCAACACTTTACAGTATCAATATATGCTAAAAGCAAGAGAAGGGTTAAAGCCAGGGCACCAGCTCATACTCAATATTGTGACTACCCATTGGAACAATCTCTTCAAGGTGATTGTAAATTGTCAGTTCTCCATCTCTACGACACCCAACAAGAGACAAATATTGTGTGTGTTGTTCAGAGGGAGTTATTATAGGGAGGGAATATTAATACCCTTATAGTACATTAGCAAACAGCTTGAACCCAGATCAGAAGCTGCATGATGCAGCATCTGATCTGTGTTCAAACTGTTTGACACTCATCGTGATGTTTTTTCTGTCAAATTGTCTAATATGTAACTTAGAGAAAATGACAATTTAACCCTTTGAACCCTAGTCCCGCATATAGGCGTCGTTTTCAAAAGTATACATGTGAAAATTGCACTTGTCCTATGCAAACAGTGAATACCCAGATCAGAGGGCTCCTTACGGAGCCCTCTGATCTGGGTCTTCACTGTTTGTCATAATGCAAAACATTGACAAAAACCACCCTTAAAAGTCAGAAATGGACTAGACTAAAATGGAAACTGGAATTTTCCATTTAAAGTTTCAGGGAGGAAAGAGTTAAGCAGACAACATTGCAGTAGTGAAAGCGTTAAACATGGTCTTGTTTGGAGAAGAGCAGTAATCATTGTTATAAGGTGGGAGTCTTTGTTCGGAGGGAGGTTGTAGGGAGGGAGCACTGTAGTGACCATATTTGATTTAGTGTTCAACTGTTGAGTAGTCACTACAAAGGGTTTAGTAGAGACATTGAGGATTTTAGCTTAACCCTTTGAACCCTAGTCCCGCTTATAGGCGTCCTTTTCAAACAGTGTACATGTGAATAGTACACTTGTCCTGTGCAAACAGTGAAGACCCAGATCAGAGGGCTCTGAAAGGAGCCCTCTGATCAGGGTCTTCACTGTTTGTCATAATGCCAAACATTGACAAAAACAACCCTTAAAAGTCAGAAATGGACTACACTAAAATGGAAACTGGAATTGTCCATTTAAAGTTTTAGGGAGGAAAGAGTTAATACTCCCTTTTGTATGTAAAGTTGAAATATTGTGTAAAATTTGTTGGATATTTAGATTAAAAGAAAATTTGTAATATTTTTCTACATTCATATTTATAGGAATTTACTTGTTGATACAATGTTCTACTAATGCAGTACTTATATGAAATATATATACATATCATATCAGGTCTTTCAGCACATCTAAATAAATAGTTAAAATGTTTGTTGGACTTACTTTACTATGTTTTCCTAGAAATTGAAGAGAGTGAATGAGTTGGATTTATGGTCCCACCAACAGTATTTCAGTTACATAGAGATGGGGTGTACTTCAGATTGATATATTGTGCCGCCACACCGTAATAGCACACCGTAGACAAAGCCCCATAGTACTAAATTAACCCATTACCTAATAGCATGATTCTAGTTTTGAAGATGGCCAAGGGTAAACACTGAAAGCATGTTGAAAGTAAAGCAGAATGTGCCTTGCGGCACATTCTACTTTACTTTCAGCCTGCTTTAAGCTACCATCTACTAGGATATACTATAGAAAATATTTCTTAAAGTACCTATTCATGGTGGTATAAAATGAAACATTTCTTCAGTGGAGGAATAAATTAAAGGCCTATCTATAGGGTAATGGCCTATAGGGTTAAAGAAATACAATTGCTGCTTTGGTAGACAAACGTGACAAGGGCCATACAGGTCTCAGAATTGCATTGTTCAACCATATACTCCATATATATACCTTTTATGCATTTAGTTAATTCCTCCCCTGAAGAAAATAGTTCTATTCTATACAATAATGAATGTGCAACGTAAGAAATATTTCTTATATCCTAGCAGATGGTTACTTACAGCAGGCTGAAAGTAAAGCAGAATGCACCTTTATGGGGCATTCTGCTTTACCTTCAACCTGCTACAAATGTATAAGGTTTCACTTGTCTTCAAAAATAGAAACAAATTGTGAAGTAAAGGATTATATAAATACAATTGGCAAGGGGGAGGAGGGAGTTGAGTTGCTGAGACAACTGACGGAGGCAGTCTTCACTAGTGGTGTAATACCCAATGATTGGGAGGAGAGCTACATCCTTAACCTGTACAAGGGTAAAGGTGATGCTCTTGAGCGTGGGAACTACCGTGGCCTCAAGCTAACGGACCAAGTGATGAAGTTACTGGAGCGGGTACTGGACACTTTTGTACGAAGGATGGTTGACATTGACTCTATGCAGTTCGGCTTTGTTCCTGGGCGTGGCACCACTGATGCGATCTTCATCATCCGCCAGCTACAGGAAAAGTACATTGCAGCCAACAAGCCACTATATCTTGCCT
Organism: Gari tellinella; assembly: GCA_922989275.2. NCBI lineage: Eukaryota > Metazoa > Mollusca > Bivalvia > Cardiida > Psammobiidae > Gari > Gari tellinella. The sequence continues at coordinate 91,321,657 of OV277857.1, forward strand.
TTGTGGACCTTGAGAAGGCCTTTGACAGAGTGCCTAGGAAAGTCCTATGGTGGGCATTAAGAAGTCTTGGGGTTGACGAGTGGGCTGTGCGTGTCATTCAAGGAATGTACACTGATGTCAGAAGTCGAGTGCGCATCAACGGGCAGTACAGCAACGAGTTTGGAGTCGGAGTTGGAGTGCATCAGGGTTCGGTCCTCAGCCCTCTGCTTTTCATCCTTGTACTTGAGGCGCTTTCACGCGAGTTTCGTACCGGCGTCCCTTGGGAGCTTCTATACGCGGATGATCTCGCCGTGGTTGCAGACTCACTTGAGGAGTGCATTTCCAAGCTGACAGCTTGGAAAGCAGGTATGGAAGGTAAAGGGCTGAGGGTCAACATGAAGAAGACCAAGCTCATGGTATCTGGCCCAGGGCTGGATCTTCTTCGTGACTCGGGGGCATTTCCTTGTGCTGTGTGCCGGACTGGAGTTGGGGTGAATTCCATCAAATGTTCCCAATGCATGCTGTGGGTGCACAAGAAATGCTGTGGCATCAAAGGCAGAATTGCTGACGACCCGGACTATGTGTGCCCCAGGTGTCGAGATATGGCGCGCCCTATTGATGGTAGGCCAGTCACCCAAGTTGTCGTGGATGGTGTTCAACTCGAGGTGGAAGCCAGTTTCTGCTATCTAGGTGATACGCTGTGTGCAGGGGGAGGATGTGAGCTCGCCATCATCACCAGATGCGGTACGGCCTGGGGAAGATTCAAGAAACTCCTGCCTCTTCTTTCATCTAGGCATGTGTCCCTCAAGGCTCGTGGGAGAGTTTTTGATGCTTGTGTGCGCTCTTCGCTACTACATGGAAGTGAAACCTGGGCACCATCTGCCTCAGATTTGCAGCGTCTACGTCGGAATGACAGAGCCATGGTCCGTTGGATCTGTGGTGTCAAGTCCCAAGACGACATCACTACAGATGCACTGTATGCAATGCTGGGGATTCAGGAAGTGACAACGGCCCTACGCACAAGGCGTCTGAGATGGTTAGGACATGTATCCCGTGCACAATCATGTATCAACTCGATGATGAGTATGGAAGTGCCGGGATCCAGAGGGCGAGGGAGGCCAAAGAAGACTTGGTTGGAATGTGTCGAGGCTGACATTAGGACATGCAGCCTCGACGGCATTGATCCGCAAAATAGAGAAGCCTGGAGGTTAGGTGTGGGAATCTCTAGCCGCCTGCTGCCTACCCCTGTAGGGACACCCGCAGCAGTTGAAAAATAAACTCAGGATTTAGTAGTTAGTAAGGGCCAATGAAGTGTCAGAATTGCATACATTTAGGCATTGTTTAACCTTTATTCCATAGATAGACCTTTTTAAGCATTTAATTCCTCCAATGAATAAAATAGTTCCATTTTATACAGTGATGAATATCTTTATGCAGCATAAGAATCCTCGCAGATGGGTAGCTTAAAGTAGGCTGAATATAGCAGAATGCGCCTTAAAGGACATTCTGCTTTGCTTTCAACCTGCTGTACTCCATTGCCTGTTTCTAGTTTGGAAGACAGTGACCCCATAAAGCAGGTTGCAAGTAAAGCAGAGTGTGCCTTAAGGTACTTCGCAGGTGCGCTTAGTTTCCATACAAGGTGTTATGAAACTTTTCATGAAGAATGATAATAGCCTAAGAAACAATGTGTGAAAATATGGGCAAAATTTATCGTGTGGTTTGTCTTTAGTCTCTTTTTCTGACAAAAACCTGGAATTTTGATGATTTTATTTTTTTCAAAAGTAATTAAAGCTAATGACGATAGGTCTTGCCCAATAAGTAGTCCACAACATTCATTACAAGAAAAGCTAAAAACATTTGAATAAAGGTGTTCAGAAAGATGTTATCAGCTATTCAAATTTTGCAAAATGCTAAAAAATTGAATTTCAAAAAACTGACTCATTCAATGTATATTTGTTTTCATTTTATTAAAATATATGGTTGATGAAAAAGTTAGTCTGAAAAAATTAGAAACTAATACAGTCAGGATTTGTTGTAATAACAACAGATTTTCTTATTAAATTGTGGGATATTTGAAGTTGAGATACAGTTACCTACCTTAAAATTCTGTCATTAAAATGCATTATTATTCATTCATGGACTTGCATACAATGCTATTTATATTGTTTAAACATAATAATAATCATAATTGGCAATATCGATATTGAAAAGGTCGACGTATTGATAAGCCTCAATGTGTGGCTTTATAGTTCGATCAAATCGTATACATGTACATGTATACCGATTTTATTGACTTGTAAGTCATTAAACTAAAACGTTCATGTAAGTGGACATATAATTGGACCGTATATAACATCACTTATTCTAATCAACGAAGACTAAACATAACATGTCCCTTGATCACTGCGTTATGGATTGACAAGTGAATAAAAAAAATATTTGGATCGGGTGGGTCTCGAACCTATGACCTTTGAATTGCTAGTCAATCGCTCTACTGACTGAGCTATGAAGGATCATACTAAATCGTATCAACATTTCCTTTATATAAATTTTCTAGTATAAGCATGTACGGAAAAAGTCTATGTCGTCAAGACGCATATCCGCTCGCCCGCAAGACCGACTTCCGTATGCGAGAGGCCTAAGGTACATTCTGCTTTATTTTCAATTTGCTTTAAGTTACTATCTGCTAGAATGTAGGAAAAGATTCTTACTATACATATTCATGACTGTAAACTATTCCTTCAGTGGAGTAATAAATGAAATGCATAAAAAAATGTGTACCTATGTAGTAATGGGTTAAGTGGTCACCTCCTGTCTTCTAAAATACATAAAAACAGGCCATGTGAAAAATTGAAAATGGGTTAACACATTCAACCCTAGCGACGAGTACAGTCATCATTTACAAATAGTGTACCCGTGAGGATTACACTTGTCCTATGCAAACAGTTTAGACCCTGATCAGAGGGCTCCTTATGGAGCCCTCTGATCAGGGTCTACACTGTCATTTTGAAATATACTGTTAATAGCATCCCCAAATAGTCAAAATAGACTAGATGTATTTTGAAAATGGAATTGTCCATATTAACGCTGTAGACCTGTATTGAAAACCTTTGCAAACAGGTTGGTCACAGATCAAACCTACTTACCGGTAACTCTTGTCAACACTAAGTAACTCTTGACACTCTTGTGGGTTATTAAGTTCCCTTTTGTGTCATTTTCATAACCAAAATGTAAACCAGTGTACTTGGAATTCTAAGCAGTTTAATAAATACTGCTCAAAATTAGCCAATAGTGTAGACCCTGATCAGAGGGCTCCTCTGATCTTGGTCTAAACTGTTCACAAATGTAGTGAACATATTTTAAACAGGTCTGTGGTGTTGAAAGAGTTAATGATCAAGATTCAAACTGTTTGCCACTCAGATTTTGTTTCTGTAAATTATAAGTAAACATAGGGAATTAATTTCAAAATTTAACAGACAACGGTTAATACAGATATCGTATTGGCAATATCTGGGCTAAAGGGCATATAATAATGATGTCAAGGTTTCAAATCCCAGGTGTGTATGAGGCTACAGCCACAGATTGTGGACACACCTCCGGATTATAGAACAGTTTCACTGCAAGTTTCCATCACCCCATAGCCTGTTTCTAGTTTTAAAGACAGGTGAACACTTAAAGCAAGTTGAAAGTAAGGTGCATTCTGCTTTTGTTTCTGTCTGCTTTAAGCTACCATCTGGTAGGATTTTAAATTTATTCCATATGATGCATATTAACCCTTTACCTGATAGCCTATTTCTAATACTTAAGATAGGTGATTACTTAAAGCAGGTTGAAAGTAAAGCAGAATGCGCCCTGAGGCGCATTCTGCTTTACTTTCAGTCTACTTTAAGCTATCATGTGCTATAACATAGAAAATATTCCCTATAATACATATTCATTACTGATTAAATTGGAACTTTATTCTTCAGCGGAAGAATAAATCATATCCGCTAAAAGGCGCTTCTATTGGGGAAAGGGTTAATGACGGTATAAATTTGAACTATTGCACCTTCGTATACAGAAGAAATTGGAGGCATAAACTGATGTATTTATGGAGTAATGGGTTAAGCAGCCAGCTTAAAAAAGCAACTATATGTTTGCTGTATCAGTTGACTATACATGTATATGCTAAGTCAGTCAGATAGCATTAAATGTACAGATTGCTTTCAGAGAGGTAGGGATTTATATCAATCACAGAAACCTTGTTTTGCAATATGTTTCATTGTACATGAACAAAAATAAAAGTAATATACAAAATATCAGTGGATTCGAACTAAGGACCCAGGCAGTTTTAGTAAACTTTTTATTCATCAACCTTTTGACCCACCTTGGGCCTTTTTCAGGATGCTTAGAAATAAAATGTGGCCTGTAGCATGCTTGATCATAAATGAAAACATTTTGTTAGTCCATCAATCCTTTACACAAGGACAAACGAGGCATCAATTGAGAACTTCTACCCATATAAGGGTTGAGAACTCTCTATCAGCCATACATGGGCTAAGAACTATCAGCCATACATGGGTTAAGAACTCCATATCAGTAGCTATTGATCTTCCAACACAATATTCTATGATCAGAGTGTTTGGATCTACATTGTAAGAATGTCTCTGCACTCTTGTTTCTCCAAATAAATTTGGTTATCTAATATATAGGTCTTAAAACTGTGCACCTCTGTTGAACTTTTTGTTGTTTCTAATAGGATTTACTTCCACTCAAAGCCATGCAACAATGCATTAGTCCATTTGTTTCAGTTCTGGCCCCTCTATTGAACTGTTTATTCACTGCTGGATAGTATGTACTTTCGGCTATAGAGTTAACTCATCCGCCCCTGGACAGTTTAGTGGACAATTCCAATGTCCAATTAAGTCTAATCCAATTTTGACTATTTAGGGTTGATTTTAACAATATATTTTATAATGACAAACAGTGTAGACCCTGATCAGAGGGCTCCTTAAGGAGCCCTCTGATCAGGTTCTACACTGTTTGCATGGAACAAGTGTTATCCTCACAGGTACACTGTTTGTAAATGATGAGTATACTCTCCGCTAGGGTTGACTGTGTTAACTCATTCTCCCATGAGACTTCAAATGGACAGTTTCAGTTTAATACAATTAAGTCAAGTCCAATTTTACATATGTGCATTTGATTGTTACAGTATATTGCAAAATGACAAACAGTGCAGATCCTGATCAGAGGGCTCCTGTAGGAGCCCTCTGATCAGGGTCTACACTGTTTGCATAGGACAAGTGTACTCTACACAGGTACTTTGTAAAAAATGAGTATACCAGTCACTAATGTCAAGTAGGTTAAAGGTTGAATTCACATTCACTGCTGACAGTACTTGTTGACTTCTTGTTCTATTTCTTGCATGGTCCCTAAAACATCAGCTAGTTTGGATTCATCCATCTCAAATCGTACAACTTCTGACTTCTGAAAAGAATTAAAAGAGAAAATTATTTAACTCTGAATTGTCAGATAAACACCTTCATTTCTCTAAAAATTAACAGGAGACTTTAATTGATGTTTATAATGTGAACATTGATTGTAAAATTGAAGAGATTTTAGATTACAAACAATAACCCGGACAAAATATCAAGAGAAAAAGCTGATGTCATATTCGTTATTTGGTGCTAAGCCATTGAACAAGATACTGTTGACTCTGATATTTGGCAAACAAGTCACATTTTCTCGGTATACACTGTAGGTAATACCCAAGGGCAAGTTTTTCTCACAATATACCTCATATAACAAGAGCTGTCGGAGAACAGCAAAGCTCGCCTAATTAAACCTTTCTTAAATAGGTAATTATCAATGGAAAAGTGTATCAGTACATTGATATTCAAGCCACAAGGAACCTCCATTCCAAATATCAGCTTACTAATGCAAATATGTCATGTAGTATAAATAGTATAAGTTCATTCCAACACTTACTCCATAACTAACTTTGAAATTTCAGTCCCAAAACTCTAAGTCTACAACAGGTGAAATTTTGACTAAATTTAAACTTTTTTCTTAATTTTAACTATGCAACATCAATGTTTAACCCACAGGGCACCTCCATTCCAAATATCAGCTTACTAATGCAAATATTTCATGTAGTATTAGTGCATTACAACACTTACCCCAAAACTTTAACCATGAGAAATCAGCCGAAAAACCTAAGTCCACAAAAGGTGAAATTTTGACTAAATTTTAACTTTATTTTAAATTTTAACTACACAACATCAATGTTCAACCCACAGGGCACCTTCATTTCAAATATCAGCTTCCTAATGCAAATATTTCATGAAGTATTAGTGCATTACAACACTTAACCCAAAACTTTAACCATGAAAAACCAACGCCGACGCCGGGGTGATTCCATAAGCCCCCATCCCCCCATTCTCCGAATAGGCGAGGTAAAAATTATGTACCCTTAATCAACCTAACATTTATTCAAGCCAATCAATGTTGCAAATGGAACACATTAATTAGTAAACTGGGTTCCCTTCTTGGTACCAAAACATTTTGTCTACCTAGTCACCAAACTTTCAAAGAAGATACAGTTTCTAGGACAGTTGACTGCATAATGCAGAACAACAGGATACAAAAAGCTCCAAATAGAGCTTTCCACATTGCTTTTGTCCTCGGCATTAAGTTGCCACTTGTCTTAAATAAATGCCAGTTCAACTTCTTTGAATGGCTGCTCAACAGAAAACCTCTAAAACCGGAACTTTTTTTCTTGATCAGATTTTCAGAGGTTTTACTGTATACCATTTTTTCTTTAACAAAATATGAAAGGAAATTCATTGTATACAAAATGATAATGATTATCTCATTGAACCCTAGTGACGAATATAATATTACTAAAAGTGTACCTATAAAGAGTACACTTGTCCTATGCAAACAGTGAAGTCCCTGATCAGAGGGCTCCTGCAGGAGCCCTCTGATCAGGGTCTTCACTGTTTGCCATTTTGTAAAATATAGAAACAACCCTAAATAGTTGAAAATGGACCAGCCTTTATTGCAAACTGGACTTGTCCATTGGAAGTTTCAGGGGATAATGGGTTAATAAATGTATACATTTCTGAAATACCTTCTGTGTTTCCTTATCATTTGGTCCAATCTGTAATTCCATGATAGCGGATGGTGTATTTATTTGGTCTATATGTTTTGCTTGTGATTTAATGTCTATCCTCCATGAAACATGTTTGAGGGTATTGTTCCATGTTGTTCGTGAAACCACAGCTTCATGGATTTTGTTCTTGTGCACTTTCCAAAATTTTCTGAAGGCATTTGCCTGGTTTTCAGAGATTGCACCTTCTCGTTTGGACATCTGTGAAGTTAAAAAGGCTTCTGATTGGTTAAGATCCATATCAGCTGATACCATGCTCTGAAATGAGAAACATACATTAATGTTAACACTTTACTCCATAGCCTGTTTCTAATTTTGAACACAAGTGATCACTAAAAGCAGGTTGTAACTTGAAAGTAAAGCAGAATGCACCTTAAGGCGCATTCTGCTTTACTGTCAGCCTTCTTTAACCCATTATCCCATAGATACCTCTTTTTGTTCCTCCAGTGAAGAAAATAGTTCCACTTAACACAGTCATGAATATGCACCATTAGAAATAGTGTCTACATTCAAACACATGGTAGCTTACAGCAGGCTGAAAGTAAAGCCTATCTTAACAAGAGTTGTCAGAGAGACAACAAAGCTCGCCATTGGCACATTTAGAAACTTAAAAGCACACTCAAGGTCACTGAGGTCAAGCTTTTTGCCTGCATAGAATGGTCTTGTCAATATACACATGAAAATTAAATATGAAGTTACACCTCAAGGGACATAGGAAATATAAGCATTTTTCAAAACCTAAACACAGATTTCTAATCCTTAAACTCTGGATCTAAGTTCAAGGTCAAGGTCACAGGGGTCCAAATGTTTCTGTGCATGGAAAGGTCTTGTCCATATACACACACATACCAACTATGAAAGCAATACCTCAAGAGACATAGAAGTTATAGACATTTTTCAATACCTAAACACAGATTTCGAAACCTAAACGCGAGCCCTAAGCTCAAGGTCAAGGTCACAGGGGTCCAAATTTTTCTGTGCATGAAAAGGTCTTGTCCATATACACACACATACCAACTATGAATGCAATACCTCAAGAGACATAGAGGTTATAGGCATTTTTCGAAACCTAAACACAGATTTCGAAACCTAAACGCGGACCCTAAGCTCAAGGTCAAGGTCACAGGGGTCCAAATTTTTCTGTGCATGGAAAGGTCTTGTCCATATACACACACATACCAACTATGAAAGCAATACCTCAAGGGACATAGAAGTTATAGGCATTTTTCAAAACCTAAACACAGATTTCGAAACCTAAACGCGGACCCTAAGTTCAAGGTCAAAAGTGTCCACATTTTTCTGTGCATGGAAAGGTCTTGTCCATATACACACACATGCCAACTATGAAAGCAATACCTCAAGGGACATAGAAGTTATAGACATTTTCTTAAAATTGTTTACGCCGTTCACGACCACGACGACTACACCGGGGGTATTGCAATAGCTCGTCATGTACTTCGTACAGGCGAGCTAAAAACTTAAAACAGGCTATGGGGTTATGGGTTAAGCTATCATCTGCTAGGAAATAGAAAATACATATTTTTGTTAATGTTTGTGACTGTATGAATTGGAACTATTTCTTCAGCAGAGGAATAAATTACAAGTGATAAAAGGCATATTTTTGGGGTAATGGGTTAATCAATACAATATGATCAACCGGAATCTTCTGATAATCACATTTAAGACTTTTTCAAACAGTTTGGATCCAGATGATCCAGTTAAGTAAACTTAGTTGCCTTAATGTACCCACAGTTCTCCCAGGGTCCAAGACGAGACTTCTTGGAGGGGAGAGTTATGTAACGTTCCTAGAACTTTGGTATATGCAAATGAGGCTTCCCAAATCATTGAATGTTCGAAATTAAGTGAGTGACAAACATCCTTGGCCTGAGCTTAAGCTTTGCATCGACAGGGTTTGTTGTTGCTGGGTCACTCCGTTTGCACATTACATTACCATAATTTTATCATCCAATTTCAAATTGTTTAAGCTCAAATTGTATTTCAATTTGCAGTTGGCCATTTTAATCCATTACCCCATAAATACGCCTTTTTAACCTCTAAATTATTCCTCCATTGAAGAAAATAGTTCCAATTTATACAATCATGAGTATGAACCATAAGAAATATTTTCATTATCCTAGCAGATTGTAGCCTAAAGCAGGCTGAAAGTAAAGCAGAATGCACCTTAATTTGAAGGCGCATTCTGCTTTAGTTTCAACCTGCTTTAAGTAGTCACCTATTTTCAAAACTAGAAAAAGGCTATGGGTAAAGGATAAAACAAGATGAAAGTGAGACAGAATCTGCTTTAAGCAATTACTTGCCATATTGCAGTAATGTTAAAACTTGTCTGCAATATAAATTCATATTCAATGGTTATTCCTATTTTTACTATTTATATTTACGGTAACGGGTCGTTTCGGCCCTGAGTCGTTTCGGCCCGGGTCGTTTCGGCCTGGGTTGTTTCGGCCTGTTTTTAGGGGTAGGTCGTTTCGGCCCATTTGGTGGGTCGTTTCGGCCTCGGCCCATTTGGTGAGTCGTTTCGGCCTATTATTTCAGTAAGGTATATTAACATATGAAGCACAACTGCGTTCCTTCATCAACATACTGTAAAAACAGAGAATACCCTGATCGTTCCCTTACCAACATGCTGTAAAAGCAGAGTAGACCCTGATCTTTCCCTCATTAACATATTGTAAGTCGTTTCGGCCTATTATTTCAGTAAGGTATATTAACATATGAAGCACAACTGCGTGCCTTCATCAACATACTGTAAAAACAGAGAAGACCCTGATCGTTCCCTTACCAGCATGCTGTAAAAGCAGAGTAGACCCTGATCTTTCCCTCATTAACATATTGTAAAAACAGAGTAGACCCTGATCTGATAAATTTGACATAAAATATGTTGATCTGATTTAATAATTAAAGTCGTAAAGGTCTCAATTACAGTGACACTGGTAGCAATCGTATTTAATGCCAATAACATATTTTGAATTGTATTGTATTGTAAAGGTCTTAATGACAAAAGTGTAAACGCTGTTCTGATTCTTTTTTTCATTTTTTTTACTTTACTGACGATTGTACTCGTCCATATGGTTGATTCAATGTGTTCACTTAGGCTGAAAGTGAAGCAAAAAATGAACATTAAGGTGTGCTTCAGGTCTATATTTTAAGACGGAAACCAAGTATGGGGTATTGGATGAAAGAACTAAATAGTACTAAGACGACTTTTATAAATCCACAATATGTCAAAATATTGTTTCTCATCATCAAAATAATGCTGATGCTGGTTGAATTCAAATCACTTCTTCTGGCTTCTGGTGTGGAGGCAAACGTAATTTATGAGTAATGTTTTAAAAGAGTTTAGAAGAGTTTGGTGGAAATTGAGTTTATTTGCAATATGTAAATAACATTATGTTTTCAGTTATTCAACAATACCAACAATAACGCTGAAAAAATATTTCTGATAATCCAAAAAAGATGAAATCGTATAATTTAACTAAATGTCATGCCTTAGCGGATAACAAACACGCCGGGCGTTACAGCAATTAATCACTTGGCACGTGCCACCACTAATCGCCACGTGTCGACAAAGTATGTTGTAATTGAGGCAGACACAGTGTGTTAACACCTTCATTAATTGTCTAACAATAAAAGATGTATATCGAATTGGTAGGCATTCTGCGCGACTCGGCTAATTGGTTATACCGTTTTGACCAAGATAGAGCGGCGAGGAGCTCGGCGTCTGATCTGGATCCAAGCTGTCTCACACAAGAATAGTATCTGTTTTCTAAAGAAAAGCAACAAAAATGATTTCGATTAGTATGCAGACCACCTGAACGCAGACGCCACTCCAGGATGATAAGTGATAAATTATGTACATCTTGTATAACCAAATGCTTGAATGTAAACGTATGAAGTGCTATTGATTATGCCATTTTCTTACTTAATAATGTGTCTGTCTACTACCATATATATATCAGGGAAACCAAACGTTCGAAATTGCAAAATTTCATAAATCCGAAATGTTTAAGTATACCACCTTTCCCAACACTAAAGTAAGTATAATCCATCAGAGCTAGTCTGACTCATAGAGGTCTGGAGTTAGACTCTCGTCAAACTCCTGGCCCCTATAGTCTGGCCTAAAGTTAAACATGAAAATTGTCTTAATTGGATGTTTGGATTTTAAATAAGAAACCAAATAAGAAGTTTCAAGTCCTAGTAACACCTCCTCGCTGGTGCCAGGAGCTATTAAAAATATTCTCCCTGCTGGTGTCAACTGGAAACACTGTTGTGATAAACTTTACATCAGTGGCTGACGCGACAAGGCGAACCAATTCCATATTAATTCTATAATATCTACTTTATCACGCTATTTAAAGCAGTGCACATCATCATTTTTAGGGATCTACATCTCAAAGATAATGTTAAAAAACGTTTTAGGACAAAATATATTTTCCTGATATTTGATTAAATCACATAAAAAATTAAAATGGGCCGAAACGACACACACCCTAAAAAAGGCCGAAACGACCCAGGCCGAAACGACTCAGGCCGAAACGACTCACGGCCGAAACGACCCTAGGGCCGAAATGAATCAGGGCCGAAACGACCCGGAATCATATTTACAAGCATGTCAAATAATCTGGATCCCAATTACAGCTACCGGACCCAGGAATTGAACCTAGGAATTCCCGCTTGGAAGGCGAGCATTGTAACCATTGAGCCAAAAGCCGAGACAATAGGCATGAGGGCCTAGCACTTGTAAGACACGCAGCAGCAGATAGAACTAGTATTTATATAAGTGACTGGACCAGGGAATTGAACCCTGGACCTCCCGCTTGGAAGGCGAGCGTTGTAACCATTGAGCCAAAAGTCCAGACGTTAGACTCATGGGCCTAATGCTGCCTATATTTCACCACACTTCTCTAATATTCAATTTGTTTCCATGGGGAAAGGGACCTGTGTCTGAAACCTTCAACTTCAACTTGTTTCTGCAGAACAATCAATTACGATTATAACTGGCAGGCGCTGTGAGGAAAAAGTTTGTTAAAAACTACTATCTAAATCCTATGATCTGTCTGTTTCTGTCTGTCCTTTCTCTCTTTACTTTTCTCTGTCATCACTGCGCCAAATCATAGTTGTCAAGTTTGACGGCAGATTCGTATCAACCTAAACGTAGACTGGAGCTCAAGTGGCAAACTGTTCCAGAGCCTGATCGATTTAGGGAAAAATGAGTTAATATGGTATTGCGTTTTTGATTGTGGCACAAGGTAGTTTAGGTTCCTGGTCTGTGTTAGGATATGATGGTCGACTGATACAAGTTCACTTCTGATCTTGTAAAGCATGACCAAAGAAGAAAGATTTCTTCTTTGCTCAAGCCTTTGCAATTTCAGAGTTTCCAACATATTTCTGAGACTATACTTGTGTAGCTGTATAGTCGTTCATGATGTACCGTGCTGCCTGTCTCTGGATCATTTCTGCCTTATGAATAAGGTACTGCTGCAACGAGTTCCAAACTGTGGAGCAGTACTCTAATTGAGGCCTAATGTAGGTTTTGTAAGCTTTCGTCTTTACTTGTTTGTTATAATTTTGAGGTCATGGCACCATCACTAAGTAGCAAGTATACCGCGAGCAGTATAGCCAAACAGCAAAAGGAGCGGCTTCCGTGGAAGTAAGATTTTCCTACAAAAGGAAGATTTTATACCCTACCCTAAGTACTAAGCAGGTATGTCTGGAAAGAGGGGTGTGTCATTAGCCCTGTTTGTAACTGGCTTTACCTTTATCAAACCTGAACATTTGGTGACAAGTGCCGAATATTCTTCATCGTTTAAATTAGGATATATCTCGGATTTAAGGAATTCATCTGTAAGTTCTGTTTCATCGTAATACGTCCGCCTTGCTATCCCGTTTAGCAGGGCAGTCAGAGACTTTGTTTCATCTGCCATATTTGAGTCATGTGATCAATTTTTCGTGGTTGACTAAACGCTCTTGAGGATTATGTGAATGACAAGCGTCTGGAAGCGCGGAGCATTATCATGGCCGCCTCCATGTCTGTGATTAAAAATTCTGCTTCAAAAGCCTTAAAGCAAGATGCAGCTTCATTTGAACAGGAACAGGATGCTAATTCAGCACTGTCAGATTTAGACAGAGGTAAAGAAGAAATCTGAATTTAAACTAAATCATCATAATTCGAAGAATTTTACAAAGTGAAAAGACAATTCGGTCCCCAGGCATTTCGCGACCCATCGTTTTGCAACCTGCAATGCTTGCTTTTGCATATGTTAAGCAAAGGTCAAGGTCATTTTGAGGTCATGGTCACATCAGGTGGCATGCTGTGTCACGAACATATCTTGTTTGTTTCTATGGGAGGTGTAATATTTATACATAAACTAACAATTTAATTACTACCAGTTTAATTTTCTTTTTTAGCTCGCCCGAGTATGTACATATTGTGATCGTGCTGTGATTGGCAATGTTTGTTGTGCATCAGCGAACATTTTGCTTGATAGCACACTAGAGGCCACACTTTTGGCCCAATGTTTATCAAACTTGGCAAAAATGACCATCTTAACAAAATCTAGGTCAAGTTTATTCAAATATAGGTCATGTGGGGTCAAAAATTAGGTCACTATAGGTCAAACCTTAGAAAAAGCTTGTAAACACTCTAATATGCACTATTCTAATTTAACCCAATCGTTATCAAATTTAGACAGAATGACCAGCTTGACAAAATCTAAGTCAAGCTCATAATTATATAGGTCATGTGGGGTTAAAAAGTAGGTCACTAGGTCAAATATTAGAAATAGCTTGTGAACACTCTAGTAGCCACACTTTTTGCCCAATTTTATCAAACTTGGTCAGAATGACTATCTTAACAAAATCTAGGTCAAATTAATTTGTATAAAGGTCATGTGGGGGTAAACAAGTAGGTCACTAGGTCAAACCTTAGAAAAAGCTTGTAAACATTCCAGTATGCACTATTCTAGTGTAGCCCAATATTATCAAAGTTACTCAGAATGGCCATCTTGACAAAATCTAGGTCAAGTTCATATATAGGTTATGTGGATTTAAAAAGTAGGCTACTAGGTCAAACATTAGAAAAAGCTTGTGAACACTCTAGATAGTAGTCACAATTTTAGCACAATATTTATCAAACTTGGTCATAATGACCTTCTTGACAAAATCTATGTCATGTTTGAATATAGGTCATGTAGGGTCAAAGAGTAGGTCACTAGGTCAAATCTTAGAAGAAAAAAAGCTTATGAATACACTTGTAGCTACAATTCAGCCCAATCTGCATCTAACTTAGTTGGAATGACCATCTTGACAAATATAGATCAATTTCGAATATGGGTCATGTTGGGTTAAAAAGTAGGTCACAAGGTCAGATACTAGAAAAGCTTGTGAACCATCTAGTAGCCACAATTATAGCCCAATCTTTATCAAACTTGGTCAGAATGACCATCTTTACAAAATCTAGGTCAAATCTTTGTAGATTTCGAATGTGAGTCATGTTTAGTCAAAGACTAGGTCACTATGTCAAATTTTAGAAAAAGCTTTTTAACACTCTAGTAGCCACAGTTTTAGTCCAATATTGATCAAACTTGGTCAGAATGAACATCTTGATAAACTCTAGGTCAAGTTAATTCGAATAAAGGTCATGTAGGGTCAAAAAGTAGGTCACTAGACACTAGGTCATATTTTAGAAAAACCCTGTGAAGTTGAACATGTAGGTCACGAGGTCAAATGAGAGAAAGTGGTTTCAACTGTTGACCTAATCAAGTCTATTCACTCAGGTAAAAGATCCAGGGCCAGCATGGCCCTCTTGTTCCATTTAAATCCAATTTTCTGAAACTGCTATTTACCGTATCATATGGTCTAGCACCCCCTTCTAGAAGCACTGCATTTCTCATTTTTACCATCTTAATGTTATCAACATCAGTGTCTTTTTGTTGGTTTTTTGTTTCATTTCTTGGGAAACTTAAGGTCTTTCACTAATGTGAGACTTTCCTAAAGCACTTTCAAACCATCCATGCAATTGGAAATGTGTTATTTCATAATTTACTAATTTACATAACCTTTAGTCCTTTAAGGTGCTGGAACCAGATTTAACCATCCATTGCAAACATTGTAGTACCAGATCAGAGGACTCACTTCAGGAGCCCTCAGATCAGGGTCTGAGCTGTTTGAGACTCTTTAGATATTTTGGGGATAAATTATTCTGGAGTAAAGCAGATAACATTCTGCTTTACTTTCAACTAGCTTTTAGCTAAATAGCTTCCATCTGGAAAGATACTGGCAGTGATTATTTTACCTGTTTATCCCGAGTCCTATACTGATTAAATTTGCCAGGGGCTCATTATTTAAAAAGTTGTGAGTCCCATGGACACAGCTTTTCTGACATTTATTAACCTATTACTCATGAGCAAATAGTAGCTTAAAGCAGGTTGAAAGTGAAGCAGAATGTGCCTTAAGGCACATTCTGCTTTACTTTCAACCTGCTTTAAGTGGTCACCTGTCTTCAAAGCTAGAAATGAGTTATGGGATATTGTGTTAATTTTTCACCTCAAGGACTCAATGTTTGTCTAAAGGACCCATTGTTTTACAGAATGTGCATCCCAATGACTCGTTCATCTGATTTCTAAAATTATCACTGAGTTACTGGAACTGCTTTCTGTGGTTTTTGCTCGGGATTTCCTATGTGACGACTACTTCCCCCCAGTGTACAATATTTAGAGGCGTAAAAAGGTGCATTGTGGGGTAAACCGTAAAGAATTAATTGAATAAATTTACTTACAGGATTGAGGTCCATGAAAGTAGGTGTCCAGTGTGAGGCAGTGGTGAGATTTCCAAGGCTGTTTGAGAAGTACCCATTTCCTATTCTTATTAACTCGGCATTTCTACGTCTAGCTGATGTGTTCAGAGCTGGGTAAGTGATCCACATTTTAACCCATTACCCCATGACCTGTTTCTAGTTTTAAAGATAGCTGCTCACTTAAGGCACATTATGCTTTACTTTCAGCTTGCTTTAAGCTATTATCTTCTAGAATATAAAAACTATTTTTATGATTCTTATTTGTAGCAGTAGAAATTGGAATTATTTTATTTAGCGGAGGAATAAATTAAAGGCGTAAAAAGGTGTTTTATTGGGTAATGGGTTGATAATGTTAAAGATTGTTGAAAAATGTTACCAGTGC
Source organism: Gari tellinella (assembly GCA_922989275.2). NCBI lineage: Eukaryota > Metazoa > Mollusca > Bivalvia > Cardiida > Psammobiidae > Gari > Gari tellinella. The sequence continues at coordinate 91,337,983 of OV277857.1, forward strand.
CAGAACTTCAACATTTGAGCAGTTTACCTTTTCCACAATATCAACACATAATGGTACTTTACCAATTGCTGGTGTAAACTTGAAGACAGATGCTGATTGGAAACATGGTGAGTTTCTGCTTTACATTCATCCCTATTAAAAGCAATAACCTTTCATTTAGTGTTTTGCTGGTGGTTATATGAATGAGGGTTTGGATTAAATATGATGTTTTCAGGATCAAATTGATCATAAAGCCTGTATTCTTTAAATACTTGACATTCAGAGCTCTAGGTAGGGTGAGTACAAATGTATTCCAAATACTTACTTCCTTATGTCCCCACTAAAACCAATGTTGTAACTACTCAGATTCATCTCTTCAAGATGAATCTAATGAGTACATGTACAGTGCTCCCTCCCTACAACGGCCCTCCCAACAACGATTCCCTCCTTACAACAACGATTGCCGCTTTTCCCAAAAGCCAGACAGTTATGTCCAACCTATTCAAGGCTGCAATATTGTCTGCTTAAAACTGTTGTCTGCTGTTTTTCTCAAAGTTACATAATTGACATTTTGACAGAAAAAACTTAATGACGAGTGACAAACAGCTTGAATCCAGATCAGACGCCGTGTATCGCGGCGTCTGATCTGGATTTTAGCTGTTTGCAAATTTCCCTCCCTATAACGATTCCCTCCGAACAATGCACACAATTTGTGTCTCCCGTTGGGTGTCGTTGAAGAGAGGGAGCGTAGTTACAATATTTGGTTGGTTAGAAACATAATGGAGGAAAGGTTTGAAATGTTCAGTTTGCCCACTTTCACCTAGAGCCCTGGCCCAAAGGTTATAAAGCATTTGAGTTGAATCTGAGTTCATTCTCAAGCATATTATTGGTTAGATTTGAGCAAAAGTTGTGACGAACAGTTTGAACCAAGATGACATTGCATTATGCAGTGTCTGATCTGGGCTCAAACTGTTTGCAAATTTATGTAAGCTCAGCTCTCTAATCATATTAATTTTCCCTCCCTACAACAACTCCCTCTAAACAACATACACAATTCTAATTTGTTTTCCATTACTCAGAGCGAATTTGAATTACCTGTGTAATTTTCAGAAGTGTCTCACTTCCTTCGTCGGCACTGACTGTTCGACTAGTGCTGGTCACGTGACCTGGTGTGGTCACCTGACTCGAGGAGAGACGTGTAGACGGAGGGTAGCTCCAGGCCCTCGTCCCTGTTCAATGACGGTTTCTGCTGTCTGATCTCAATGGCTTCTTTTACCTTTCTTTTCATTAAAGTGCTTTCGTTGGTTAAGATTTTTGTATGGTCTGATTTGAAAACAAATTAGAATGAATCATCCAGAGCATGGAAACAACCTTTTTAGTTGTAACATACACAATCTTTTTCTCCCATTGGTGTTGTTATAGAGAGGAAGATCTGTATCACTGAATATTTCAGAGATGTATGTAGAGGTGCTTAACCAATTAACCCATAGCCTGTTTCTCGTATTTAAGATAGATGATCAATTAAAGCAGGTTGAAAATAAAGCAGAATGCGCCTTAAGGCGCATTCTGCTTTACTTTCAACCTGCTTTAAGCTAGTATTTGCTACAATATAGAAAAAAATTCTTATGATTTTTATTTGTGACAGTATAAATTGGAACTATTTTCTTCAGTTGAAGAATAAGTTAAAGGTGTAAAAAGGCGTATTTATGGGGTAATGGGTTAAAGGCACTACTGTGGAAGAAATTGATAAAATTTGAAGTATGAAAAGATATTTTTGTCTGTATTCAGGAATAACTTCATCAGATGGTGTATTCTTCGAGTGACGTTACAAAGTGAGAAACATCTGGATAAGATCCTGAACGTAGATGAGTTTATGAGGCGGATATTCAATGTGTATCATAGTAATGATCCCATTGCAAGAGCTTTGACTTTAAGGTGAGATTGTTTAGTTAGTGAGCCAAAATATCAGATGAAATGAAGTAGAGCCAATCTTGTATTAATTTAAGTGACCACTTATTAAAATGAAAATCTCTGAAAACACCTGATGGGTTAAAATATGCAGAAAGCTTCTATAAGAGCTTAAGATTACCTATTATAAAGGGTAATACGAGATGTACTTGTACATGTCTTACGAAATCCTTGTTTCTATCAAACCAGATGTTGTGACCACTCAATGACAATCATTAGATTCATCTCTTTGAGATGGTTCTAATGAGTAGTCACAATGAAGGGTTTTTTCCAAAGGCAATAGGGAGGAAACCTTTAGATTTTCCTTCATATCTGGCGCCCTGCATAATGACCAACACAATGTCAGTGGAGGGTCATTAAGTGTTTGCCTTTTTGGTCCGTCATGTAGGACATCTTCGGTAGACTATGTGTTTATCGTGACTTACCATATATGTTGTACAAACTTTTCTAGTTTTCTTTATATCTCAACCAAAATGTATGTTGCAACTTCTCATTATATCAGTTTATGAACTGTTTTTGTCTCCCTTACAGTGTGTATTGCAATTGTTTCAATGTTTTCTTTTCAGAACTCTTGGCAGTATATCAATCATTATTGCTGAGCGTAAAAATGTTCACCACAGTGTTACAGTCAGTCTGGACTCTAACGATGCTGTGGAGGTGGATGCCGCCATATATGCTACCCAAAGGTTCTCAGAACAGTCCAGGTTAGTACAATCAACACATTCAACCCGGACAATGAGTGTACTTGTTTTTAGCAAACAGTGTACCTGCAGGGCTGCCATTTCTCCGGATTTTTCCTAAATCTTCCGATTTTTATTCCAACATATGGAAGCTTAAATCAGGCTGAAAGTAAAGCAGAATGCGCCTTAAGGCGCATTCTGCTTTACTTTCAATCTGATTTTAGCATCACGTGTCTTAAAAACTAGAATCAGACTATGGGTTAAAGGTATAATTCGGAAAATCGCGCTTGAAAAATTGAAAATTTTGAAAATCTTAGGATTTTCTTTATCAACTTATGGCAGCCCTGTACCTGTGAAAAGTTCAATTGTCCTATGCAAACAGTGAATACCCTGACCAGAGGAGATATTTCTTATTATGTTTCATATTCATGACTGTAAAAAAAAAGTGGGACTATTGTTGTGAGTAGCTATTTAGTACTTATATACGATTTCATTATTCAAATACTCAAATGTTTGATTCAACCCATGAGTGCTTTGGGACTTTTCTCATTAAAACATTCAACCCTAGCAACGAGTAAAGTGTTAACATCGGCTTTAATGGCATGTAGAAATTTCTCACAGTTGTTAAATGTTCTGAGATTTTAGAATCAGCGTGTGAAACAATTCAGATCCAGAGCAAAGCGCAATGGGTTAAACAGTTAGACAAATCAAACAAAAAAATGTCAAAAATACTATTCAAAAGTTGTGGTAATTACTGTGACATTTTACTACAGCGCTCCCTCTTTACAACGACACCCAATGGGAGACACAGATTGTGTGTGTTTTTCGGAGGGAGTAGTGATAGGGAGGGGAAATGAAGACCTGGCTTTAATTTGCAAACAGTTTGAATCCAGATCAGATGCCGCATATTCAAGCTGTTTGTCACTTGTTATTATATTTCTTCTAACAAAATGTCCACTTATATCTAACTTTGAGCAAAAACAACAGACGACCAATTTAAGAAGAGGATATTGCAGCAGTAAAAGCATTAGACATAATTGTCCTGTTAAGGGAACTGTGGCAAGGGTCATTATAAGGAGGGAGTCATTGTTGGGAGGGCTGTTGTAGGGAGGGAACACTGTATGTACATAATTATTTCCTAATGGTGTGTTTAGAGCTTTTGCTGCAAACATCTGTGACAAGATATCCGAGATGATCAACAGTATTGCCACACCAGTAGACCTCAAGCTGTCCCTCATACCAGTTCTACAATATATGCACCATGATGTTACCATGGCAACCAAGGTTTGTAACCATAGTAACCCAAGCTTTTTTTTACTGATATTTTTAACAGTCCTGTCAAAATTATGGCTGGAAATTCAAATACATGTAAACGCTTTCAGTGTGTTTAGTTTATCAATAATAGGGGTTTTTATGTTGGAAATACAAAATTTGTCAACATAGTTTGCAGCGCATGTGTTTCTACAGTTTGTTTTTTCGCCGAATTAAAGGATGCTACACATTAATGATTTAAGCAGGTAGCATGAGATTTGTCTATTCATATCAGACTATACAATCCAAATACAGTCAAACTTCGATATCTCGAACTTGGTTAAGTCGAACATACCCGTATTTCAAAGTTAAAACGTGGCTTAGCCACGTTTTAACTTTGAAATACGGGTATATTCGACATAACGGAGCATGAAATAACATTGGCGTAGCTTCCTATTAGGCAAGAAGGCACGTGCCTACACTTTTTTTCAGTAGTCCAAAAAAATAAAAAAGGCTAAAAATGCAGAAAAAGCAATAAAATTTTCATCTAAGGGTACCCAATTATTTTTACATAGATTCATGTTAGTATTTTGCCATTATCAAACGCGGGAAAAGACCTCAGAATGCACCTAGAGACTATCTAGGAATAAAAATTTCCCGGGGAGCATACCCCGGACCCCCCCTAGTAATAAAGCATACACTTATTAATTGGTCTAATCACCCCGTTGGCACACATGTACAATTGTACATGTAGCTGCCTTATGCAAAACACTCGCTACCGCGTACACACTATCCTCATACTTGCGACAATTCAAAAAGTAAAAAAAAAATGCAATAAAATAGGAATAGGGTGGTGTTAGAGTCTAACTTAGAGATTAATGGAAGACAACCTGTCAACAATTACATTATAATAACCTGGAACAGAAAATTTATGTCATTTTCAGCCAAGTTTTTACATATACTGTATTTATGGCAGAATTTTACCTGTCTTGGACGCGCAAAACCGTCCTCAGAACAAGCCAGGGGCTATCTAGGAATCAACCCTCCCCAATCCCCTCCTAGTAAGAGTGAGTTCATAAATTGGTATAATTACTTTGGATTTCATACGGGCCTGTAGTGTGCTCGATCAATTTTTCCCGAAAAGAAAGTTATATCCAAATAATTTCAAGTAGCGAGTATGTTAATGAAAAAATTATGGTATCGGACCCTATGATATACTAATTGACGTGGGGTTATTTTTTGGTGATTTTTTTCTAGAAAATATGCAGACATATTCCTTTGCAAAAAAATAAAATTGTCTGTTGTTTGAAGCTTTTCATTTCATTAATTCTTCATATAAATGTCTCCCCAGACCCTCCTTAAATGCGTCTACAGTGTTGTAGAAGTCAAAATTTTCCAGGGGGAGCATGCCCCCGGAACCCCCTAGAAAAGATAGGCCTACACTTTCATTTCGGCCAAGCTACGCCCCTGAATAATGAAGTTCATGTGTCGACATATCGGATAGTTCGAGTTAAGCGAGTTTGAGATATTGAAGTTCGACTGTAGTTTAAAATAACCACTAGTTAAAGTATGACGATCTTAAAAGGCAATTGATTACTTAATTCTGGATGGAATTTGTACAGAAAACTATTATAGGATCATTTTCATTACGTTTTGCATAAAGTTGTCACCTGTCTTAATTACTACAAGGTCAATGATCACTTTACCCTTGCCTCCATAGAAGTACCTAAGATCACCTCTACTTGCTCCTCCACTTAATTGCCACGAATGACTTTTCACCTATGGTGTTGAAAACAGATGGCAGACTGGTAGCTTAAAGCAAGATCAAAGTAAAACAGAAAGCTCCCAGAGGAGCTTTCTGTTTTACTTTGATATTGCTTTAGCAGCATTCCAAAGTTAACCGCAGTTCCAGTATTAGCTAATAGCTATGGAGAAAAGGGTTAATTCAGTAATGACTTCTTGTTTCTAGTTGTAAAGTACAGTTTTCTTTTTAGGGGAGGAATGCTTGCCTGTCCTTGTTAACATTCTACACTGCGGAGAAGTTTGTTATGTTGACACTGCGTACTATGTCTCACCTGGCAGCATTGTCTCTCACAGACATACCAGCTCAGGTAAATAACAAGTCTTCATTCATATGCCCCGCCACAGTAGCAGGGCTCCAGATATTAAAAAAAACCTAAAATCTTTATTTCTGCATTAAACCCTATGGTGTCACTACTAATTAGAATCGCCTCTTCGAGACAATTCTAATGAGTAGTTTCACCATAGGATTTTGTGCTGATATAAGGATATCTGGAGGCCTACAGTAGTTAAGGAGCCTTAAGTGTTTACCCTTTCCATCTGTTAATTCATCCTTTAGTATGACATCTTGGTGTGACTTTCTGTTTAGCAACATTTCTCTGGTTAGACTTTTGAGTTCAGCAGGAACATGTACATGTTTTACAAACATTTTCTGGTGTAGCAATATACTACTTATAGTGTGAAAACTTAAATTTACAATTCTTTGTCCTTGTTTTACACTGTAACTTACAGTAAATGTTTCTTCAACTTTTAAATCAATAAACATGATTGCGCGTTTATACACCATTAAAGTAAATTACAGTGAAGATTGCTTATAACGTTTCGCCGGGGGCCGTCATTTGTTGAACGTTATAACCGAGAAACGTTGTAAACATTTCAATTAAAATTACTTAACTTAAGAATTACTCGTTTGTATTAGTTATCTTAAATCTAATTATAAAAACAAACAAAGGTGCTAAGCTTACATTCCGTAACGAATAAGTCCTGGAAGCATAATGTGCGCTTGTACGTGCTATAACTATACATGTTTTCTTTCTGTTCTCGTGTAAACGTATATTTTTGTCCGTGTCGAATTATAGATATGCGTAAGTAACTGGCCACATCTCATGTCACTTTCCTACCTGTAGACAAAAAAGATGAAGTAATCCGAATGTCGTGTCATTTACATAACCGGGTCTGATTATTTCGACTTGTTTGATTGGATGTTTAACAGAATAAATAAGAATTTGATAATTCTCAACCGCTGAAACAGGAAATTGGTAAACTGGATCTAAATGATTTAAACATTAGAGGTCAGTAATATTAACACGGAATAATAATTCCTTAATATTAATAACAGCATAAGTGAGATGAGCATATGACAGCCCACGTGTTAATCAAATCGTACACACTAGTGTATTTACGTGTTTGGTATATTGGACATTTAAGAGGCTACACGGCATATGCGCTAACAAATAGTTTTATCGCTGCTGATTTTTCGTTTCTTTTTTTTCGCTTGAAGATGTGACATAGATTTCATGCAGACGACAATTCGGCGTTAAAAGGGGTAAGCACACCTGTAGATGCACAACGGTACACGTAATTATGCTCTATTGTTATAATTATCAAGTTTGCCAACAGTGTGAACACGCCCGAAGTCAAGACGATCGCACCGGCGAAACGTTATAATGACAGTAATTTGCACATTGGGACCATCAAACTTCAACGTTAAAAGCAATCGAAAGTTAAAAGAAGGAAACGTTATAACAAACCTTTTTCAACATAGAGAAAGAAGGTAATTGGCCGGGACCAGAAAAATCAAACGTTCTAACAAAGGAAACGTACAAACAAGGAACGTTATAGGCAATCTTCACTGTATAAGTAAGTTTATGTAACTTTGCTAAGCATCATGACAGCTTTTTGCTACTTGGTTCTTTGGAGGAAAGGGATATACTTAAAATGTGTTATTACGCATTTCAGATAGATTTGCTTCTCCAGCAACTTGAACAGGATTTAAGAAAAAATGTGAAGATAGTTTCCTTACAGGAGTTACGACAACTGTCCAAACAAGCTGCCCATCTGTGGACCTACCAGCATGTACAGGTATGTGGTACAGAACTCCTTATGTGTATAGTAAAACATTTCTATTACGACTACTAAATTTTGTTAATTAATAGGTGTTTAACCCTTTACCTGATAGAAGTGCTTTAGCGCATTTTAATTTATCCCTCCGCCAAAGAAAAGGGTTCAAGATTATACAGGCATGAACATGTACAATTAGAAATATTTCTTAAATACTAGCAAATACTAAGTTTAAAACAGGTTGAAAGTAAAGCAGAATGCGCCTAAGGGCGCATTCTGCTTTACTTTCAACCTGCTTTAAGTGGTCACCTGCTTTCAAATCTAGAAAGAGGCTATGAGGTAAAGGGTTAAGGCAGGTGACTGAGCTTTCTGTTTCACTGTCAACTTGCTTTAAGCTGTCACCTGTCTTTTATACAATCAATTAGCCGTTCGTTTTAGTGGTTGTAATTCAGAGGTTTTTACTGTATATATAGAATACATGACACATTGCTTTCCTCAAATCCTTCACTCCCCCTCCCATCTTCGCTATGGATGGGGAGAGTTAACTCTTGCAGTTGTCAACAACAGTTCTGTAGGCTTTTTAAATTAAAATCATATGTTAAACATTCATACGTCTAAACATAAGTAAATAGTTTAACCTTTTCCCCCCATTGCCTTTTAGCACATTTGAATTATTCCTCCACTGAAGAAAACGGTTCCAATTTATACAGTAATAAACATGTAGCAAAAGACAGTTTTTCTATATCCAGGCAGATGATAGCTTAAAGCAGGCGGAAAGTTATGAAAGTTAAGCAGAATGCGCCTTTAGGTGCATTCTGCTTCACTTTCAACTTGCTGAAAGTAGTCACCTGTCTTCAAAACTAGAAAAAGGCTATGGAGTTATTTAATGGGTGAAGTCAGTATAAAGTGTTATCTCCTAAAAGCAACATTAAGCACCCACATGCCTATAGAGGTTTGTATGCATCACCATTGAAAGTTTGGTGTACAAATAAAACAAATGGATTGAGAAATTTCTGTTCTGTTTTCAGAGACCTCTGGTTTGAAGGACTTTGAGGTTACACTGTACTTGTATGTTTCAGATCCTGTGTGAGTTTGTACAGAAGACCCCTCACACTGGACTGAAGCTTGGAGCATTGCATGTCCTCAACACATTGTCAAAGGCAGTCACATTCAAAATATTTTTTACAAAACAAGGTAAGTAATAGAAACATTTTTCTAGCACTTGCAAGAGAATGGTCATTTTACAGGGGGAAAACAGCACAATATTCAAGGCAGGTAATTCAGTGTTTAAGACACTTTATTTAAAAGCAGGCTAAAAGCAAAGTAGGGTCCAAGGTTATAAGGCATCTGAGTTGAATGTGATATGTTCTCAAGCATTTGATTGGTCAGATTTGAGCCTAGGCTCAAATCTGACCAATCAAATGATTGAGAAATACTTCAGACTCAAATCCAGAACTTTAATTAGCAACCTGTATACATTTAGGTAATATTTCCCTATTGCTCAAATATCCATAAAGGAAAGTGTTAAATTGAATTGTGTTTATGAAATTTTCTCTTGTCAGATATGAGTTTAGTACATCCTTCAATGTGGACAAACCCCAGTTTTGAGTGGTTGAAATTTGGGAATCTTTACCCTATTGTGTATTTTTCTCTCAACTTTTACATTTGTAGATTTCCACAGTAGTTTTCTAGATGTGTGTAACCTGTGTTACCTGTATGAGGACTCTACACTGGTCTCCAAGATTATAGAGTTCTACACTAACATTGTCATTTCCTACAGCAAAACCAGTAAGTATACTGGACTGTACACATGTACATGAATGCCTATAAACATGTCAACCTATTATTCCATAGCCTGTTTCTAGTTTTGAAGACAGGTAAACACTTAAATCAGGTTGAAAGTAACCCAGAATGGGCCTCATTTACTTTCAGCCTGCATTTAGCTACCATCTTCAAGAATAGAAATTATATCTCATGGTGCATATCATAACTGTATTTATAGTTAGAGCTATTCTCTTCAGTGGAGGAATAATTAAAGGCTCAAAAATGTATATCTATGGGATATTTGGTTAACTCTTTCAACACTGAGTAGCTGTTGTCTGCTGGAAATGACATCTGCTAAAATTCTGATATTGGTCCAGTCTTCTTTATATTTACCTAGAGAGGATCAGAATGCCAAACAGTTTGAATCCTGATCAGGATCCAAGGTTATAATTGGTTTGCGTTGAGTCAGAGATTGTTCTCAAGCATTTGATTGATCTTATTTCAGCAAAAGCTCAAATCTGACCACTCAAATGCTTGAGAACGATCTCAGACTCAACTCCTACCATTTATAACTTTGGGGCCTGGCACAAATTTTAAAGCAGGTTACACCACTGTTATTAACCCGTTTGGAGATACAGGAGTTTCAAGCGTTGTGTTGTAAACTTCATTGTCTTCAGTAAATGTTTTATTTTCAGTCTCAGTTTGCAGTCTTGAATTTTGATGGTCAAAGAGTTTGAATATGGGGGCATGAACTGGATCAAAACTGTTTTAAAATCTTACCCAAAAATAAGAAAAATATTCCCAGCCAGTGTGCAAATAGTATAAATGAATGTTTCTGTTACAGAGAGTACTGAGTACTGGTGTGGTCAGAACCTTGTGGATGGAGCAATGACAGCGATACAGACCCAGATACTAGTGTCTATGTCAGACAGAGACACTACTACACCACTCAAGGTAAGATATTGTATTTATGTAGACAGTCAAACCAGAGGGGTTGGTGACTGTAACTAATTTGTGAGCACTTGTAGCCTGACCCCATTTCCGTGCAATATCGAAATAAAATATGTTTGAACTAAAACTAGAATCAGAGCTGAATGAAAACCCTTTTCTTATTAGCCAAAACTTTCAGGTAAACCGTTTTCAGCAGATATACCTCAAACTTTATCTGTTTGCTATACTTTCATCCTGCTTTAAAATGCCATTGTCTCTATTAACATCGTTAAAGTTCATTTGATTGGCCAGTTGGAAACTACACTGCATTGTTGTTTATTTTCAGGTGTGTTTAAAGTGTGCTGTAGATCTTGTGAACCATCAGCCTAAGACTGCAGAGACCTTCGTATCTTGCATCACATGTCTGTTGTTAGATGCTGAAGGTATGTTTACCACTTCTATCTCAGAGCTCCTGATAAAGAGACAATTTCAAAAACTAAAATCTTATTGTCTGCACCAAACCATATTATGTGTCTACTCATCAGTATCTGCCATAAAAGCTTGTCATGTCTTTCATTAATCAGTTGATGAGCAAGTAGAACAAATGTTTTGGGACCAAGCATGTTGTTCAGTTTTAAGAGGCTTCTGGATAAAGGGAGTAAGGTTTTCAGGGACTTGTGGTTTAACCCTTTACTCCATATCCTGATACTAGATTTGAAGACAGGTGACCACTTAAAGCAGGTTGAACGTCAAGCAGAATGCACATTGAGGCGCATTCTGCTTTACGATCAGCCTGCTTTAAGCTCCATCTGCTAGAATATAGGAAATATTTCTTATTTTGCCTATTCATAACTGTATAAAATGAAACTATTGGTGGAATGGATTAAATGCATAAAAAGGCATATCGTTGGAGTTAAGGAGTGTAGTCTTCATAGGTTATACTGTATTTATTCCAGAGCCGTATGGAGCAGTGCTGTGTGAGTGTTTAGCTGGTATCGGGTCTATCAACCACGCCCTGCTGCCCAAGACCGTCATACCTCAACTACTGACGGTACTACAGCAATGTATAACAACCCACTCGCAGCAACAGCAGCTACAGGTAATACATGCCTAGAGCTTCTTGAGTGACCATCAGTTAATACATTCAACCATAGTGATGAGTATACATGTCATTAACAAACATTGTACCTGTAAAGAAAACATTTGTCCTATATGCAAAGAGTGTAGACCCAGATCAGAGGGCTCCTGCAGGATCATTTCGATCTCGGTCGACATTGTTTCCATTGATGAAAAAATGTTCTATTTCCATTCATGAAGTCAATAATATGTATCATAAATAATTTCAAGCTGGCTGAAAGTAAAGTAGATTGTGCCTTAAGGCACATTCTGCTTTCCTTTCAACCTGCTTTAATTGGTCCCGCTTCTTCAATACTAGAAACAGGCTATGGAGGAAAGTGTTATGTCCCTGTTATCTGGATCCCTGACTGTTATTGCTGTCTTTGCTGCAGGTCTATCTGTGTACAGTGCTGTTCCAAGCAGCTGATGGAACACCTATTCCCTCCCATGTGGAAGATATGATACTGGCATGTGTAGATCAGGGCAATGCATGGTCAGGCTATAAGATAGCCAGGCAGGCACTGAGATATGGTCAGTGTGGTATAGCAGAGAAAGTCTTCAACGCCCTCACACAGAAGGTAAGACTCCTTTCAACAACTTGATGAACTAGTGTTGTTCTGATTATCTTTTATAATCGAATCAAATGATTTTAAACTTTTGTTAGATAGTCAATAATTTTGCAAAAATTTTTTTTTACAGTAACCTGCTTAATTCGTTCAACCCTGAAATTTCAAATGGACAATTCCAGTTTCAAATTAAGTCTAGTCTATTTTTTAGCTTAGAAAAAAAGAGCTATTGTCCTCACACCGACATCCGCGTGGTTGTCATCATCATCTTCCGAAATCTAAATGTTGGCCATAAAAACTTCAGCAATGTTTCATCTATAACTTTCATTTTTGGTATGCTTGTTCATCTTGACAAATGCTATCCAGACATGCCAAAATATTTTACCAATTGACCTTGACCTTATACTTTGACCTAAGTTTGACCTGAATTTCTCCCTGATCTTCAAAAACAGACAAACGTTGACACCTGCATGCGGTGCTCTTGATACTACATTGTATTTAGGGTTGTTTTATCACATATTTCAAATGGCAAACTCTGGTATGAGGGCTACTTTAGGACTAGTGTACTTTTCATAGGTGCATTGTTTGTAAAGGAAGAGTATGCTCATTGCCAGGGTTCAACGGGTTAAAGCAGGATTAACGTAAATCAGAGATCTATGTTTGTTATCTAGTATTTTGTGTTATATTGCAGGTTTCTTCAGAGCACTTCTACTTCTGGCTGACAGGTTTACGGGACATCAGTCAGGGGGAGAAATGTCTACAGAGAAGGGCTGACTGTATCATTCCTCACATACTGGATGCCCTCACCAACTATCACAAGGGACTGACTTCACTGAAGGTACGCAGTTAAGAGTTTTTACCTCATTGAGTCTCATTCACCCATGGAACTTCAAATGGACAATTCCAGTTTCCAATAAAGTCTAGTTCATTTCTGCCTTTTTAGGAGTTTTTATGCCCCCAGCATCGACAGATGCGGGGCATATAGTAATCGTCCTGTCCGTCCGTGCGTGCGTGCATGTGTGTGTGGGTGTGTGTGTGTGTGTGCGTCCGTAACAAGGTTAAGTAGATTTTACCGTTTCGTCTAGCATCAACACCACTTACCCAAATGCTTGGATACTTACACAGTTGTTGCCTTGGACCATTCCCTATCCACCAATATCACCAAACTTTGATTTTGACCTTGACCTTGACCTAATTTGGACTTAGAAAAGTTTAAATAGGCTATTTCTTGGTTAACTAGATTTTACCGTTTCGTCTAGCATCAACACAACAGACTACAATGCTTTGATACTTATACAGTTGTTGCAATGGACCATAACCAACTCACCAATATCACCATACTTTGATTTTGACCTTGACCTTGACCTTATTTGGACTTAGAAATTTTTTAAATAGGCTATTTCCTGGTTAACTAGATTTTACCGTTTCGTCTAGCATCAACACAACTGACTACAATGCTTTGATACTTATACAGTTGTTGCCTTGGACCATTACCAACTCACCAACAATACCAAAGCTCAGTTTGACCTTGACCTAATTTGGACTTAGAAAAAATTAAGAATATATTGTCAAGGATGCCACTGGGGGCATAAGCGTTTATTGAACGCGCAGTCTTGTTTAGCAATGCAAAATGACAAATAATGCAGACCCTGATCAGAATATTCCTTTAGGAGCCCTCTGATCAGAGTCTGCACTGTATTAAATACTTTTTGATATTTTGGGATCAAACCATTGAAGCGTCTGTCATAATAATAATATACCAAGTTATAGTCTACTTCCAGTCAGAATGACCACTCAGCCAACTGTACATTAACTCCCCTGATCATTGAACCGTCTTGCCTACAATATTGAGCACTGCTAACATATGGCGCGTAGGCAGCTGCAGTACTGGCTCAGACCCTTCACAGGTACCCATTTTAACCCCTGGGTAGAGAGGAGCAATTCGCGGTACATATCTTTCTCAAGAATATTCCTGTACATCATCGGGGATTCGGAAAAAATCCCCTAGTCAGGCCGCTGGTCCGGCGGGGGATCGAACTCACCACTGGACTACTACCGCCGGTCATGTAACTGGTTATTTATCAGTAAACCAATAGGTCCATTTGAAAGTTTAGAATTATAAGGATTAACTCTTTGAAAGCTAAGTTAAATTGTCAACTGCAACATCTGTTGTGTACTACTAGTCTAAAATTACCTTTTTCTAACAATTCTAAAATAGAGTCAGAGTGTCAAGCTCGGTTGCTAGGCATCTCATCTGTTCCCAAAAGGAACTATGGTTTCTCCTAGCTGTGCAAAGACTTAATCCATTATTCGTTAAATACCTCTTTTATTCTTTTAATTATGTTTGCACTAAGGAACAAAGTACCCTCCTAGGAAGTCCTTAACATGAAACATAGAAGGAATCCAATTTCCTGGGTCTGTCCAGATGGTAGCTTTAAGCATGTTGAAATTCAAAGCAGAATACTCCTTTAGGAGCATTCTGCTTCACTTTCAACCTGCTTTAAGTGGTCACCTGTCTCCAAAACGAGTATTAGGGTAGCGGGTCAAACATTTCAACAGCAACAACAGGCATTCTGTATGATGATTGTTTATTTTCAGGCAGCAGTGATTCCGAGTTTCACACTGCTGTTCCAATGTGAATATGTTCACCTGAGGGCGGCTTTGTTAGAGATTCACACCCAAGTGATCCGGACATGTAACACTTTCCGCACCTGCCCCCCTCCAGCCATAGCCTCTGCTCTAGCCATGGCAAATGCCCAGAAGATAACCAAATGTGAACATATAGTCTCCCAGGTAGGTTCTGTTCCAAAGACATCGTATAACTTGTTATCTCCTTAACCCATTACCTCATAGCCTATTTCTAGTATTGATGATAGGTAACTACTTAAAGTAGGTTGAAAGTAAAGCAGAATGCGCCCTAATGCGCATTCTGCTTTAATTTCAGCCTGCTTTAAGTTACCACCTGCTAGAATTAAGAAAAAATACCTTCTGATACATATTCACGACTGTATAGATTGGAATTATTTTCTTCCGCGGAGGATTAAACGGAATGCGCTAAAAGGCGCTTCTATAAGGTAAAGGGTTAACTTGAAATGGACCATTCAAGTTTCCAATTAAGTCTTATCCATTTTTATGTTCCCACACAACTTGTTCAGGTGCATATTGTTTTTGCTTTGTCTGTCTGTCCACAACTTTCATGTGATAGAGACCTTACATTTGACATGTGTACTCAACTAAAGAATTTCTTGAGCTCAATACAATTTGGGTCATGTCCAATAAAGGTCAAGGTCATTTAAAGGTCAAATAGGCGGAATTTAACCTTGACCATGACTTTGAAACCATATGTCTTATTTGGCATGTGTACTCAACTCAAGAAGCTATTGACTTAATACAACTTGGGTCATGTCCGACAAAAAAGTTATTTTATACTAGACAAAGTTCAAGGCCATTTAAAGGGTCATGATCATATCCTGGGCATAGTGTTTCACAAACACATCTTGTTTACTATTTGAGGTTGTGTTTGGAATGTAATGCAACTTTTCAAACAGCCCAGATCCTGATCAGAGGGCTCCTATAGGAACCTTTTCGCCTAAATCTTCTCTGTTTGCATAGGATAAGTGTTCTCTTCACAGGTACAATGTTTATAAAGGGGGTGTATATGAGGCATCGGGTTCTATGAGTTAACCCTTTCCTCCACAGAAACAAATAAAGATATCTTAACCTTTCTCCGATATAAGCGCTTTAAGACACCTTTTCTCCCTGACGCTGTTATAGATGTGTAGTAGCTTAATGCAGAAAGTAAAAGTGGAAAGCGCATAAAGAATCTAAACTGTTTGCTATTTGCAAATACTCACAGCTGCCATAAGTTAATCTTAAAAAATCGTAAGATGCGCCTTAAGGCACGTTCTGCTTTACTTTCAACCTGCTTTAAGCTACAATCTGCAAGGATACAAATCCAAAGATTTCAGAAAAATTGGGAGAAATGGCAGCCCTGTATTGCTCTAAGAGTTAAAATATAGAAATCTCATTGCAGTGCATATACATTGTACTATACTCCTGAGAACATTTTTATTACAGTTGACGAAGTCTGCAACAGATTATGGCAAGATTAGTGAAAGCTTTGCTGCTCTGTATCAACAGTCATTTGATGCTGATCCTGCCTCCCTGCAGAACGTGTTGAAGTATCCTTTATATTATAGTGTTATCCCTGAAAACAAAAACCAGAAGTCTCTGGAGACCAATAATTGTTTCTAGGTCCCAGAACATGTGCTCTTACTGGTTACCAGTGTAGCTGTCAGGTAGTCATCTGAATGTTGCAGAATATTAAGCACAATAAAATATTTGGACATGCAAGACTGGGACAATTTGTAAAATTGGGAACTTCAGAGAAGTTTTGACTCAAATCAGTGCAAAGTGTAAACAGAATTAACCCATGCAGTTAGTTATGCATTTTAACACCTTTAATTTACTCCACCCCTGAAAAAAATAGCTTTAGTTTATACAGTCTTGAATAGGGGTGTAACAATACGCTGAAACCCGCATCACAATACGGAGAAACCGAATCACAATATATTGCAATATATTGTGTAAGTATGTAACAAACATCTGTCATAGTGTTTACTATATTAACCTATTCAACCAGACCCTTGATTCGCTGCTTGTCTCTTAAATAATAAGAGCGTCTCGTTGAGTGGATTAAACTGAAACGAAATCCTTACTGTTATACCGGCTAGGGATATGGATAAAACACCGGACTGCCTCTACGCCAGGTTTCTAAAAAAAATCCGCGAAACAAAAGGTAAGTTTGTCCATTCTTTTACCCTTTTTAAATAAGGCAAAGAAAATCCTTTTTTCTGAACCGTGATGCAATATTATTCAGCTCACATTGCAATATATTGGTACACCGGCGAATCGTTACATCCCTAGTCTTGAATATGTCCCATATGAAATATTGTCTACATATCAGAGGATTGTAGCTTATACATTGAAGCATGTTAAAAGTAAAGCAGAATGCGCATTCTGCTTTACTTTCAACCTGCTTTAAGTGATCACCTGTCTTCAAGACTTAGAAACAGGCTATGGAGTAAAGGGTTTTGATGAAAATAAGTATCGATTGTTATGGTTATGTTCCTTAATGTTTGTGTCAGTCTACAGCTGTGTTGTGAGCTGATGAAATTGGCAATCATGTCAATCACTCCAGCAGGACAGGACAGGTAAGACATTGACAGTTACCTCCCTTGAATATATACACTTTATGAGTGCATGTACTTGTTGTGCCCAAAAGATGTGTAAACAAGTGAACATGTATCACATATTGAAAGATAACATTGACAGTTTTGCTTTGCAGCTACAGTTCAAAAGAACATTATTTCCCATTGAAACAAATACAATTTAAATTATTCAATAAAATGTTGAAAATGGCTGTTGCTTGAATTTTTTTGACAATTTAGTGTAATCTGAATGGCAAAACAGTGTAGATCCTGATCAGATGCCAAGTCACTCTGCATCTGTTTTAGGACATAGGCAAACACTGTAGACTCTGATCAGATGCCGTATAATGTGATGTCTAATCAGAGTCTACACTGTTTGCTGATAGGAATTTCAATATAAAACAAAATGTAAATGAAACTTTAGAACCCTTAGATCAAAAATGGACTTATCCAATATATAAGCATGGAAGAATCCACTGGGCACAAATGGGTTAAACCTGATAATTTCAAGATTTTCTGCTGTCTCTACCAATCTCCATGTTGTGACTATTCATTTGAATAATCTTGAAGAGTGTTCGGTGGAAAACTAAGGAAGTTAATATTTGAAATACTGATCTTGTTTGGAGTTCGGAGTTGATTATACCAAAAATAAAACTTTTGCAGTCAAGGTCTTCTGGCAGACAAAACTGTGCTTGGAGTAGGGGAGGTAACTGATGCAGATGTATTCAAGCAACTTCTGTACAGCATACATACAGAGTTAGGGGTCCTGCTACAGACAGAGGGGACACTGGCTATGACTCACAAAGTAAGTAGAAATTGCACCTGAAATATAAACCCCAACACCTGATCAATAATTCACCTTTCTTTCAACCTACAATTCTCATATCTGCTATGGAGATTGGTTATGATGAGTAGATGACCCTATCCTTTTGGGGTCAGTAGTTCAATGGTCAAGGTCATTCAGTAATGAAATTTGATGATTTTTTACACAACCTCATTTCCGATAAATAACTTAGCCTTTCTTCAGCATAGAGTTCGCATATTTAATTTTGCTAGGGAAGTTTCGATGAGTAGATGACCCCTATTTCCTATGAGGCTCAAAGGTCTAGTTATTCAGTAATGAAATACAATGGTTTATACATTAAATCATTTCCGATTAATAATTCGCCCTTCCTTCAACCTAGAAGTCTAACATTTAGTAGTGAGGTTTGTCATTATATTTAGATGATTTTACATGGATTTTACACCTCACAACTTTCAGACGCTAGGCATCAATGGGTTAATAGTATTTACTTGAATTGAATCTGAACTAGCTTGTACTTATTACTTGGTATTTAGATTTTAATAATAAAATGCCTGAAACAGTTTATTTGATCTTTCAGCACATGGATTTTCTAAATGCCTCTGTAACTCGCCTTGCCACAGCACCAAACTGTTTTCCTCGCTACTTCTTCCAGAGTTTGCAGCAAACTTCCTTAAAGGTAACAAGTATTGTAATCTATTTTCATCCATTAATTCATTCACCCCTGAAACTTTTAATGGACAAATCCAATTTCTTATTAAGTCTAGTCAACTTTTGAATATTTAGGGTTAATTTTAACAATATATTGCAAAGTGACAATCAGTGGAGACCCTGATCAGTGGGCTCCTGCAGGAGCCTCTGATCAGGGTCTTTACTGTTTGAATAGGACAAGTGTACTCTTCACAGTTGCACTGCTTGTTTCTGACGAGTATACTCTAAGTTTCGGTTGATTGTGTCAATAACTCAATATCACCTAAAATGACAGACAAACAATGGGGAGATGCTATCAAATCAGGGACTGCACTGTTCATTCCCATATTTAATTTACAATGAACCCTACCAATATACACAATGAGAAATACCCAAGCATACTTGATTAGAGTAACTTACAGAAAATGTCACACCAGGGGGCCGTTTTACGAAATGTTGTACGACAAAAATGGTTGTAAGTCAAAACTTAAACCTACATTTAATATCTGATTTCTCCATCTAATCCTGTCTTGTGACATCTCTTTGGAATCGTCTTGAAAAGACGATTCCAAAGAGATGTCACAAGACAGCATTAGATGGAGAAATAAATAATAATTGAGAATTTTAGAATCTGACTTACGACAATATTTGTGGCACGTTTCATAAAATGGGCCCCAGTACTATAGAGTTATCTTTCTTGGACCTTACAGTTGGCCATCTCTCCCCAACAAACAGCCACAGAGCCTGTGCTCATCCAGAGTGACACCCACCTCACCCTGAAGGTAGAGGGCGTGATACAACACGGAGACAAGCCAGGACTCTTCAGACAGATACAAAGCATTAGCATACTGGTCACCTCCAACCTCGTGTCAAGGCCGCAAAATAACCAAGATCAGAAGGTGGGTTATGAGTTCTTTTCTCTTCAACATTTTGGTTAAGCTGCTTGTTTTGTTTAACTTATGAGAATGGTTGGATACTTATACAGTTGTTGACTTTGATAATTCCCAAACCTTCCATATCACCCAACCTCGATTTGACCATGACCTAATTTGGATTTAAGAATAAATTCAAATTCTAATGTCTGGTCACTTTGGGCATATGGGTTTATTGAATGCAGCGTCTTCTTGCAGTCATTTAACTGTTTCAACACCATGGACCTGTTTGAAATATACTTATATGAGATTTGAAAACAGTGTAGACCCAGATCAGAGGACTCCTGATCAGGATCTGCACTGTTTTCTAATTTATACCACTATTCATTAAACTACCCAGAATTCCAAGTAGACTGGTTCATGTTTTGGTAAATAAAAAGATCCACAAAGGAACCTAATAGCCCACAAGAGTTACTTAGTCTTGACAGAGTTAACTGTGTTTCAGTGCTTGACCATTTCCTGAACACCTATTTCCTTGCACCCTATTATACTTCTACTTTTATTCTGCATCAGGCATTCACCTGTAAATCTGTCATATTGACTGTACTTTTCTCATTCCATATTGCAGTTGACCGACTCAACAACAAACAACCTTGATCAGTCTGTGGTTCCTCACAATGATTACTTCAGCGTCAGTGTCATTCTGGCCTTCCCTGTTGTTGGCATTCATTCTGTGAACATTGAGGCTGCTATTATAGACAGTGATGGGGCTGTGTGGAAAACAGGGCCCAAAGTCAACCTGCAGGTGAAGTCTTATGATGATATTCTACAACGGGCCCAGCAGGCTAAACATGGGGCAAGAGCAAGTTACAGCCAGTTACCTTCATGAACACTTGAAAACATGCAAACAAACTTGGCAGCTTTCTGTTTCAACTCATTGATAAATATTCTAGCTTTGCAGCTGAGCTATGAGTACAGCTTTACAGCTAAACCATGAGTACAATCAAATTTTACTTATGTTTAGCAGCCACTGGACGAGTTTACAGTCTTTGCTGTATGCGACAGCTTAACACATTCAACCCTAGTGACAAGTATACTCATCACTTACAAACAGTGTACCTGTGGGGATTACACTTGTCCTATGCAAACAGTGTAGACCCTGATCAGAGGGCTCCTTAAGGAGCCCTCTGATCAGGGTCTACACTGTTCATCATTTTGAAATATATTGTTAAATCAACCCTAGTCACAATGGACTAGACTTATTTTGAAATTGGAGTTGTCCATTAAAAGTTTCAGGTGTGCGTGAGTTAATGTAGGACAAAAGAAGGGCAGGAGCTTTCTGCTGTACTTTTGCACTGGATTAAGCTGTCATCTGTCTTAGGAAACGGTATCTCAAAGGGTTAACTGCTTGAACACAAGTTGTAAGGACAATCATCATAGAACATTTAGCATCCAGTTATTTTACATCTCAACTGGATCTGAACTGTTTGCAAGTTACCACACAGACCTTAAGTTTGACAAAGGTTAAATTTTTGTTGTAAATGTGATGTATGAAATGCTTTTAAACATTTCAATTTTCATTGTCAGTTACATGTACATGTATAATGACTTGGGATTAAAATGGGTACCTGTGAAGGGTTGAGCGGTACTGCAGCTGCCTACGGGCCGTATGTTAGCAGTGCTCAATATTGTAGGTAAGATGGCTCAATGATCAGGGGAGAAAATGTACAGTGGGCTGAACGGTCAATCAGACTGAAAGTAGACTTGGTACTCGGGAAGCTTATGACATGACAATGTAGAATGATTGAGCATTCTACTATACTGTTGTCCTGCATTAAGCAATTTCTGTATAGTATACCTCTACTGAAAGTGAAGAATTGGTGAGCAAGTAAAATAAATGGGTTTCAGTTGTTGTCTGGATGTTCACTTTATGTACAGAGATTATTAAATCAATGACAGCTCATGCTTCTTTCTTTTTGCATTATCCCTTTCAATCAGACAAGTGCCATTGGATGCCTTTACCCAATCACTCAATAAATGCATATCTGCATTTTGCTTTTCTTTCAAACATTCTGCAGTGACCTATCTTCAAAAAATAGAAACAGTGTACATGTGAATAGTACACTTGTCCTGTGCAAATAGTGAAGACCCAGGGTCTTCACTGTTTGTCATAATGCCAAAAATGGACAAAAACAACCCTTAAAAGCCAGAAATGGACTAGACTTAAATCTAAACTGGAATTGTCCATTTAAAGTTTCAGGGAGGAATGAGTTAAACTGCTACATGTATTATACACCAATGAATTTTTATTTTGGTGCTTATGCAGAAGAAGGGGTGAAGGCATACTATGGCGTTTAACAATACCCATAAATGGGATATTTAAGCCAATACTGGATACTCTAGGAGTCATCTGATCACAGTGTTTCTTTTCAATTAACCCTTTTGGCGCCAAATTAATCATGGAATTTTAAAATTAGGTTTAAGGTAGTATGACTTCAGAAATTTCAATACAAGTGTCAAACAGTTTGGATCCTGAGATCAGAAGCCTTGTTATGGAGCGTCTGATCAGAATCCAAATTGTTTGCAATGTCGTATTTATGCGACTTCCGCGCCAAAATGGTTAATTAATAATTACCAACTTCATCCTGAAGGAGCATTCTGCTTTACTTTTGTCCTTCATTAAACTGCCATATTAATCTTAAACTCATTATTCTGTTAATAATCTAACAACACAAATATGATTCGATATTGAAACTGACCAGTTCTTACAATAATGAGGATAAATATGACAAAACAAGGGAATGGTTTTCTTAGAAAAATTTATTACATTTGATGCAGTGTCGTTGGCAGACATGAGACATTGAAATAAATAATGACATGCTGAATGTGACAAAAGTACTGGAAAAATGATCATGATAAATAACGTGACATCATAGGTAAACAAATCGCAGTCATGATATGACCCTTACAATATTGGCCCAGGGACAACTTGAAACTTTTCATATTGTCCAACAAATCAGACGAGAAATAACAAGTGTATCAATCACCTAGATCAACAACACATGATTTACTTTAATCCTTTACTCCATAGCCTGCTTCTAGTTTTGAAGACAGGTTACCACTTAAAGCAGGTTGAAAGGTGCATTCTGCTTTACTTTCAACCTGCTTTAAGCTACCATTTGCTACAATATAGAAAAATATTGTTATGATACATATAATGACTGTATAAATTTAAACTACTTTCTGCTGTGGGGGAATAAAATTTAAAATTAAATGTGTCAAAAGGAGTATATATGGAGTAATGGGTTAAATCTGAATCATTATAACTGACTCTATCAGTTTACGTGGAAGTATGAAAGCTTCAAGTTTATTACTTAATTATATTCAACTTAATTATATTCATAATTCTATCGGTGTCAACAGAGCTCCAGACAAGGAGTAAACTAAAATGTTTCTCATTCACCGTTTTACCCAGAGTACAATGGTTTATTGCAAACAGTTTGGATCCTATCAGACTCTATGTAAGGTGGCGTCTGATCAGGATCCAAACTGTTTGCCACTCACTACAATATTACTTATTAAAGTCCATATACCTAACATATGAATTTGAGAAATAAACGAAGAACCTGTCTGTGGGCAGTGAAGGAGTAACCCATGCAGTGACTATAGAATTGTATAGTAGAATTGTCTCCGAGATGATTCTAATGAATAGTCACATCATAGGGTATGTCAGACAATGGTTTTAGCTTTGGAAATGCCCCCCTTATCTGGAGACATGAATGAAATTGTATTCCATGCAATTCACAGAGAGATAAGACAGGAACTATCATTATCATCACCTCGCTTACAGATGACTTTTGATTATTAACAGTTTGTACTGAAAAAGAGCAATAAAACAAAATTACAACTTAGAAAACTAGGAATGCTACTTTAAATTAAGTTGGGCTAAGTTCTTCACTGACAACCAGGGCTGCCATTTCTCCGAAATTTTTCCAAAATCTCCAGACTTTTATCCTAATATATGGTAGCTTTAAGCAGGCTGAAAGTAGAGGAGGATGCACCTTAAGCCGCATTCTGCTATACTTTCAACCTGCATTAATTTATCCGCTAGAAAAGTTGGAAATCTTAGGTTTTTTTATTATCAACTTATGGCAGCACTGGACAACCAGTTCTGGTGATAAAGAGAAACCCTTGACACAGAGATAAATGCCAGACAAAGTGACCACTGTACTACTCATACTGAAGGTGACAATAGCAATAGATTTTTTATGTCCTGCCACAATAGTGGAAATACACTTTCCATCCATATTACATCTTGGTTACACTTTACTACATTTCTCTTGATAGACTTGTCTTTATCGAGAACATGTTTATACTTAACATTTTCTAGTTAATTATTTTCAATAAATGGAACATGAAATTGTTTTGATATATATTAAGATTGTGATATTAAGTCCATGCACATATAAGTATTGCTTCAAATGTAATCATGCTGCTATGTGTTCAGTTGCCACTGTTTGCTGCTTAGGTTAGCGGTTTGCACCCCATGTGCAGCAAGTAGAGTATTTTATACCAGGTAGCCAACTTGCAACTGATGGCCATCAACGGTCATGTAAAACCTTGAGGTGAGCAATCAATCTTGTGTTAAGCTATCACTTAAACTTATAAGACTGGTGGCAGCTTCATACAGGACAAAGTAAAGCAGAAATTCAGGAGCTTTTTGCTTTTCTTTTATACTGCATTCATTGATTGAGTTGGGTTTTACGACACTGATTGAGTTGGGTTTTACGACACTGCGACACAATATTCATTTATTTATGATTATTTATTTATTAATACTTGGTCATATAGTGCTGATGTCTAAGTATGTAGTGAATGCATCAGTAAGCAGATCATTTCCTACACCAGTGTCGGGCATAAACTCCAACTTTTGTTAACTCTTTACTCCGTAGCCTGTTTCTGTTTTTGATAACAGGTAACCACTTAAAGCAGGTTGAAAATAAAGCAGAATGTGCCTTAATGAATATTCTTCTTAACTTTCAACCTACTTTAAGCTACCATCTGCTAGGATATAGAAAAGTCTATGACCTGTGCATATTCATGACTACATGTATAAATTCAAAGTAATTTCTTCAGTGGAGGAATATATCAAATGTATATCTATGGAGTAATGGGTTAAACAAAGTATTCAAACAATGTACAAGAAGCTGGCAGCCCAAAACTGAACTAAGGTAATGAAGAGAGTTCTTTCTTGGAGTTTTCTGCATGACTTTTCACATGCATTCACACATTCAACCCTAGCTACGAGTATACTCGTCATATACAAACAGTATACCTGTTAGGATTTCACTTGTCCTATGCATACAGTGTATACCCAGATCAGAGGGCTCCTTAAGGAGCCCTCTGATCAGGGTATACACTGTTTGTCATTTTGAAATATATTGTTAAAATCAACCCTATACAGTCAAAAATGAACTAGACTTATTTTGAAATTGAAATTTTCCATTAAAAGTTTCAGGGGTGAATACCGGTAAGTTAAGTGGCAATCTGTCTCCAGAAATTCAAATGATTCCCAATTTATTGGTTGCTTAACTCAGGCTTAGGTGTACATCAGATTTTAAAATTTCATATCCACAGATTGCGTCATTCATTCATAATGATTGCTTTTCATCTGTGTGCATAATACTTTCCTGAAATCAAGGTATTAAAAGCAGCCAAATGAAAACAGTGCATTGATAGTTCTTAATGCACATGAACAGTAGTACATTAATTTTGACCTTCATTAAGCAGCCAACTATTTTAGATATTGACATGCTTCTTCAATCTGTGTTCACTTAACATAAATATGACTGTACTGTTAAACCTCCAAACCAGACACTTATAAAACGACATGTTGGGTTTCACAACCAGGTGTTAACAGTAAGCAGCTTAATACAGGATGGACGCAAGACAGAAATCTTAGTTCTATCACGCATTAAGTTGTCACCTGTCTTTGTGGTTTACTTTCTTTCCCAAAGCGTGTCCAGTTTTGAGCAGTTTGGTTTTATTGTACTTGACTGGTCATTCAAATACCTTTCAAAAGGATATGAGCCATGCCATGACAAAACCTGCTTTATTGCATTGCAAACATTGTAGATGAAGGTCAGCCGCTGCGTCTTTAACGCGGCGGCTGGCCTTGATCTACTCTGTTTGACACCAGTATTATCTATGGTATTTGGTAACACTTTGTATACAAACTCAGATGCAGAGGCTGTGATGACAACAGTGCTTGGTCTGTACAATGTTCCAATGCAATAAGGTAGATTTTGTCATTGATGGGCTCACATAATCATGATAAAAGTTTTATTATTCACCCTTTCTACATTAGAAACCAGTATATGTATGTTTTAATAACCGTGTAGACTCTGGTCAGAGAGCTCCTGAAAAAGTCCTCTAATCAGGGTCTGCACTGTTTGCCAAATTCAGAACTGAAAATCAACATTAACTGGTATTTTTTCTATTTTAAAAGAAGTGGAAAAGTCAATATGAAAATTAAGCATATTTAACTCCTTAACACTATGGACTTGTTTAAAATATACTCATTACATTTGCAAACAGTGTATCCCCAGATCAGAGGGCTCCTAAAGGAGCCCTCTGATCTGGGTCTACACTGTTTGCTGATTTAGAGCAGAATTTATTTAACTACCCAGAATTCTAAGTAAACTGGTTCATGTTTAGGTAATTAAAAAGATCCTGAAGGGAATCTAATAACCCAAAAGAGTTACTTAGTGTTGAAAGAGTTAAAAATATTAAGATGCAGAGAAAGGCAAGATGTCACTACCACAACATGAATGTACAAATATCACTGAAACTGTCGGCCACCAATCAATCCACCATTTGGCACAAATGTTTTAATGTATCTAACAAGACTATTACTTGATGATCCGATGATGAACCAAACATTGTTAAACCTAGAATCATTCCAACAAATTAACCACAACAAAGTTTACTACTACATCAATTCTCACATTTTTTGTCTATACGACTGTTTTCTATCAAAAATAAAAAGTCTACTCCACCAAAATTTCAACAAGGGCCACTATGGCCCTAAATCGCTCACCTGGTACACCATGTAAACTTAACCTATAGTGACCCAGATTATGACATGACATGACCCACAATAAACCTTTAGAGTGTTAACAAGAGTTTTCTATGATTTGACCTAGTGACCTAGTTTTTGACCAGACACAATCCACATTTGTTTTTGACCTAGATTTGATGTAGGCAAATATTCTGACAATATTTTATTCAGATCTAATGAGATTTGTAGCCTCATGAGAGTTAACACCGTTTCTATGATTTGTCCTAGTGACTTAGTTTCATACCTGACATGACCCACATTCAAACTTGACCTAGATATCAATGAGGCAAACATTTTGACCAAGTTTCATTAAGATCCAATGAGATTTGTAGTCTCTAGAGTGTTAACAAGGTTTTTCAATGAGTTGACCTAGTGACCTAGTTTTTGACCAGACATGACCCACATATCAATGAGGCAAACATTTTGACAAAGTTTCATTAAGATCCAATGAGATTTGTAGCCTCTAGAGTGTTAACAAGGGTTTTCGATTTGACCTAGTGACCTAGTTTTTGACCGGACATGACCCTCATTGGAACTTGACCTAGATATCAATGAGGCAAACATTTTGACAAAGTTTCATTAAGATCCAATGAGATTTGTAGCCTCTAGAGTGTTAACAAGGTTTTCCAATAATTTGACCTAGTGACCTAATTTTTGACGGGACATGACCCACATTTGATCTTGACCTAGATTTTATTGAGGCAAACATTGTTACAAAGTTTCATTAAGATCCAATGAGATTTGTAGCCTCTAGAGTGTTAACAAGGTTTTTCGATGATTTGACCTAGTGACCTAGTTTTTGACCGGACATGACCCACATTCGAACTTGACCTAGATATCAATGAGACAAACATTTTGATCAAGTTTCATTAAGATCCAATGAGATTTGTAGCTTCTAGAGTGTTTTCAAGGTTTTTAGATGATTTGACCTAGTGACATAGATTTTGATCGGACATGACTCACATTCGAACTTGACCTAGATTTCATTGAGGCAAACATTGTGACCAAGTTTCATTAAGATCCAATGAGATTTGTAGCCGCTAGAGTGTTAACGAACCAATTGTGAACGGACAGACGACGGACGACAGACGACGGACATCCAGCGATCCTAACAGCTCACCTTGGCACTTCGTGCCAGGTGAGCTAAAAATAAAAACAGCATTTTACTGAAGAACGCAATGAACACTCAGATTAAGCCATTTAACCCTAGTGACGAGTCTTATGCGTCCTTAACAAACAGTGTACCTGTTAAATAGTATATTTGCCCTATGCAAACTAAGTAGACCAAGATCAGAGGGATCCTGGGGCCCATCTTACGAAACATCGTACGGCAAAATTTTAATGTTGTCGTAAATCAGATTATAAAATTCTCAATAACTCAATCATTTCTCCATCTAATCCGTCTTGTGACCTCTTTGGATCATTTTTCAAGATGATTCCAAAGAGATGTCACCAGACAGGATTATATGGAGAAATCAGAATCAGATGTATTCTAAATGTTTGACTTATGAATGTTTTTGTCGTACGACGTTTTGTAAGACAGGCCCCTGAAGGAGCCCTCAGATCATTGTCTGCACTTTTTGTCTAAGTGCAATATACTGTAAACCCCCCTAAATAGTCAAACATGGACTAGACTTAATTGGAAACTAGAAATGGCCTTTTGAAATTTCAGGGATGATTGAGTTAAATGCTTCCTAACACAAATTAAAGATGGGTTTTATTCACACAAAAAAAAGAATTCTAGTTTTTTCAATGGAGATTTTCTACGTGAATGCTTCAGTATTTACAAGGTTCAAACTGTACAAAAATCAAGAAGCCCACAACCATAGTAAAAGCTCGAACTCAACATATCCGAGTTGGCTCCAATTACTCCTTTATCGAAGAGCCAAAATCTGTGGGTCCAAATCGATGGTGTCAAAAACATGTTTTAATAAGTTAAATGCATGGGAACCTATTCAAAATTCCACAGCAAAATTCTGATCTTCTCCTCCTCAATCCGTTATGCAAATACAGTCAAACTTCGATATCTCGAACTCGGTTAAATCGAACCAACCCGTATTTCAAAGTTAAAACGTGGCTTAGCCAAGTTTTAACTTTGAAATATGGGTATGTTCGACCTAACCTAACATGAAATAATGCATGTCATGTGTCAAACTATCGGATAGTTCGAGTTAAGCGAGATCCAGATATCAAAGTTCGACTGTACACAAGATCGTTATCACCAGAAACACCTTTAGATATAACAATCAGCGTAGATCAAGCACAACTGCCTCGCAGACCACATATATCAGACCCACCAAACCCTATGTTGTGACAACTCATTAGAATCATCTCTTCTGATTCTATTGACTGGTCATAACAGTATGTCTGGTTGATATATAAGGAAGGACTGAAGTATCTTCACTTATCTTGAGCTCTGACATCTGGTCAGGGTTTGCAGAGACTGCGTGTAAAACATAGTGACTGATCTGAGGCTACACTGTTTGCACCTTCTAAATGTATTCTCTGTCTGATAACACTGCTTACATTACATAAGAATGGACAACTCTGTTGCCATGTCTTACAACAAAGGGAGATAACTGCCCCACTTACAGCCAAGTTCCCTGGCAGCACCCTTGCACAAACATGTCTCTGGCCAATCTACTGCTTTATGTGGGCTGCATTATCATCGATTTTAAATTTCTAGGAAATTCTGCACAAAGTAGTGTTAATACACCCTATAAATATCAAATACATAAAATGTTCACATTTTATCTTTGATTGACACTGTGTAGTAATATCAAACATTAACTATGAACACAATGCAACATTTGATGTTCTTCACTCTTCCTCCCCAGGGGCCTGTTTTACTAAACTACTTACGCAAATTTTTTGCGTAATTCAAAATCGTTTAACTCTTATTTTTCGATCATAAACGTTTGCAAACAGCAAATAGCCAGATCAGAGGACGCGCTTAAAGCGCGTCCTCTGATCTGGCTATTTGCTGTTTGTAGCAAGTGATAATATCAAATATAAATTAAAATTTAAAATTTGACTTACGCAAATAATTTGCCTAAGTTGTTTAGTAAAACGGGCCCTAGATCTCTAGGGGTTTCTAAAGTCCATTCTTTGTGCCTGGCTTGATGTTTTTGCACAAATTGACACAGGCACAATGGCTCCACGACAAAGTTCATATAATGTTTTTCTTGGCGCCCCAGAAGCTGATATCTTTCTCCTCCTCAAAGTGTTGTACACATCACTCCAATACAACCACAGGAACTTCTTCTCCTAGCTGTGGTTTAACTGACAAACGTCTCCAAGGGTTCCTTGCTGCACGGCGGAAATCATGACTCTGCAACTGTTTTCGCAACTTCCTGAATAGCAACAGCAGAAAGCAATGAATGTATTTTTCTCAAGAGAAAACACAAAAGTATCTTAGGAAGTACCTACCAACTCCTTAAAGGAAAGCACCAAAAATTATTATTCATTATTGTTGAATACAGCTGGCAGTTTAAAGCAAGATAAAAGTAAAGCAGAAAACTCCCATGAGTGTTTTCTGTTTAACTTACATCTTTCTTTAAGCAGTCACCTGCTTTAAAACAGTTTGTATAAATGATTTGATATTTTGGCTATAAAGGAAAGGATTAACCACCATTTGAAATGAATACATGCTGCAGTACAACAAATATTGACTGGTTCCCTTTGATTTTTTCCATTAATCTTCACTTTAAATGTGAATGTGTCTTTCATACAAATTAGAAACGAAAACAAAGTTATTTTGTTTGCATAAATTACAAAGGCGCCATGCAACTAAATATAAATAGTTGCACTTTTTATATTGAAGCTTTTAAAAAACTTGGCTAAAGTGGCATAAGAAATGTTTGAGTAAAGCGTATTAGACAAAGGATGAGTAAAGGTATTTACTTTGTAGCGGCTGTAGCCATGAAGTATACATCATCAGGAGCATCAATCCAACTGATCATTGGCATCCTCATGCCCTTGGCTAGCAGCTTGCTGCGACTGACATTGTTGTGGTTAAGCATGGCGCCCCTCTGTTAGCAGACAGAAAATATCTACATCAACCCACCTAGCCAATCATTGAAGCATTCCAGTCTAAACACTAACCCTAATCAATAACCGGCCAGAACAGAAAACTGATCCAACCATAAGAATTGGAATCTTGATTGACCATGGTATTGAAAGCTCCATTTACAAATTTATACATGATCAAAGTTTGGTACCAGATTAACAAAATACTTCCTTATATGTAACGCCCATAACCATAAAAAGCACCAGTACAACACACCTTTACAACATTCTATCCATTATCCCATTACCTGATAAATACGCCTTCATGAGCTTTTCATTTATTGAATTCCTCCAAGGAAGAAAATAGTTCCACTTTATACAGTCATAATTATGAACCATAAGAAAGAACAGATGGTAGTTTAAAGCAGCCTGAAAGTAAAGCAAAATTCACCGTCAGGCACATTCTGCTGTACTTTCAGCCTGCTTTGAGTGGTCACCCGTCTTCAAAACTAGAAACAGGTGATGGGGTAAAGGGTTATAACATTTTAACGAAATGGAACTTGGAAGGAGTACAAACCATTTGTGGTCTCATTGCAATTTGTGCTTGCTGGCGGATGATGCCCATGCTTGGTCTCTTGGCTGGCGGACCTGTTAAATACAGAAAACAACATTGGACTTCTACTACCAAACTGACCCCTCAAAATTCAAATGAACAATTCCAGTTTCAAATAAGTCTTGTCCATTTTCAAGTATTTAAGATTGATTTTAACAATATTATATATACTGCAAAATGACAAACAGTGCAGGATCTGATCATGGGACCCCCCTGATCAGGGTTTACACAGTTTGTATATGGCAAGGGTATTCTTAACAGGTACACTGTAAATACTCATCAAGAGGGTCCAACTAGTTAAAATAATCTATTTCAAATATGGACAGTCAGTTTGCAAGCATCATATCTGATCAATGCTTTTATTTCAAATCACTGAAAAGCATCATATCTGATCAATGCTATGATATGTAATCACTTAAAACTTGTATGCAAGACCTTTGCCAACAGTTTCGATCAAGATAAGGATCCACTGAAAGTTTGGCCTGATCTGGATCGAAAATCACTAGGATTCTGAAAATATAACAAGAACACCAGACGACAGTAACTCAGTGTCAATCAAAAATACCTACCACCATCAATTCCATTTGTCTGTTCATAGCCTCGCTTTTTCATTATAGATGGACCTGTGCTTGGGGATTTATTTAGCATGTCTAATGGTTTCTCTGCAAGGCAACAAAAAAATAACATTAAGTCATATCACATCAGTCAAACAAATCTAAAACAAGAGGGCCTGAAGGCCCTGATATCGCTCACCTTTTATAATGAAGCCTGATAGCTTTACCTTTGAATTTCACCTGTTTTATTATAAATCCATTCAAATTTGTAGTATAGCATGTACACAACATTGCAATATGACCCATTCTAGTATGTATAGTAGAGTACATCAAAGGCAGATAACTAGAGCATAAATAATACTGAAATGAAGCCTTTTCTAGCATTTCAAAGTATATCAAGGGCAGATAACTCTTGCCACAATGATCAGATTTCAACAATAATTGCACTCCCTCGAGAACTTATAGCTATATACATTGTGTGCAATTATAATTAAAATCCATTGAAAAGTGTGGCCTCTAGAGTGTAAACACCCTTAAATATGGCATTTTCAGCAATTCAAAGGTAGATAACTCTTGACCTATAGGTCCGATTCCAGCCATAACCAAACATATCTGAATTCTTATGGTTATATACAATCTGAGCAAGTTTGAGAAAGATTGGATTAAAATTGTGGCCTCTAGAGTGTAAACACCCTTAAATATGGCATTTTCAGCAATTCAAAGGTAGATAACTCTTGACCTACAGGTCTGATTCCAGCCATAACCGAACATATCTGAATTCTTATGGTTTTATACAATCTGAGCAAGTTTGAGAAAGATTGGATTAAAATTGTGGCCTCTAGAGTGTAAACACCCTTAAATATGGCATTTTCAGCAATTCAAAGGTAGATAACTCTTGACCTACAGGTCTAATTGCTGCCATAATCAAACTCATCTGAACTCTTCAAGTCATATACCATCTGATGAAGTTTGAGAAAGATTAAAATAAAATTGTGGCCTCTAGAGTGTAAACAACCTTAAATATGGCATTGTCAGCAATTTAAAGGTAGATAACTCTCAACCTATCGGTCCGATTCAAACCATAATCTAACTTATCCGAACTCTTGCTGTTATATACAATCTGAGCAAGATTGGGAAAGATTAAAATAAAATTGGGGTCTCTAGAGTGTAAACACTGCAGTGCTCACCAGTTAGGAT
Organism: Gari tellinella; assembly: GCA_922989275.2. Taxonomy (NCBI): domain Eukaryota; kingdom Metazoa; phylum Mollusca; class Bivalvia; order Cardiida; family Psammobiidae; genus Gari; species Gari tellinella. Next base: position 91,371,164 of record OV277857.1, read on the forward strand.
TTGAATAGGGCAGGGTGCTGTTGAACTTGAGGGCACATGGACGCGGTGGGGGTTGGTATGGGAGGGGGTTTACCCCCTTCCATAGGGGGGGGTATGGGGGACCTCCCCCAGAAAATTTTGAAAATTTAAACCTTAAAGAAGCCTTCTGGTATGTTTTCTGACTAGAAATACTGTTGACTCTTGTGTAGGAGAAATCATAAAAAAAAGTGTGTGTCTCATAACCCTTTTTTGGTACATGTAGGATTTACCACTTGTTCTGTATTTTCATTATTAAGTCAACTATGTCCTTAAGAGGTCTAAAGGGAGGTTCTTCTTAGTGGTGAAATGAAGAACTTTCAAAGCATCTGCCATTGATTTAGTTATTGCTGTGCTGATGTTTTCAGCGACATCTGGTAGCTTTCTGCTGAGTGATTAAGCCAAGGAGGTCTTGTCTATGTTGCTGACTTCATGAGCTTTCACCATGACCAGGTTTTGTTGATGTTAGAGCCTGTACTGTACTCTTGGCATAGAGAACAGAATATAGAAGTGGTGCTCTTATCCTCCTCTCAAATTTCAAATTTAGCTTGTAGCCATGGTCTTCCTTGTTGCCAAATAATTATAGTTTTATAGGGCAAATGATATAAGGTTTGATGGTTGGGTGTTGACTAGGGAGGGGTGAAATTTTAATGCCATCAAATTTTCACCCCCTCAACTGAAGTTATTTGCAGGGCATAGTACCCTAGGGATAGGAGTAAACACACCATCAAACTTAATCAACTAATTGAAAATTACATATATTTGATTTGTATATCAAATGACTAGGTTTGAAGGTCTGGTGTTGACTAGGGAGGGGTGGAAATTAAATGCCATCAAATTTTCACCCCTCTCTACAACTGAAATTATTTGCAGGTCATAGTACCCTAGGGATATGAATAAACTCATCATGAAGACTAAACAACTAATTGAAACTTACATATATTTGATGTGTATATCAAATGTCTAGGTTTGATGGTTTGGTGTTGACGAGGGAGGGGGTGAAATTATAGCGCCATACATGTTTCACCCCCTCCAAAAATGAAGTTGTGCATATCAAATGACTAGGTTTGATGGTTGGGTGTTGACTAGGGAGGGGGTGAAATTTTAACGCAATCAAATTTTCAACCCCATCTCCAACAGAAATTATTTGCAGGGCATAGTACCCTAGGGATAAACTCATCACCAAAACTAAACATTAACCCTTAGCCTGCCAGTCACGACTATAGCTCCATATGCAAACAGCTTGGATCCGGATGAGACGCCGAGTAACTCGGCGTCTCATCCGGATCCAAGCTGTTTGACACTGACTCTGGTAACATTTTCAGCAATTTTGAGCAACTTTGAAGTACTTTGAAACTTGAAGCAGACGAGAAATATAGCAGACGACAATTTATTTGGCGGGCTAAGGGTTAACTTATGATTAACTTCTAAAACTTTTTGATTTCACACACAAACATATTGAAAGCTTTACCTTTGTGAGCTTTAGAAGTTAATCATAATGAACAATACCACACAGTTGAATTTCCACAAGAATTTAAACATTAACTTATTGAAAAGAATTATAGATGATGTGTAGATCAAAGGACTAGGCTTGTAAACAAACACATTGGTAAAACTTCAGTCTGAGTTAAGGCCTTTTTCTGGTGCATCCAAAGGCCCGTTAAACAGACCCAATTTCCCAATAGAAATTGTGAAAATAATTCCCAATTTGTAAAAAAAAATAATTGTTTTTTTAATTTTTAGGACAGGGCGTCGGCAAACACGGGCAGGGCGCGGCACCCTCCTAAAAAGGCCTAGCTGGAGCACTGCACTGTTAAATAATGCATTTTCAGCAATTCAAAGGTGGATAACTCTTGACCTTTATGTCCAATATCAACCATAATCGAACTCATCCGAACTCTTATGGTAATATACAATCTGAGTAAGTTACAGAAAGATTGGATAAAAATTGTGGCCTCTAGAGTGTAAACACCAAAATTGTTGACGACGGACGACGAACGATGGACGCCGGACATGCAATGATTGCAAAAGCTCACCCTGAGCTAGCTCAGGTGAGCTAATAAAAATTAACCGAGTGAAATCCACTTTAATATCACACGATTTTCCTTGACGGTAGGTGCCTGCTTACAGCAAGACGAAGGCAAAGTAGAAAGCTACTGATGAAGCTTTCTGTTTAGCTTCCATCTTGTTTTAAGCAGTCACACGCCTTGAAGTTGGACATATGCGATTTTCACTTTGGACAGAATAAAGGGTTTTAAAACAAGATGAGTTTGTGAAACACTAGACCCCCTGATGTGACCATAACCTCTAAATGACCTTTGCCTTTGTCTGAAATGACCAGACCTTCTCAATTTGAGTACACATGTCACATATAAATTCTTATCACATTTAGTTCCAAAGTTAAGGCCAAGGTTGATTTTAGCTTATTTGACCTCTAAATGACCTTGACCTTTTTTAGACATAAGCCTAGTTGTGCTGAGCTCCAGAGCTTCTTGAGTTAAGTACAAATGCCAAACATTAAGTCCATATCACATGTAGTTCCAAGTTATGGCCAAGGTAACAATTGCAGAGAAAAAAGAATATGCCCCTGACTAAGTTGAGTGGGGGCATAAAAGATAAATGGACCACTACATTGACCCACTAACTCAACTCACGTTTTGATGGGGACAGAGGGGGGAAGAACAGTTTGTCTGGATCTGTTGGAGGGCCATTAGGTCTGGTCAGTATGGCTGGTGTATCCTGACTGGTATCAATACCCAGACGTGACAATACTGGCTCCACGTCTTGTTTTGATCCTGAGTATTTTGGTAGGGTGAAATTTCCTCCCTTATCCGTCAATCTTGCTTGACCTAAAAATCATCAACATATACCTTTTAACAGAGTGTTACATAAAATGCAAACTTTACCATGAACACAACATTCAACCCAAGCAAGGAGAATACTCATCAATATCAAACACTGAATCTGTGAAAATTACAAGTTTTATGCAAACAGAAATGAAAGTTTCAGGGGTGAATGAGTTGACCCTTAACCCATTCCCTCATAGAAGCGACTTTTTGCGTATCTAATGTATTCCTCCGCTGAAGAAAATAGTTCCAGTTTATACCCTTATGAACAATTACCATTACAGATATTTTATATAGCCTAGCATATTGTAGCTTAAAGCAGGCTGAAAGTAAAGCAGAATGTGCCTTAAGGCACATTCTGCTTTACTTTAAAACTGCTTTAAATGGTTATTTATTTTCAAAACTAGAAACAGGCTATGGGGTAATGGGTTAAACTTCTGATTTTCCAAATGGACTATTCCTCTGTCTAAATAACGACCAGTATACAGTATCTCTCAAGGGATTTACTTCAAAGATAATTACAAATATGAATAATAAGTGCAGATCCTGATCAAAGGGTTCACTCCAACCTCTGATCTGGGTCTACACTGTTTGGAAATTATGCATATACTTGTTTCAAGCATAGTAGGTGTTGATTGTTAGCTGTTTGCACAAAATTTAGTAAATAACTTCAATACAGGCCATGTTTATGTATGCAGACACCTGGTGCACCTCATAAAGTTGTGAGCAACTGTGGTAATAACTACACATTACAATGCATCATCACAATGATATCATGTTACATGCAATTTCATACAATTTCTCACTTAATTGTACCCATGTGGAACTTCTGAAGAGATGCATTGGGTGTCAGCTGGAGAGGCACACAGCAGATGGCTTAACCTATTACTCCATAGACAGGGCTCCAGATAATTTTGCTTCTAATCAGTACAGTACTGATCAATTTTGAAAACAATCAGTCCCCAGATTTTTCAATCAGTACACATGGATTTTCAATTCATCAGCAGATAGCGGGTTAAATGGCCAATTTTAGAAGAAAGGAGAAATAATGCCTCAGTAATTATGCTATACAAAATTGTAAATAACCTAATAGTTGTAGACCATAAACATCTCCATCCATCCAGAAATCTCAACTTTGTCATACCTTTCTCAACCAGGACACAGTATCACTCAAACTCATTCTTTCCACGTACCACCAGACTTTGGAGTAATCTACCACACAGCACTAAGGCCAGTGATAGTCTCACAAGCGTCACTGCCAGCCTCAGATCTCACAACCCTAACTGCATAAGTTGTTTTTAAACCTTTTTAACCTCTGTTTATAATTGATCTTTTAGCTCTGCATTGTTTATCATTATGTTTTACTTGTTTTAACACTGTCCCCGACCTCCCTGTCATTTTCAGAAATTGACAGTAGGGAGTAATAAAGTAGAAGATAAAAAGTTACCTGTATGTAAATTACGATTTTCAAGAATCTAACATTTTAGCCGCTTATGCGGGGTTTTTTCACCGCCGATGAAAAAACGTTCGAATTTATATCGTTCAACAAACTACCACAAGTTTCATAAGGTGTAAGTTCCTCTGAAATCAGATGGCTGACAACCGTCTATCGTTTTTCTGACTCTTCCACTCTAAGATTGACATTTTGTTGCGAGGTTTTCAACCAAAACACTTTTCGGAGAACTTGGATTTTATCGTCCATATATCAATGAAGATATAGATGTATATGCCAGTGCGTAGTAACCTCCCTTTGCTAACGGTGTGCAAGTAAAAAATTACCATACGATAAAACGAAGCTTCATTACGAGACCGTAAATCAATAAAATTTGACATGTCGCGGTTGACTATTTGCAAATATCGCTATGACAAAAACTCAGCTTTTGAATTGATACACGCCTCCCCGAGAATTTCTCGCGTACACAATACTTCAATATTTTGAAATTAACGCGTACACGGTCGAAACGTTCGCGTATTTCACTGAGTATGCGGGCTTATCTGGAGCCCTGACAGATACGCTTTTTTATGCCTTTAACCCTTTACCCCATAGCCTATTTCTAGTTTTGAAGACAGCTAACCACTTAAAGCAGGTTGAAAGTAAAACAGAATGCGCCTTATGGCGCATTCTGCTTTACTTTCAGCCTGCTTTAAGCTATAATCTGCAAAGAAACTGAAAATACTTCTTATGATACATGTTCATGACTGTATAAATTGGAACTATTTTCTTCAATGGGGAAATAAATTGAATGCGCTAAATGCACTTCTATGGGGAAAGGGTTAAATTATTCCTTCACTGCATGAAAATAGTTCCACTTTAGACAAATATGAATTAGCACCATAATAAATATTTTCTATATCCCACCAAATTGTAGCTTTAAGAAGATTGAAAGTAAAGCAGATGCACCTCAAGGTGAATTCTGCTTTACTTTCAACCTGCTTTACAGGGTCACCTGTCCTCAAAACAATGGAGTAATTGGTTAATAAACTTAATTGTTTGTTATAAGAAACTGTTTGCAATGTTCTTTAGTTTGCAGAAAAAGACAAATAATTTAGTAACACTAAATATGCTTGTACATTCATTATTTGCTTACAGAAAAAGATCAGCGCAGTGACCTATCTTGCTATGTTCAGTAGAGTCAGGGATATAACAGTTGACTGTCAGGAAGAACTGCTTTGGAAGATGAAGCCAAATATATCTCAACCTTGATATTGTGCATGAAATCTGCTATCCCCATACTTGATTGCAACTTATAACCTGTCTTATGTTCTTTACTGTTCTTACATTAATCCTGCAAAATAAGTCCACAATAGTCCTCATCCAGACCAATTGCAAAGAAACTGGGTGCCTGATCAGGCTCCAATCTGACACACACATGGATATTTCAACAGTATATAATGAATAAAACATCAGTTTAAATTGAAGACTGATATTTTTAACAGAGAACAACAGTATAAAGATTAAGGTGTTATGCTGCCACTAATAAGATAAGAAATTAACTGTGTTAAATACAAAGGGCAACTGCAGGCATAAAAAAAATCAGCAGAAAGTTCCAAAAAAATTCTGGTCCGCTTTTGTTATTCAGGAAGAAGTCATTTTACTTCTGAGAGATCACAGCTTCTTCAACGTTTGGTAGTTTAACATGACTTGTGTGTACTTACATTCTGCTTTTATTGCTGCTATGTTGATTGGTATAAATGGTGATCTAGCTGAGTGCCTTGGTCGTAGGAGATCCTTGCATAAAACCCTGGAGATTCTGGTTAGAGGCGTAGTCACAAGACAGAACGCTGCCCGCGTCTTCATAACAGGACGTGGACTGCCAGCTCGGATAGCCAAACCATGGGCTGTGGCCAAGTGACGAGCTAAATGAGCCTTCAGCCTAAACTCCTGAAAGAATCAAACAACACCTTGCATGACAATTATTTCTTCATTAACTCATTATCCCCTGAAACTTCGAATAGAAAATTCCAGTTTACAATAAAGGCTGGTCCATTTTAGACTATTTAGGGTTGTTTTTAATAATATATTGCAATATGACAAACAGTGAAGTCCCTGATAAGAGGGCTCCTGCAGGAGCCCTCTAATCAGGGACTTCACTGTTTGCATAAGACCAGTGTCCTCTTAACAGGTACACTTTCTGCAAAGGATGCATATATGCGTCACTAGGGCTCAATGAGTAAGTTAAACCTTTCCTCCATAGGGAAAAAATGCAAATCACATAACAAACTGTGTTTAAGACATTGGCTGCTTAAAGCAGGCTGAAAGTAAAGCAGACTGCTTTCTGCTCTACTTTCATCTTGATTTAAGCTGTTGCCTGTATTAAACATCACCAATGAATACCCATTGTGGTGCTTATATAGGTAGAAGCATCGTAAGGCTTGAAAACTGGAATTGAACATTTGAGATTGCACATTTGATGTAAATTTCCTAGTTCGGCCAAATGATTAAATTTCATACGTTATTTCATTGCCAAACATATTTTTATCCCATGGCATTGTTTTGTAAAATAAGAGGACAAAGTTTAACTCATACAGAGTTCAACATTTGTTGAGTATTTCAAACACTAGCATCCATACGTCTCTACCAAACCGTATGATGTAACTATCCATTAGATTAGATTTGTTTTGATTTTACGTCGCTTTCAACAGAATTTCAGTCATATCGCGACGTCCAGCTAATTATAGGTGGAGGAAGACCCCAGAAGTCCTTTATGCACTGTTTCAGGCACAAATCGGCAACTGGGTAGAACCACTGACCTTCCGCAAGCCAGCTGGAAGCTTCCCCACATGAAAAATCCGAACGACCCTACTATCCATTAGAATGGTCAATATTATTTCGGTTTACTGTACATAAACATGTGTTATATAAGATTTTATTACCTTTCCACAACCTGTGATTGTACATCTATGAAGCCTCAGTGCATTATTGTGAGCCACTCTCTCTGTAAATAACAATAATGAATACTGAAGGAAGGAATAAAACAGTGGACAGCTAAATATAAAATAATTGCAAAACTGGTGGAGCTTTGAATAGCTATCTCCAGTATTCCTGTATTGTATTAAACATGCACTTGCCATAAAATGTCCATACTTCTTTATTCAACATTTTAATATGTTCAGATAAGAACATCCTTAAAATTTAATTCTTATATGTAAATTGATGATTATAACCTATAGGCTAGGTTTGAACTTTTGAGTTAAACTGTTATTAATTGTGTGTTCTTTCATTTTTCAAGCACAACACCATTTTAACCATATATTTGGTTTATGTATATTTGGTAGCATGGAAGAATAAGCTTTCTAAGAAAGTCAAATACATTCATGCTCTGCATGTTGTGCAACTAACTGATAAATCAGCAATAAACTAAACAGTGTCCTGACTTGCAATTGTGAAATGTTTGGATAGAGATCAGATTTCAAATAGCTCCGCACCCTGATCTGGATCAAAACTGCTTTTCACTTTGTATTAACTCAGTTACAAAGTTGTTAACTGTTACAAACCTTGTCTCTGTGCTGGTGGAGGTCTTTCACCATCTGCAATGCAAAAATTGTCAATATTATCAATCTAACATTTAATGTTAATTTCACCTTAAACACATCTTTGTAGTAAAACATGATGTTTGGTGTTGATTTTAGTTTGTATGTCAGCCTAACCTGTCGAACTCGCTTATGTCACACTACCCAATATTTCGATACATGAATTACATTACTTCATGCTCTGTAAGTCTAACGTACCTGTGTTTCAAAGTTAGCCACGTTTTAACTATGAAATACGGGTATGTTCGACATTACCGAGTTTGAGATATCGAAGTTCGACTGTACATGCTAATTGTATTAAGAAGCAATTCAATTAAAAATCAAAACACACAGAGAAAGCTCCTATACATATAACTTTTTTCCCCCTTTTAGCAACCATGGTGATAGATATTCAGGGTAAGTTTGACTGTACATGTATAGAGTTGTATATAGTTATGACTGGAACGGCAAATGTAAGTTGATAACAACACTCAACTTCTGGACATAAAATGTTTAATAACAAGTGCAAAGACACACCACTAATAAACTGACCTAATCTGGTGGGCATTTTCAAGCCTCCGTATTTTTTCCAGTATATCCAACAAGATGAGCAGAGTCTACACTGCATGTGTGTGGGTCCCCAAGCATACCATTGGCTAGAGTGGGCAGCTATAAGAGAAGATACAATAAAACATAAATGCATGACTCAAACTTTTTATTATTGCAATCTAAATTAACTATTTCCCTTATAATTGCTTTATTAACCCTTTACCTCATAGCCTGTTTCTAGTTTTGAAGACAGGTGACCACTTAAAGCAGGTTGAAAGTAAAGCAGAATGTGCCTTAAGGCACATTCTGCTTTACTTTCAACCTGCTTTAAGCTAAAATCTGCTAGGATATATAAGATATTTGTAATGGTTATTGTTCATGAGGGTATAAACTGGAACTATTTTCTTCTCCGGAGGAATAAATCAAATATGCTAAAAGTCGCTTCTATAAGGGAAAGGGTTAATAGAAAAACTTCACAAATTTCATTTCAGATCATGATCAGTTACTGTAGACCTACTGTAATTTATTCTATGGTTTTGTTTCTAAAGGTAAGACAGTTACTAATGCTAAACTGTTTGAATTTCCTCTGTATCTTTCACAATTTTGAAAGTAACGGTGACTTTGTTATGTACACAAACATTGATCTCCTCGTTCTATTATTTGAATTTCTTCGGCAATCCCGATGGTAAAAGGATTTGTCATATAGCCCGTTTAAAAATGAGATAATCCGCAGGCTTATTGTCGGAAATTACGGTATATTGAGGAATTTAGCAAACAGTTTAAATACTGATCAGAGCCTAATCTAAACCTAACTGTTTGTTACTGAGATTCTGTTTCTGTAATTATAAATTTCAAAATTTTAGCAAATGGTATTTATAGCAGACAGCAGTAATCAAATGTCACTTGGCAACTGGCAGGCAATTGTTTATTGTTCTTTTCCTTTTCATGAAACAATGGGTATAAACAAGTCAACTTACCATAACAGCTTTCACATGCTCTGCCAGATACTTGTCCATCTATGCCATTCATTTTCCCATTGATGGCTGCTGGGTTGGGTTTGTTGCTGCAATTCAAGAATAGATTCATACAATTAAACATCCAAGTAAGTTACACAGTGGATCTTTAAAAAGAATGCTGTTGCTAAATGCAGGAAAATGTAATAAAGAGAACTGAAGGAGCCACCTGCATTATTTTTGACCTGAAATAAGCTTTCATATGTCTTAGGATCTAAAAAAAAGACTTAATTTGATTAAAGCATAATCATTTTCAGGGCTTTTTTTCCCCTATATAACAGATGCCCGCAATTTTCTTTAAAATCATGCAGTTTTCCCCTAAAAATGGGTTTACCCCAGGTTTTTCTTCCCCCTTTGGCAAACCCCGCATTATTTTTCCCCCTAATTAACTTATTTTACTATATAAACAAGAGGCCCATGCGGGCCTAAATATCGCTCACCTGGAAAAACCCACACAAGGGGCACATGACCCCTGGGATGGGATCATTTTCACCCCAATGACATAATTTCAAAAATCTTGTTGATGAACACGCAAATGAAGTATTCTGTTAAATATCTAAGCTCTACATTGAAAAAGAAACTATTTTTAGTTAATGTGATCCAGATATACAACTGGCGGGAACCACTAGAAGTGTCACCATGCCAAATATAACAAGACTGCGCGTTCAATAAACCCTTATGCCCCCGGTGGCATCCTTGACAATATATTCTGAATCTTTTCTAAGTCTAAATTAGGTCAAGGTCAAACTGAGCTTGGGTATTACTGGTGGGTTGGTAATGGTCCAAGGCAATAACTGTATAAGTATAGAAGCATTGTAGTAAGTAGTGTTGATGCTAGACGAAACGGTAAAATCTAGTTAACCAAGAAATAGCCAATTCAAAATATTCTAAGTCCAAATTAGGTCAAGGTCAAGGTCAAAATCACGGTTGGGTGATATTGGTGGATAAGAAATGGTCCAAGGCAACAACTGTATAAGTATCCAAGCATTTGAATAAGCGGTGTTGATGCTAGACGAAGCGGTAAAATCTAGTTAACCAAGAAATAGCCCATTCAAAGTGTATTTGACCGGAGGGACATAATTTGATAGAGGAACTTTAGATGATGCTTTGTGCCAAATATCTATGCTCAGGGTACTGTGGTTTCAGACAAGAAGGTTTTTAAAGTTTTCATTGTAAAAATCTATTTTTAGCTTCTGTGACCTAGTTATGTAACGGACATGATCAGTTTCAACAATATTGGTAAAGGGCCTCTAGAAGTGTCACCATGCCAAATATCAAAGCTCTGGCCATATCAGTTTCAGAGAAGAAGATGATTGAAGATTTCACTATATAACTCTATGTAAAATGGTGACCCCCAGGGCGGGGTCATGCCATGTGCCAAATTTCTAAGCTCTGGCCCTTGTTGTATTTGACCGGAGGGACATAATTTGATAGAGGAACTTTAGATGATGCTTTGTGCCAAATATCTAAGCTCAGGGTACTGTGGTTTCAGACAAGAAGATTTTTAAAGTTTTCATTGAAAAAATCTATTTTTAGCTCCTGTTACCTAGTTATGTAACGGACATGATCGGTTTCAACAATATTGGTAAAGGGCCTCTAGAAGTGTCACCATGCCAAATATCAAAGCTCTGGCCATATCAGTTTCAGTGAAGAAGATGATTGAAGATTTCACTATATAACTCTATGTTAAACGGTGACCCCAGGGGCAAAATTTGAACAATCTTGATAGAGGACCTATAGATGATGCCATGTGCCAAATTTCTAAGCTCTGGCCCTTGTGGTTTTTGACAAGATTTTTAAAGTTTTCATTGAAACGATCTATTTTTAGCTCCTGCGACCTAGATATGCTACGAACCGGATCGGTTTCAACAATATTGGTAAAAGGCCTCTAGAGGTGTCACCATGCCAAATATCAAAGCTCTGGCAATATTAGTTTCGGAAAAGAAGATGATCGAATATTTCATTATATAACTCTATGTAAAACAGTGACCCCCGGGGCGGGCCAATTTTGGCCCCTGGGGCAAAATTTGAACAATCTTGATAGAGGACCTATAGATGATGCCATGTGCCAAATATCTAAGCACTGGCCCTTGTGGTTTTTTACAAGAAGATTTTTAAAGTTTTCATTGAAACGATCTATTTTTAGCTCCTGTGACCTAGATATGCAACGGACCGGAAATGTTTGAACAACTTTGAAAGAGGATCGTATAAGGATCATTCAGGCCAAGTTTGGTAAAAATCTATCCAGTAGTTTTGGAGATGTCGTTTAAAGAAATTGTTGATGACGAACAAACGACGGACAGACGAAAGACGACGGACAGAGGACGATCAAAATAGCTCACCTTGGCACTACGTGCCAGGTGAGCTAAAAAGGCTGGCAATTTTTTCCCCTTCGAGTGAAAAAAAGCCCTGATTTTAGTAATGCTCTTTCAATGTGTATTACTTTGTACCAAAGCTTCAAATAAGGGGAATATTTCCAATATTAAAATCCAATTTTTCCATCAAACCATAATTATGTTGTTACTTCAACTTCTTATTAGAATTGTTTCTTCATTCTAATGAGTAGTCTCAACATAGGCCTCTGTAGATATCTTTAAAATCTTTGAAGTGTTTATAATAATTTACTCTTTCCTATCTGGCGCCAAGAGTATAACTATTTGCATGCTGGCAGTGAATTTTTAATCAAATTCTTTTATTATTGTTAAAATCATTTTTAATTGACAGTTTAGATCAGATCAGCTTGATCCAGACTGTTTGATACTCAAATCAAATTTATGCAAAACTGAGGTTGTAAAAAACATTGATGCCAACAAAATAACCACAATAGAAACCTTAGCATGCAAAGAGTGAAAACATACAGATAATACTTGAGTCTATTTCTAAAAGTGCATGGATAGTAAATACAGTGGGGATAACTTACTAGTTTGGAATGTACACCTGCTTTAGTTTACTCTCAGCTTCCGCAGCTTTGATTCGCTTCTGTTGTACATATCTATCTGTGGTCTTCCACATGTAATAATACTCAATAATACTTTTAAGAGATTTCCATGGCAACTGAAACAAGAGAAAAACCTTGATGAGTTTACAACAAAAGTTTGTCTGATTTTAAAACATTAATTTTGTTGATTTCTGTTGACAAAGTTTAAGACTCTATCAGCAGAATAGATTTAACAACCCCAGAATTATATATGTTTACTTGAAAATCTCATCCAAATTAGTAATTAATGTATTTTGTTTTCGATCACCCTTGTATACTTTCCCAGATTGAACAAATAAATTAATAAACAGTCAAGTATGATTGAAAGATTAACCTAGTCCTATAAAACCTTTTAAACGTAAAACAGGTACCGGATAAAAGGATACTAGCACTAGCATACTGCCAGGTCCCTGTTTAGCTATTCTATGAGGCCTCTATATTCAAAATAGCTTTTCTATGAGTTCTTTACTTACAAAGTCTTGTCTTATATCATTGAAGTCTTTGCCATATTTGTCTAACGCTTCTTCAAATAGATTGGCCTCTGAAGCTGACCATTCCTCCATCTCATCTCGGCACAATACAGGTCCCCCTGATGGTACTAAACTGGCTATTGCTGCAGCAATGTCATAGTCACTCTTGTGTAACATCAACATTGCATTGAACTACAAAACAACGAGAAAATCTTACAACATATAAATTAACTCTTTGCATGCTGGGTAATTTTTTCGTCTGCAACAGCTGTAGTCTGCTACTGTTTGTAAATATAGAATTTTCAAAATTTCTTTTCAAAACGGGGTCAGTGTTTGGATCCAGACAATTTGCATGGATATGATTTCACTGCTAGAATAGATGAGTTAACCTTTTCACACCATAACCTATTCTTCATGAAAAACCTTTTCATGCTTCTACCATGTCCAGTTAAAGAGCAATAGGAAAATGTTCCTGCATCCTAACAGAAGCATACTGAAAGTAAAGCAGAAAACTCCTAAAACTCCTTTCACCCTCCTGAACCTTTCCCCTATATAAACATCTTTTAGCACATTTATTCTATTCCTCCACTGAAGAAAAAACTTTTACAATCATTAACATGTACTATAAGAAATATTTTCTAAATCCTAGCAGATGGTAGCTTAAAGCAGGCTGAAAGTAAAGCAGAATGTGCCTTAAGGCACATTCTGCTTCACTTTCAACCTGCTTTAAGTGGTCACCCGTCTTCAAATCTAGAAACAGGCTATATAATATTTCAAGGAACCAAAATAAAAGAGTAAACAGTTCTGATCAAACACCATAATAATCTGGTGTCTCATCTTGAGGAAACCAATCAGCAGGATATGAGAAAGTCCAAGGTAAAATCCAGTCCTTTTACACTTAAGAGAACAGAAAATCCTTTATAGTCTTGGAGATCAAAAGAAGAACATACATGGTTAATATCGCTGTATCTTTCCAAACATCCAAGTCTATTTTAAGTTCCATTATATTCTGACATCAAGTGAACCAGTTCTAGCAATTCCCTCATAATGACAGTTGAAATATTGGTAAGCTGTGCTGTGTCTACACATTTACTAAATCAATAAATAATAATCCAAATTTCAAAGAAAAGAGCAAGGCTATCATAATACATTAATTTGCAATTGAAAAATTCCTACGAGTTAAAACCGTCTCTGATAATCAGATGGTATGATTTTCTATGTTTTGGGAGCCATTTATACAGAAATAAAGAAACCAAACTGCTTTTAGTGACCACTGAATGCATAAACATGGGAGATTTTCAAAAACTGCTTATTGCAGGATAAAAGCAATGCAGAAAGCTCCATTAGCTTTCTGCATTGCCTTTGTCCTGTATTAAGCTGCAACCTGCTTTAACGCTACAACTGTCTTCTTATTTGAGTGATATATTCATTTAAGTTTGACTGTATAGTGACAAGCTAAGAACAATACTGAACATTCTATCTTACCAGGGTTATATCTCGACTAGCTGCTGCAGAACTCATATGTAGACTAGGTTGTCGAACTGTGCTTGTGCAATCTAGTGCCCGGGCAAATGTTCCCACAGACCTGTAACACAGATAGAGATGTTAACCTTTCCCGAAAAGCCTCTTTGTATTCTAATCTAAGTATGATAACACTTGCAAACAGATAAATCTTTAACATTAAGAAGGAAAAACAACTTTCTTTTAAAAATTTCTTGAATTTATTTAAGAATCTCTTAACCCTTTCCCCAATAGAAGCGACTTTTAGCGCATTTAATTTATTCCTCTGCTGAAGAAAATAGTTCCAATTTATACAGTCATGAATATAATTCATACAAATTATTTTCAGTTTCCTTGCAGATTATAGCTTAAAGCAGGCTGAAAGTAAAGCAGAATGTGCCTTAAGGCACATTCTGCTTTACTTTCAACCTGTTTTAAGTAGCCACCTATCTTCAAAACTAGAAACATACTATGGGGTAAAGGGTTAAACAGAGAAGAACACTGTTTTCCCTACAGTAAAGAAAAATCATCAAAACGGTATTGTCATCTTAAATGAGCAGAATATCAAACCCTTAGTATATAAAATCAGGGGTTTTTTTTAAAGCCAGAATGTCGCCCAAATTTATGTTTAAATTGCGCAATTTCTTATATAAGAAAATTTTCTATGTATTAAAACTAAGCGAAATCCGTTGTCAGGTGCCTGAAACATGCCCCCCTTTCTTTAAGAACCACAAATAAATGTGCCGATTTCTTATCATGATGGTTGGAAAAATAAGCTTTTTGTTTACATAACAAATCTTCGTGTCGGCTTCCAAGAGTTTCCGCAAGGTCGAATAAGAGTAATGAGATCGATCCGATTTTCCTGACTTGTCTGGGTTATTTTTAAAACAGAATGGTTCATAACCATTAAGGTAACAGTGGAGAAAACGTTATTCTTTCCCGTTTAAACGCAAACGAAACGCATCGCAATAAAACGCATAAATAGAAACTTTTAGACAATTCTGACCATTCATGTTAGTCTGAGCGGCAAACATTTTGGTGCCTGATCAGACGCCGGGTTACCCGGCATCTGATCTGCTCCAAACTGTTTGCAATTGAAATCATGGTTTTAGCGTTTACGCGCTTATTGGGAAAGAATAACATTTTCTCCACTGTAAGCAAGGTAACATCGACTACATCATCATACACTTTCCTACTTGAGATAAGTATGGTTCCCATGCAGCACGAGACCGCTGCGCTAACTTCACTGATATTTTATTCTTTCCCAATAAACGCATTTGTATACAAACTATTATTTCCATTGCAAACAGATTGGAGCCAGGTCAGACGCCGGGTAACCCGGCGTTTGATCAGGCTCCAACCTATTTGCTACTCAGATTAAAAAATAATAGTTAAAACTTCAAAAAGTAAATTTCCACAGTTTAGTGCATTGCGTTTGCGTTTAAACGGGAATGAAAAATGTATTCTCTACTGTATACTGCGCACAATAAATACAGCTATCAATGTTTCTTGCTGGATGTAGGGAATACTCATCCCTTTTAAAGTTTTAGAATGTTCCAATCTAAAAATAACTATGTCAAGTCAGAAGAAAACACTAATAATGAGCTATGAAAACATCTTTATCGGGCGCAAGCCGAACAAACTCGGAAAATCTCCATCGTTGATCAGATGTCAACAAACCGATTTAAAAGTCGACTTTTTTCCACCAAATTCGTTTGTTTGTCAGATTTATTGCCTCCATAATCATCGCGGATTACTTCTTTTTATATGTTTAGATTACGTATCTGCCTTATTTTCAGGTTTAAAAAATGCGCTATTTTGGCTTACATACTGCCTTTAAACAAATTTTGTATTTTTATCACAATAATAACTCAGAGACCACAGTAAAAGTTCTGAAGCATAAACTAAATTTAACATTTATAAACTTAGCATTCAAGGACAGCAACTTTACCTGGCTATAACAAGGAATTGCTCAATTTGTTTGTCGTGAAGTTTACTCTCAGGGTCCCATATCAACTCTTCCATTTCCTCCATTTTTCTGCCATCTGACTCCCCTAAAATACATAACAAAAATTAACATTAAACCAGATTTGTTTTTGTAATACATGGATGCCTCACTGCATGTTTGACCACAAATACAAACATTCCTAACTGACCTAAACACAAAAACTTAACCAAGGACATAGGTCAACTATGAATTTTTTATATTTAAAGTTAATGCTCTTTTACTGCAAACTAATTTTTTTGCAAATTTTTGGGAAACAACAACTAATTTCAGTTATAAATATTTATCAGCAATATCGCTAACACAAATAAACGGTGCTTACCTTCTTTAAGAAGTGGCTGTATGTCACACTGGTATTTTGGGCCTACCCTGATTTCACCTTTATCTGCAAGCAATGTCTTTTGTTGTGGGTCATACACCAAAGAATAGAAGAATGTGTCCTGAAATGACATTTACATCTACAAATTAACACTTGTTAAACCCTTTACCCCATAGCCTGTTTCTAGTTAAAGCAGTTTGAAAGTAAAGCAGAATGTGGTTTAATGCACATTCTGCTTTACTTTCAGCCTGCTTTAAGCTAGAATAGAGAAATATTAATTATTATGCATATTTATGACTATATAAATAGGAATTCTTTTCTTCCGCAGAGGAAAAAAAATGAATGCGCTAAAAGGCGCATCTATGAGGCAAAGGGTTAATTCTTTTCCTTTCATAGCCAAAAGTGCAAATCACACATATTCATGTCTCATTAGGTATATAAAAGCTTTACGTCCATCCTGCTTCAAGCGCAGTAGCGTGTAATTGATTTGCACTATTAGCTATGGAGGACTAGATGAACATTGTTTATGCCTGGATGGCAACAACAAAATAATTATCATCCCACTGATATGCCGATCACATTACATAATTTCCAATAATTATTTAAGGTGAAGGTTTCTATAAGGAATTCAAATGGCATTCAGTGCAGAAGCTGATCAGAAAATGTCCATAGGTACAGACGAACTTGTGCTCGACAGCCACTCAAAAAAGTGATGGTTTAGCAGAATGGAAAACATGACAGGCCTAATGAAGGATATTAGTAAAGCAGAAAGCTCCTAAAGGATCTTTCTTCTTTACTTTTGTCTTGTAAAAAGCAGTGGCATTTGCAGTCATGTGTCTTTAGAGGTATCCATGCTCCATCAAAAGTGGTCGTTTAGCATAATTTTGACTGTACCCAAGATAAAATTCTGACCTGATGCATACTGTTTCCAAAGGGTTAATGCACCAAAGTTCAGATTTGAAATTATAACATTACTGATCTGTCCAAAGAAGTTTCTCTGCTCTGGATCAGGCATGAGTATTTAGGTTCTTTACCCAGAACACGAAAGGAAAAATGTTCATGCTCCGAGTAAAAGAACCTAAATACTCATAACAGTTACTGGTATTTTTATTTTTTTAAAAACAGTGAAGACTTTGAATGATCAGACAGCTCCTCAAGGAGCTTTCTGCACACTTTTCTTTTAGGATTTGACTGACATAACATTGTTTTGCACTCTTTCCTGGGGAAAATTATATAAATTGTATTGTATTTTATAAGCCAAGGTAATAATTCAGATGATAGTTCACAGACGGCAGAGTTTAAAATATAAATATTCAGATTGAAAAGGGTTACCAGTAATACCAATTTTCTTTTCTAATACGTGAATCTATATTCCAACCCTTTAAAGGGAACTTCAACTAGAAACTGTTTGTAAACCATAATTTTGTGTGCCCCTGCTAAATGTAGAGAAATGATTTAACTTTTTTGGATATCATATGATTTTATGTTGCTTAAACAGTATTTCAGTCATATTGCGAAGTCCAGAGAAAGACCCCAGATACCCTTCATACACTGTTCCAGGCATGTATTTTGGGTAACTAAGAACCACTGACCCTACTCAAGCCAGCTGAAAGGCTTCCCCAAATAAAAAGTTGGAAGTGCCCAGATAATGGTGAGGAGTCGGGTAATAATTAGCCACAGTGACTATAACCACTGTGCTGTACTGTCAGTCTGATTTAAACAGGATGTAAGAAAAGATTCCTTTGGCTCGTTCATCCATGGAAGATTTAAATTGAGCTGTGTCCATAAATATGAATCTTTATTTGATAGAGAAATAACATACAGAAAATAGGAGGAAGTATACTCGTTTCAGACACAGGAACAGTGCTAAATTCTTGTGTTACTAAGCATTAAGTTTGACTATTTTGATAAATGAATCTTGAAACCAATGTCATCTTTTATCATCCTCATAAAAAACTGTTATCTTGTTGATTGCACACTTTATGATCAGTCATTTCCAAACTTGTGTTATTTTGTCAGCTGCAATTGGCTAGTGAATTAATCCCTTTCAACCTACATTTTTTAGCAATTGAATCTGAATGTCAAACAGTTTAGATCCAGATCAGGCCACATATTTGAAATTATGGGGCCCAAAATGGTTCACACTGTTTTAGAGGTGGGTACCGCGGAAAATAAAAAACCATGGTGTACCACGGTTTTTAGATAAATACCACGGTATGTACCACGGTTAACCGCCATTTAAACCTACTATCAAATAGACAGGGTGCGATATGGCCGTAGCTCCTAGAGATGGGTACTGAATGTTCACCTTCAAGCAATAAAAATATCAACGAGTAACACCCCACAAACAGTTGTAACTATCAAACTATTTCTGAAATACAACTTTAAAAAATCATCAAACCCAACCATTTACGTTGAACACCCATCACCGTGGAGTGAATGAATTTGTCATTCTATCTATTTCTATCTATAGATAATGCTGGACTTCACTTTCATTTATTATCGGCATGGGGGGGGGGTCTTTCTTCATCACATGCACGAACACAAATGACAACGTAATAAGAATGCATGCAAAATAAACAAAAGATTGGTTGTCAATTTTATTTAACCTTGTTTTATGGTGAAACACGACGTCAATCTATCAAAAGTCTGCTTTGGCTGTCATTCAATTGTTTGTTATTTTCCGAACAATGAATGAATCAACAGTACGACAAATACGATTGGTCAAATGTCCAGCTGTTTACTGTAGGTAGTGCAATATAACCAATCAGCAAGCGTTTCTCAAAGGCAACCTCATTCGTTGTGAATCGGATGTTATCGTTGTAAAAGTAAGTAATCTCCTCTATTGTTCAATCCAAGCTTCGAAGCTCGGTCAAAAACAACCACTTCAGATACGATTTAAAATGATCATTTCAGTTGACAGTCGGTTTATAATGATAAAAATAGTCTGTATAAAATAATTGCAGCCTAATTAGGAATTAAAACTTTACGAGAATAGGATTTTTTGTTGACAATATCACATTGAGAATTGGTCCATTGACATGACCCGGGATAACGTCAGAATAAGATCTGAATCGGGACAAAAGTATCCTCCGAGTCTAACAAGAATAAATACTTTCAAAATTTAATGTATTTATCAAGCTAAGGCTTTATTTTCATCTTAAACCATACTAATTTTATAATTTGTCCGTTTTTTATTCAATAAAAAACATCTATAAAATTACAAGTAAAAACCGGTCTTCTCGGAAAAAACCATGGTTCGTACCACGGCCGTTTCGTACCGTGGTTTACCGGTACACCGGTTAAACCGCACACCTCTACACTGTTTGCAAGGGTTATCAACAATTCTAAAATTTCACCAACAGCATTCAAATTCATTTAACCCATTACCCAATATATATGCCTTTTTTATTTATACCCCAACTGCATGAAAATGCTGCATAAGAAATATTTTCTTTATCCTGGTAAAGTATAGCTTAAAGCAGGCTGAAAGTAAAGTAGAATGTGCCTTAAGGCACATTCTGCTTTACTTTCAACCTGCTTTAGGTGGTCTCCTGTCTTCAAAACTAGAAACAGGCTCAGGCTATGGGGTAGTGGGTTAATAAAACTTGCTTTCACATGACAAGATCCTACACTTGTATATCAAAGCGTACCTCTTTCTCTAAGTATGATGTTAGGGATTCTGTCTCATTGAGTAGAGTTACTACACATTTCCCCCGTATATGAGTGGCTGGCAAGGTTTCTACTTGTCGTGATAGGAACAGCTCTCTGTGCTTCAGCTGGTGCCGGTGCTTTTCACTGATCTCATTCTCTTGTGTTTCTTTGTCATCATCATCATCCAAACTACCATCTGAAAAGCAAGAAATATCTTCAAAAAAGATATTCCGTCGAAAGTTAAAGTTTATTTTGGGAGTGAACAGTATTCATTATTTAAACTTAATACAGGAATTGTACACAAGTTGGCCCAGTGTTAGTCTGATCAATTGACCCCTGTGACGACAAGCTAACTTTTGACGGGTGTCATTCTCTGGGTCTCATGGCAATAGCCCCAAAACAGGGAGGAATAAGTTTTGCCTCATTCCTTAAAATCAGTTAAAATCACACTATTATTGCTAAAAGTCATTTTGAAATCAATTTCTGACCTCAAATTAAGCTTCAGGTTGCTATTCATCTAATTTTAAACTTTTCAAAATACTCCAGCAGAGGTTGTTTTAATGTTGTTTACACGCTGTACACAGAGATGATACACAATGGATTTAAACTAGATTTAAATCTCTGGATTAAAGTCAAATTAAGTGTTTTAAAGATTTTTTTGGTACCAGGTTGGTGTATTTTTGCATCCTGAATCTATTGGTAGTCTTACTTTTAAAAATAATGACTTACTTTTTGAGAAATTTGGTGCCCAACAAAATCCATTGGGGTTTAATTAAA
This sequence comes from Gari tellinella, assembly GCA_922989275.2. Classification (NCBI taxonomy): domain Eukaryota; kingdom Metazoa; phylum Mollusca; class Bivalvia; order Cardiida; family Psammobiidae; genus Gari; species Gari tellinella. The sequence goes on from OV277857.1 coordinate 91,392,299, forward strand.
TAGAGAATAAATATATCCTCCCAAATTTTTAGTCTAAATGCCGGTGTACCGTGAGGACAGCGTCTGGAGTCTAAAAATAGCTCGCTGTACACAGAGTGGACTAGCCCAGCGATAATTCGTCTGTTCAAATTTGGTCAGCACAGCCTTGAACGTTATAATGGAGGTATATATTGAAAATGTTTTGGCAGTCTCTGACCTCTAGGCTTTCGGCCAATGAGAGTGCTGCAGTTCAAGCAAGCGGTCATTGACCAAGATTTCTGATCATTACCGATTGGTTAAATCGTTTCAACCAGTAGGTTTAAAGCGATGACATTCCCGTCTTCGACGGGAACAATAATATATCTTTTAAATTCTAGGTGATATGGACCAAACCAAAATGTTTAACATCTTTAATATGCCCTGGGTCCAAGGTTATAAAGCTTTTGAGTTGAGTCTTATATCGTTCTCAAGCATTTGATTGGTCAGATTTGAGCCTAGGCTCAAATCTGACCAATCAAATGCTTGAGAACTACTTCAGACTCAGCTCAAAAGCTTTATAACCTTGGAGCCAGGACTCCAGATAAGAGCAAGTAAACTGAACATTTCTAACTTTTTTTCATTTATATCTCTATCAAACCCTATGTTGTGATCAATCATTAAAATAACAAGAATAGTGTCACAGAAAGTGACAAATGCCCCCGAGTTGTTTTGTCACTGCAATGTATTCATTTGGCTTTCAAGTAAAATCACAGCAGGTTATGATTGTACTCCTTGCTGTTGTTGTGATGAAAATGTACCAAAAAAACAAGCTTTTTCTAGCTTATTCAAATGCATCATCACCATAGCATCATGACGTCATAACAAGGTTTGTCAAGAGTCATATTGAGGACTAATTTCTAAATTTTAGAAATTATCAAATGATCAAAGAGTCATGGCCAGTTAGGATGAGTTATCTCCCTTCCATATTTACTTGAAAAAATATAGGATGAGTTATCTCCCTTTCCATCCCATTTACCCCTAAATGACCTCTAATGACCTTTGTCAGACATGACCCAAATTTTACTGAGCTCAAGAGCTTCTTGAGTGAGTACACATACCAAATATAAAGTCTCTATCCTATGTAGTTCAAAAGTTATGGCCAAGGTAAAAATTGTATACAGACAAACAGACAGACAGACCAAAAACAATATGCCCCCGACTAAAAATATCTCAAAGAGAAGATTTGGTCTAAACATAAGGAAATTAGTATTTGAAATAAAACCTCTTATTCTGGAGCTCTGAAATATGCTGCGACAACTCGTTTGCTTCGGCATGAACTACTAGCTGCTATATCTGGATAAAGGGATTTTGTTTCCAATACTGAATTTGTTTGTCTCCACTCTCCAACATACCCTTTGCTGTGACAACTCATTAGAATCACCTCTTCCAGATTATTCTAATAAGTATGAAGTAATGGCTAGTTTTAATAGATGGGACATAAGGATTTTAGTATGGTACTTGCAGGGTATCTGTAACATAATGCTAAGGCTCTGCCTACCATGTGCTCAAGCACAGTCACAGGGCTCCAGATAAGAGGGAGTAAACTACTAAAATCAAGCATTTTCTTGATTATTTGGGCACAAAATCCTATGGTGTTACTACTCATTAGAATTGTCTCTTCGAGACGATTCTAATGAGTAGTGACACCATAGGATTTAAAACAGAAATAAAGATTTTAGTTTTTGAAATGCCCCCCTTATCTGGAGCCCTGACAGTCAGCTAGATATATACGGTATTGAATCTTTAAACTAACTCTCACAAACACCACTGACAGTCCAATACACACTGGTGCACCGATACAGTTATACACTGCTTATCTAGTTTGGCTACATCAAAAATGCAGTTTGAACAGAAATACATTTTTCCCAAGTCACCAGGGAGAAAAATTACACAAATTGGCAATCTTTGATACAATGATTGCATAACTCACTAATCCAAAATTGAGCTGTGCGACTACTACTAGTGTATTGACGTTGACATAAATAGTTTCATCTAAGTCACTTCTTGGAAATGGCCTCAAAGTAAAATCAATAGCCATCTGCAACACATGCAACTAATAAAGCAGGCAATATAAATGTGAAGTGAATGTGTTCAGTGTATTGAACCTTTGTGAAATTTTGTTTTTTGTATCACTGCAGCTGTTAGTATTTCTAATGCAGCTAAACCTTTATCTCCTAAACAGAAACAGGGTTACAGATAAGGGGAGTATTTCAAAAACTAAAATCTTTATTTCTGTTTTAAACCCTATGGTGTCACAACTCATTAGAATCGTCTCAAAGAGATTTCTTAAAAGTAGTAAAAATTGTTACAAGTTTACTACATTTCATTTGCACAACATTGGGAATATTTTAGCATCTTGAATATGTGTAGATATAATTTCCTGACTGTTGGTTGTCTAAGGCCCTTAATCTGTTGCACCTAAAAAGGCCCTAAATCTGAAATGGCCAAGTCTGTATGAACCAGTCTCTGCACCTTGAGATCATCCCTAATTACATGAAAACAATGTAAGCTTTGAAAAACCTACACTTCCTAACTTAAACTCTTTACTCCACAGGGAGAGGAGACCACTTAAAGCAGGTTGAAAGTAAACCAGAATGCACCTCAAGAACCATTCTGCTTTACTCTCAGCCTGCTTTATGCTACGATCTGCTAGAGTGTAGGAAATATTTAAGCTGCACATTCATTACTGTTTAAAACAAAACCATTTCTTCAGTGGGGGTATTAATCTGTGACAAGATGGCCATTGGCGCTATATGTAGCACCTGAGTAATATTTATGTATGGCAAATGAGGAATGTTAACCCTTAGCCCGCCAAATAAATTGTCGTCTGCTATATTTCTCGTCTGCTTCAAGTTTGAAAGTGCTTCAAAGTTGCTCAAAATTGCTGAAAATGTTGTCCGAGTGTAAAACAGCTTGGATCCGGATGAGACGCCGAGTTACTCGGCGTCTCATCCGGATCCAAGCTGTTTGCATATGGAGCTATAGTCGTGAGTGGCAGGCTAAGGGTTAACTGAGTTAACTTAGTGGCTATCTATTCTACTGAAACCAGAATACATACATATTTCTATCAGACGGTCTATGACAAAATGTATGGACTCCACTGGTAGTGACCATAGTGTCCTTTAATGCTAAGATTGTTGTTGTTGCTGCTATTGCTAAGGTTTAAAGTCCTGCATAAGCTATATCAGGTGTGTCATCGCATTGTCTCAGGATTGGGACAATGGTCAGCATAATGCCTATTGTTGAATAGACTTTCTTAATGCTAAGAATCTAATAGCTGATGCTTTTAATGGCCATTTTTGGGCCCAGGGGCATAATTTGAACAATCTCGATAAAGGACTTGTAGACAATATTATATGCCTAATATCTAAGCTATGGGCTTTATGGTTTTTGAGAAGAAGTAGTTTGAAAACTTCACTATATAACTCTACGTAAAACTGTGATCCCCAGTGTGGGCCATTTTTACCCCAGGGACATAATTTGGTGCGGCCCATTTTTTACCCCAGAGACATAATTTGAACATTTTGATAAGAGGACCAGTCCTGTAGATGATTCTTTGTACCAAATATCTAAGCTCTGTCTGTGTAATATGGTTTCAGACATGAAGATTGTAAGTTTCCACTGAAAAAATCTATTATTTTAGATCCTGTGACAGGTCTCTAGGTATGCAACGGACCAGAACTATTTCAACAATATTAGTAAAGGACAGCTAGAAGAGTCACCATGCCAAATACCAAAGCTTTGGCAATATTAGTTTCAGAGACAATGCTATTTGAAGAATTCACTATACATGTATAACTCTATGTAAAACTATGACCACCGGGGCAGTCCAATTTTAACCCCTTGGGCATACTTTGAACAACCTTGATAGAGGACCTGTAGATGACACTATGTACAAAATATTTAAGCTCTAGCCCTTGTGGTTTTTGAAAGGAAGATTTTTTAAGATTTCTTTATTTTTTCACTTTGGTTGCCATGACAACCAGAGTTATACATCCTATAAAATTCTTTGAACAACTTTGAAAAAGCTTGACCAAAGAAACGATCTTGTAAAGTTTAGTTGAAATCTATCTAGCCCTATAGGAGCAGATCCATGTCATTTGAAGTAATTGTTAATGACGATGCACAATGGACAACACACATACATGTAGCATGACCCCGGACACACGGTGATCACAACAGCTCACCTTTAGCCTTCGGCTCAGGTGAGCTATAAAGGTGTCCATGTACCTGTGGAGTTTTTAATTTAAAGAGATTTTTCTTGTGATTTCTTGAAACACTCGCTGTTTGATGATAACATGGGCTGTACTTTGGAAATATACCACTCCCTCTCTTTAACAACAAACCAAATAGACAGAATTTGGCTCTTTAAAAATCGGTGGCTGTTTAATGCAGGACAAAGGTAATGCATAAAGCTCATTAAGGAGCTTTCTATGTTATTAATTTCTGCATTATAATTTATACCCCATTTTTGTCAACTGTCTTAAAGACTTACTGTAGGCTTATTCTGAGTGCTGCTAAAGAGAGGGAACTCTTAACAGAAGGAAATTTATACAAACTCTGTAAATACTACTGCTGTAGGTGTTATCTCAAACCCTTTGAACCCTAGTCCCGCATATTGGCGTCCTTTGCAAACAATGTGCATGTGAATAGTACACTTGTCCTATGCAAACAGCGAAGACCCAGATCAGAGGGCTCCTAGGAGCCCTCTGATCATGGTCTTCACTGTTTGTCATAATGCCAAACATTGACAAAAACAACCCTTAAAAGTCAGAAATGGACTAGACAAAAATGGAAACTGGAATTTTCCATTTAAAGTTTCAGGGAGGAAAGAGTTAATTAAGCCACTACAGCTATTCTAATATATATATTTAATTTAATATTAGTATAGGTTAACTAATAAACTAACTTTCAAACATACGTGCACATGTATCATGTATGTAGCATAACATGGAATGCCAGTAAGTTAACTTAACCATTTCCTCCACAGAAGCAACTAGAGACTTCTCTACCTACTCCTCCACAATCCACATACATGTTAATACCACAAATGAAGATTCAACGATGCCATTTAATACAGATCACAGCTTGAGGCAAGATAAAAAGGGCTTTCTGTTTTACTTTCATCTTGCTTTATGCAGTCACCTTAGACAATAGGCGTTATACTTTTTTGGCTAGGAAATGTGTCAAATTTGAAAGACCTGATTGCACAATGTCTGTAAAGAAGACTTAAAATCTGAACAGATAACTAAAGATGGATAATGGCCTTACAAACACCTAATCTTGCAAGAAAAGTGTCCCAAATACAAGCTAATAACAAGAGTGCTAAATTGGCACAATATACGTCTGGCAGCAAGGATCATCATGCATATCTTTAGCATTTCTAAAATTGTATGTTCCCACTGGTTATTTAACACAATACCCAATAAATATGCCTTTTTAACGCCTTTAATTTATTCCTCTACTGATGAAAATAGTTCCAATTTATAGTTATGAGTAATTGAGAATGCAATATAAGAAATAACTCCTATATTCTAGAAAATGGTAGCTTAAAACAGACTGGGAGTAAAGCAGAATGTACATTGCTTTACTTTCAACATGCTTAAGTGGTCATCGGTCTTCAAAACTATGAAATGGTTATGGGGTTATGGGTTAAACATTCTGCCAATATGTAAATTGACTTTCCATAAGACTGTGATATTTATTTTTGACAAGCGAAATTTCATGGACAGACAAACAGATTGATTCATAATGCAACCCTCATACAGGCATATGAAAAATGGAACAATGCTACATGAAGCATTAGGAGTTTCGTAAAGTGTACAATGTGTTTTTGTATCAACTGTCTATATTGCTTAGCCTGCTTAAATTATTGATAAATGCACTGATAAATGTGGAGTGACAGTTGCTTCTTCAACAACAAAACACTAAACGTCTACACTAACATTGTGTGACATGTGTATAGATCTGAAAGTTTTGAGATCATAGCTTTTGACATCTTGACTTGTCTAACTGGCCTACATCTATAAGTTAAAGCCGTTCAAAAGTAAAGCAGAACGCACCTTAAAGTCCATTCTGCTTTACTTTTTAGCCTGCTTTAAGTTGCCATAGCTAGGATATAGAAAAATATTTCTGATGATACATATTCATGTCTGTATAAAATTGGACTATTTTCTACAGTGAAGGAAGAAATCAAAGGCATAAAAGGTTTAAGGGCATATATATTGGGTAATAAGTTAAGAGGGAAGGGATGGGATGGGGAGATTTTGCTGGACAAATGCTCTTAAAGGAGCTCTCTGCTATACTGTTTTACTGTAATAAATACTAATTACAGTATTTCAGTTGTATGTAGATGGTGCCTCATGTTTCTAGGAAGAATTCTTTCACTTAACACTTACTTTAAGTACAGTCAAAATCACACTGATGTACTATCTATTACTTGCTTGTTTAACCCTTTACCCAATAGCATGTTTCTAGTTTCAAAGATAGGTGGCCAAAATAGCCCATTTAAAGCAGGTTGAAAGTAAAGCAAAATGCGCCTTAAGGCGCATTCTGCTTTACTTTCAGCCTGCTTTAACCCTTAGCCTGCCACTCATGACTATAGCTCCATATGCAAACAGCTTGGATCTGGATGAGACGCCGAGTAACTCGTCGTCTCATCCGGATCCAAGCTGTTTGACACTCGGACAACATTTTCAGCAATTTTGAGCAACTTTGAAGCATTTTGAAACTTGAAGCAGAAGAGAAATATAGCAGACGACAATTTATTTGGTGGGCTAAGGGTTAAGCTATAATCTGCAAAGAAACTGAAAATATTTCTTATGATACATATTCATGACTGTATAAATTGGAACTATTTTGTTCAGTGGAGGAATAAATTAAATGCGCTAAAAGGCGATTCTATGGGGGGGGAAGGGTTAATGTTTATGCCATCCCCACTGTCTTGTTTAAACAAAGTTTCAATAACTTTTCATGCCATAATTTAAGATATTACTATGTTGGTGGTTAAAAAAAAGACTGGTTTTGTGGTTAACTTCATATAAAAGTACTGCAATGGTACTTATTTTGACCTTTTTTACTATTTTTTCCCATAATGTTCATAAAGTGATTCAGAAAGAATTTGTTGCTTTTAAAGCAGACAGTGGTTTTGGAATTACTTAATAATAGAATATCATTTGATAAACATTACCAAGTACAGTATTCCAGAATTTAGCCAAACATTTGCAACATTTTCGCAGAGCACCTCGTCGCTTAACTCTTTCCTCCCTGAAACTTTAAATGGACAATTCCAGTTTCCATTTTAGTCTAGTCCATTTCTGACTTTTAAGGGTTGTTTTTGTCAATGTTTGGCATTATGACAAACAGTGAAGACCCTGATCAGAGGGCTCCTTTCGGAGCCCTCTGATCTGGGTCTTCACTGTTTGCACAGGACAATTTTATTATTCGCATGTGCATTGTTTGAAAATAACGTCTATATGCAGGACTAGGGTTCAAAGGGTTAAAATGTCTGCCAACAATTAAATATTTGGTCATTCATATATTCATATTTATGCAACTAAAATTTTTTTTTTGGCTGAATAAAAGGCTGATTGCATAACTGTAGGAGGAGTTATATGGACAAAGTATTACCTTATACATGAATGGATAAATTAACTAACGAAAGCATGAAGAGATGGATCGATAGGGATAAACCAGTATGTCCTCTTTATATTGGTAATCACTGCAGGGACATAAACATTTCTCTATTTAGGACAGGTGACTGCAAAATTCGGGTGAAAGTAAAACAGAAAGCTCCTAATCGTTTTTTTTCATCCTGCTTAACTAGAGCTCAACTGCCAACAACTTAGCTATCAACTAGCATTAATGTATTTTGTATCCGGATGTCCTTATAAAGAAAGATACCCCGGGGTATCAGACCTGGGATCAAACCAGGGTCGCCAAATTCACAGTCCTGCATCCTAACATGTTGCCATACAAGCATGCTTGTACAGCAAAGCCTTACAAGTAATGATAAACAAACACAATCTGAGATACTCCCCGGCAAGTCGAAATTATGTCCCGAATTTCAATAACCATGGGTATGTGAGTGACAGGGAGTCGAACTCTGAGCACACCCTGTAACAGAAACCATGTTGAGCACCATATGTTGCCAGTGTTCTTATAAAGAACCATACCCGCTCAGACTCCGGACTAAAGTTTAAACCCGAGTCTCCAGGTTGACATGCACCATACTACATCGTTATAAAAACATGCTTGTACAGCATGGCCATACATTATTAAGTGATGATAATTTGAACATACACAGTGACACCGTGACAGTATTACCATCAATAAGTCTACTTTGGAGTGTTTGTTATCATCTGGTTTGATATTACCCTTAAGTGAGCAGTTACCCACTGTCTGATAGCATCAGTGTGTGTTTAACTATTAATTGTAAATCTTTATCAACCGACAGGAATTTTTCAGCAATTGATAGCTATTAAATGTTTGCAGCCCTAAAATGGGTTTTATTTCCAAAACTAACTTAATAACTTTTACATTATTTTTTGACTTATAAATCTTTTTCATCCAAATAATGTCAGAAATTTCATTTCTGCAAGTTGTCTTCCTAATATAGACACATATATATATCCGTAAGACGAATCACTTTTTTGTTAATAATTGCCACAAAAGGAAAGCATTGCATCATAATTTTAACTTTTATATTCAACAGTTCCAATCTTACTTTGGTTAAAGTTTGGTAAGTACTGCTTTACACCCCTTTCAGGTATCACTAGCAGGGGAACTTATTATGAGATGCACTTGGGATTGAACCAGGCCTGTCACTTTATCCTGACACCGACAAACCCTAATTTTAATGCTAACCCGAAATCCTGAGTGCTAAGGAGGGAAACAATTACTACCATTTTTTTTTTAAGTCTTTTGTTTGACACAGCTGCGGATTAGACCCGCAACCTCTGGCAATGGAATAGGACGCTCTACTGCTGAGCTATGCAGTCAGTCTTCCTGTTATAACCATTTCCTGACTCAGCTGCCAGCATGGGAGAAAGGCTTTCATAGTGTTGAGTATATAGGTTCTTTTACTCAGAGCAATAGGTTTTTTCCTTTACCTTGGAATTTTCGGAGATGTCACATCCCCTTCATCGGCAAGACTGCACTCTGGCTTGGATCACCTGACCGGTGAGTGGTCACGTGATACGAGGAGACCGTCATACACCCGCGGTAGCTCCAGTCCCTCGTCCCTGTTAAGTGACGGCTTGCGCTGTTTGATTTCTATTGCCTCCTTTACTTTCCTTTTCCAAAAATTGTCTTCCGAGGTTAAGACTTTAGTTTTGTCTGGTTTGATCTTGTGCCCAGTAGCCTCGCAGTGTTCATGAATAGCAGAGGATGTTCTTGTGATGTGTTCTTTAATTCTAGTGTCTAATTGTCTAGCTGTCTCGCCCACATAATCATGTTCACAGTCCTCACACTGGATGTGATATATAACACCACACTTTTTCATTTTGTCTGTGCTGTCCTTCACGTGGGTCACTTGTTGTCTGATGGTGCTATACGGTTTGTGGAAAATGTTGGCTCCATGTTGCCTACAAATCCTTGCGAGTACTTCTGATGTCCCTCGGATGTACGGCATTCCCACGTTAGGTCTCTTTTCTATACCCCTTTGGTGTTTGTCCACTCTTTTGGTTTTCTTCTTTGGTAGTCAGAAAATCCATTCTGGATATCCATTGGTTCTGAGTGCTGTTTTGACATGTTCAATCTCTTTAAATTTGTCATGGTCTTCTGTTACTATAGTCTCAGCTCGGTGGAAAAGAGAGCGAACCACGGAAAGTTTATGTTCCAGATGATGATTGGACTGAAAGTTCAGATACTGGTCAGTGTGGGTGGGTTTTCTGTAAACCGTCACCCGGGTTGAACCATCATCCTCGACATGTACGCATGTGTCAAGAAATGGGATAGATCCACCTTCCTCTTCTTCTGAAGTGAACTTAATATGTTGGTCAATTGAGTTTATGTGTTCAGTGTATCGTCCACATATCTTAGCCAAAGGGACGGTGGATTTTTGGCCGATTCCAAAGCTTCCTTCTCAAAAAACTCCATATATAAGTTGGCGACTATTGGAGACACCGGAGAACCCATAGCTGCGCCTTGTTTTTGTTGAAAGAATTGTCCTTTGTAAACGAAGAAGGTACTGTTGAGGCACAACTCTAATAATTCCATGATCTGATTGATATCCAACTCTGAGTTTTCTAGAACAATGGTGTTGTTGTTTAACTGTGTGCGTATCACTGTTAGAGCTTTGTCCACTGGAATGGAGGTGAATAAGGCCGACACATCGTATGAAACAAGCTTTATACCTGGTGGCACTTCTAAGTACTTGATTTTTTGTACAAAATCAACACTGTTTACTATGTGGTGTTCAGTCTTCCCCGCCAAAGGACCTATAACCGAGGCAACATGTTTGGCAGTGGCGTAGAGTACCCTACCTGAGCTCGACACTATTTGGTCTGAGAGGGGCATCCTTTTTGTGGATCTTGGGTAGTCCGTACAGTTTGGGCACATTCTCAGCAGTGGGATACAACTTGTGATACAGTTTGTCTGTCACTTTATTACCTTTCTTCCATTTTTTTAAGATATTCACTAACTTAGTTTTCACTGATTTTGTGGGGTCTTTCTTAAGGGGTTCATATGTGTCTCCTCGTATCACGTGACCACTCACCGGTCATGTGATCCAAGCCAGAGTGCAGTCTTGCCAATGAAGGGGATGTGACATCTCCGAAAATTCCAAGGTAAAGGAAAAAACCTATTGCTCTGAGTAAAAGAACCTATATACTCATGCCTGATCCAGAGCAGAGAAACCTCTTTGGAAATTTCATAGTGTTGTTTTCAAGTTTCCATATTCAATTAATTTATCCATCAATACTTATTTTGCGATAAAATTATCAGAACAATTTCTAAAATACTTCACAGTTAGCCCTTGTTCAGATGTCGGGCATCTTATATCAACAGAAATGATTGTGTGAGAAGTAGAAAACACTACATAGTAAACACTGTAGTAAAACTTCATGAATGAATGTGTTCTCCACCAATCAGCTAGAGGCAGAAATGGGACTATTTTCACCATGCTCTAATTCTTATGGATCATTTAATCTTTCTTTTCATTTATTTTAGCTTAATTTGTGATCTGTGTACCATTTCCTATGAAATTGGTATGGGGAAGTTTGGAGTAAAGTCCTACTGCACATCTCTCATTCATCTTGCACTCTTTCTTTAAATTACTTACTTTGGTGCTTATCTGCCAATAATGTCAGTGAACTTGAAATGTCTCGTCTTCTGTAAAAGCACATGACTTTGGCTTCAACATTGCCATTTGGTGTCTGAAACAGAAAACATCTCAATCTGAAATCTGACTTGCACCATTCATTAACTGAGCAATCAATAAACCATTTACCTATTCTTTAATCTGCACTAAACTCCCTGTGGGAACCTCATCCTTTAACTGCTGGTTTCATGAAATTTAAAATAATGTAAATTGGATAAATGGGAAAGATGTGTACCTTGTTCAGCTCCTCTATTCTTCTGATTTGGTATGGGGCTGTTGAAGCCGTCTCAAAGAAGACGTAATCTGAAAGATTGAAAACAAAAATTGCCTTTGTGTAAATATCCCAACAATAGCAGGGACCCTTGAAAAGTAGTTCTTAAATGAGTTTGCACTTACGAAAATGACCAAAAGGTTCGAAATACTAGCAAAATTTTACAAGCAATTTTTGTTAAACAGTTCAATAACAAGAAAATACGATTTCCGAAACATTTCAAAGAAAGTTAGCAAGATCGGGTTAAACTTTAACCAAATCACCCCCTCCCTTGTGTAGGGCCCCATTTCAACGCCGGTTGTTTGCATCAAAAGTACGCTTTTTATTTAAATTCTGAATCGGCCAAATTATTACTATATCTATTTGATTGATAACAGCATGACTTTTAACTCGCAAAATATGTTTATATAGCAACTATACGATAAAACTAAATTCATATTCCTACGCGCTGTTGTAAAAATGGGGGTCCCCAAACTCACGCTACCCTCGTAAAATAACATACCTCCAACTCTGTACATATTTGCCGCCATTTTTGAAATTATATCCAATTCTTTATGTACCAAAACACTGAAATATCACTAATTTCAACTTTATACAGTAAAAAGTGACCATGAGTTAAGTCCACTTCAGTCACCCCCACACGACAGTTCGTGGAGTCGCCATTTCTCTAGGCCTACTGTCTTCCTCCTCTTTTCACACATGACGTCACCAGTCCTTCGGCAGCGTTCGGTTTTTGATTTCAATACACACTTCGATGATGCTAGATTGAAAGGTAGGCATGTGAGATGTCTGCGGGTAGGTATTTTCACACACTTTAATTTGAAAACTACCATTTTTTGCATTTTTAAAATATTTGGTATTTTTATTGAAAAAATCGATTTTATTTATGATTTTTAATTAATTTAGATGCTTTGTAAGATAAATTAGGTAATTTACAGAATCACCGCCTAATTGGTCAAACGTAATTGATATCCTCTCCTAAAATTCAAAGAAAATAAAAACAAATATTTAGGACGAACAATACGCCACTGATAAGAAGTAGTATAAATTCAATGCGATTTATACTACAATCAGCGAGTGAACTGGAGCCAAACTGATTCTGGAAACTTACTGAAACTACAAACGATTCTAATAAAAGATTATCAATCAAGGTATTTAAATGTGCCAGCCATCTAGTTGTAAAATCGAAAATGAATAGTCTCATTGATAAAACAACGAAGCAGTATACTTGAAGCAGATGTCATTTTAGGCCAGAAAACGATATTTCCTTGATAGTACGGCCTAAGTAGGCCTATTTATAGTATGCATTAGTCATGCCATATTGCATGTGCAGTTAAAATTTCGCTTAGCGGCTGCTTTTAAAACCATAAATCGAGACTTCTTAAGACAGGTGACTGCTTAATGCCGAACATAAGTATTATAGGATAATAGGAATTTGCCTAGCAATAATCTGCCAGTTGTATTCAATTCTACATGTGTAGGCCTACTTCTTTATCTTATTTTAACCGCTTCACGAAAGTTTGACTGTAAAGCACATTGGCCTATACAATATCGTCTGCTTTGTTAATGTCGTCTGCAATTTATTTGTAACATTTTATTATAAGCCATGTAGCTAGAAAAAAAATCTAAATATGAGAGTCAAACAGTTTGGATCCTGACCAGGCACCACGTGTCGCGGCGTCTGATCTTGATCCAAGCTGTTTGTAATTTTGAGTAAAGTCGCGACTATAGTAGGCGCAGGGTTAACCTGAAAATTAAACGTTATAAGTCAACTGTTTAAACTATTTTCAAGCGATTTATCAAGCAGAAGTCTGGATATTGCACTGGGGGTAATATTTGTTTTATATAATGAACATAATTTGACTACACTCGAAATTTCAATACTGTAATTCGATCTCGTATAAGTCAAACATAGCCATATTTCAAAGTTAAAACGTGGCTTCATGTGGACGCAATTTTTTTTTTAAAAAAAAAATCAATTTTTTTCGAGAAATCATTTGACGAATCGATAACGTTTGACAGGTCAACCGAATAAATCTAACAAAAAGGATGGACACTGAATGTTTGACAGATGACTGCTTAATTCAAGACACACGTAAAGCAGAACGCTTCTGGGGAAGTCTTTATTGTTTTATCTTTGCACTGCGTTAAGCTACCAGCTGTACTGAAGACTGTCAATAACATGTTTTTGTGTGGCCCCTAACTGCAAGGTTGACTCAACCAGTTTGTCAACAGCGGATTTTTGCTGGGGGTTGGGTGAAGGGGTGCGCTTCGGTGCCCCCTCTCTACAACAATAATCAACTGGAGAAAATTATTGTGTGTTGTTGTTGTTCGGATGGAGTTGTTATAGGAGCGACATTTAATACACTCAAACTGTTTGTCATTCGGTTTATTCCGTCAAAATGTCCAATACGTTACTATGAGGAAAAAATGGCAAACGACAGTTTAACTTTTAGTAGACGATGTTACAGCAGTGAAAGCGTTAGACATAATAGGCTTGTTTGGAGAACAGCGACAAGGGTTGTTGTAAGGAGGGAATCGTTATTCGGAGGGCCGCTGTAGAGAGGGAGCACTGTGTATAAAATATGGACGAACGTACATAAATATGTTTTAGGATACACAAGAGCTATCGGACACTGCATACAGCAGGGCTGCCATAACTTGACATGAAAAATCCTAAGATTTCAAAATTTGCATTTTTCAAGTGCGATTTTACGAATCGTACCTTTACCCCATAGCTTTTTTCTTGTTTTGTTGACATGCGACTACTTAAAGCAGGCTGTAAGTAAAGCAGAATGAGCCCTAAGGCGCATTCTGCTTTACTTTCAGCCTGCTTTAAGCTACCATGAACTGGGAAAAAATCCGGAGAATTAGGAAAAATCCGGAGAAATGGCAGCCCTGATACAGTTTAAATATAGTTGAGACAATGTATTTTTCATACGTCATCTATAAACAGGGTCTTCAATGTCCGAGAGCACATATTTCTAAAAAATTGAAATAGAGGATAGCTGGGTGTGTGGGTGGGTGTGCATGTGTTAAGATATTTATTTTACACTATTAGGTCCGTCCATATTTGTTCTGTTACAAAAGATACACTTGAGAAAAAAAATAGAATTGTGTTCGACTACCGGTATTTCTTTGACAAGTACATATATTATCATGAAAATTTCCGTTTGTTTGGACAAGTGAGAGACTTCTGAAGAGACATTATTTTCATAATTCTATTAATATTTGATTTGAATAACTAACACACCCAAGTATGAATTTATAACATTACATTTCAACGTTTTGGGTTTTTTGTATCGCTACTGACTGAATTGGAAGAAAAAAACGCATAGTGCCAGATCTTCCTATTAAACTCTTCCTATAGCATTGAATGAAAGTAAAAGTGTGTGTGCTGATGTTTGAGAGAACATAACCAAATGCATTAAAAAAAAGACACCAAAAAAATCCACCATTTCTTCGATAGCTACTGGCTCCACTTCATATACATGTACTATAAAAAGCAGGCACAAGTAGCCTTAACCCTTTACCTCATATCATGTTTCTAGTTTTGAAGACAGGTGACCACTTAAAGCAGGCTGAAAGTAAAGCAGAATGTGCCTTAAGGCACATTCTGCTTTACTTTCAGTCTGCTTTAAGCTAAAATCTGCTAGGCTAAATAGAATAGTTGTTATAGTAATTGTTAATGAGGGTATAAACTGGAACTATTTTCTTGAGCGTAGGAATAAATTAAATACGCTAAAAGTCGCTTCTATGGGGGAAAGGGTTAAGACGCATTCAGCATCAATACTTTCTGCCTGCTTTAAGCTACCATCTGCTGGAATATAGAAAATATTTATTATGATACATGTATACACGTATATTCAATCATGGCTGTAAAAATTGAAACTATTTCGTCAGAGGAGGAATAAATTAAAGGTGTTAAAATGTGTATCTATGGAGTAAAAGGTTACGTCTCTATACTCGTCATTTACTAACCGTTTAATTTACATGTGAAAATTACCCTTGTCTTATGGAAACATTGTATACTCAGATCAGAGTGCTCATAAGAAGTTATCTACCCATTACTACACTGTTTGTCATTTAGAATATGTATCTTAAAACAAAAAGCAACCCTAAATCTTAAAAAATGGAAGTTAGACTTAATTGAAAACAGGAATTTGTCCATTTAAAGTTTTAGGGACGATAGAGTAATCGTTTATACAGAACAAAAACTACCAAAGAGTTCTGCAGAACTCTTTGGTAGTTTTTGTTCTGTATAAAATGATTTTGTACTTTTACTTATTGCCAAATGGTATCGTCTGATTTAACCAAACTCTTCACTACCGCTATTGTCTGCATTGATACTATATTGTCTGCAAATATTTTCAAAGTTAAATTTAGACTGAATACATATCGAAACGAGCGAAACGCGGCGTCTGCTCAGGATCCAACTATTTGCAAAGTCGTTCATTGGCGCATTCAGAGATGAAAGAGTTAATCTTGTTAAAACTTGTGGTTGGACACATTAACTTATATTTATACTTTGTGGTGTTGAACTATTACATTGTGTAAATATATATGAGTAATAAAATATAACATATGTTTAAACAAGCTTCAGTCCAATGGTTATTTAAAGCAGATTGAAAGTAAACTCGAAATATTCCTACATATAATTAAGAGCTTTCTGGTTATATTTAGTATCCGGCTCTTATAACTTTATATAATCTTTAATCATGTCATAAGCATTAAAAGGGGAATGCTAAAGGCGTGAAAGGGCACTTCTTTCGAGAAAAGGGGACTGTATGTATATATATGCGACCTTATTTCCGCATTTATTCTGCCTCTTGGAGCATCGTTTAGAACTGTTGACTACCAGATGTCTTCGTACATGACATATCAGCGAAAGCAAGCATTCTTTAGAGTGATGGTATAATGGCACAGTGTTACCGCGAGTTGCTCCTCTTCACCCAGGGGTTAAAATGGGTACCTGTGAGGGTCTGAGCCGGTACTGCGGCTGCTTTAGCGCCATATGTTAGCGGGAACCTATGTTAGCAGTGCTCAATGGCTCAATGATCAGGGGGTAAATGTACAGTCGGCTGAGCGGTCATTCGGACTGAAAGTAGACTTTAACTGGTACTTTACTTTACCTTTTTTTACTGCTATAGTCGAACTTCGACAGCTCGACTCTTCTAGCACTAGTTTATCAATTAATGTACATGTATCTACAATAATAAACATATTTACTTTTATTATTTTGGTCTCACTTATGTCGAACACATCCCTATTTCAAAGTTAAAAAACGTAGCTTCTTAAGTCGGACATATCCTTATTTCAAAGTTAAAATGTGGCATAGCAACATTTTAACTTTGAAATACTGATATGATTGACTTATGCGAGTTCGAATTATCGAAGTTTAATTGTACTAGAAACACTGATAAGATAAACTTCGATTATCAATCGAAAATTTAAAATCGATTATTTTAGATTATGGACGACACTCGGAAAACACTAATAACAAATCAAGATTATTGTGATCTAACTTCTAGCAATCGCCTTTTTCAAGGATGCTATCGTTATATTGATTTTATTTTCAGACGGGAAAATTAGACATGACCTGTAAGAGGAGAAAAGGGTGAAAATCAGTTTGGTATGATATCATGGTTTGCAACAGAATGTCACTAATATAATTGATATACACACAACCTGGTTCCCTAAGAAAATACAGCGAAAAGTATGGCAAGAAAACGGGAGGTTATTGGTTAAGCATACGATCTGTGCCAGACATTTTCTATTTAGGAAATTTCAATTCAATGCAGGCCCTTCACAATTTTTTAAGTAAAAACAATAAAGCCATGTGTATTACAGCGTTCCCTCTCTACAACGGCCCTCCCAACAACGGTTCCCACTTTATAACGACGATTGCCGCTGTTCCCAAAGCAATATTATTATGCCCAACCTTTTCACGGCTGCAATATAGTCTATTTAAAATTGTCGTCTGCTGTAATTCTCAAATTTAAATATGAGCCATTTTGACAGAAAAAACGTAATGACGAGTGGCAAACAGATTGAATCCAGATCAGACACCGCGTAACGCGGCGTCTGATCTGGAATCAAGCTGTTTGCAAATGTAAGCCAATTTCCCGCCCTATAACGACTCCCTCCGAACAACGCATACATTTGTTGTCTCCTATTGGTGCCGTTGTAGGGAGGGAGCGCTGTACTGATACAACCATAACTACACGTCCTACGACAATATCCTTTTAGCTTCATGATTGTCCGCTGCAACATGTTTTAATTCTATGGTTTTTTAAATTTGAAACCGTGCGTATGGATCCTGACCAGACGCAGCCGAGGAGCACGGCGTCTGGTCTAGACCAAAACTTTGCAAATCTGTGTAAGATGCAGGGGAACCTGGACAACTCAAACTTTGTAGTCGAACTTATCCTTATGTCGAAGTTAAAAAATGTGACATAACCACATTTTAACCTTATACTCCATAGATTGTTTCTAGCATTGGAAATATTCATGCAGGCGCCCACTTTTAAACTAAACCTACTTTACTTTGCTAGAATATGAAAAAATAGTTCTTATGACATATTTTTTACTAAATTGGAACTATTTTTTCAGCGGATGAATAAACTAAATGCGTAGAAATGTGTATCTATGGAGTAAAGGGTTAATTTTGAAATAAGGGTAAGTTTGCTTGAAGCAACTTCCAGTTATTAGAATTCAAATGCAGATTATGTTCGACTCCAGTGAGTTCGAGTTACCGGGGTTCGATTGCTTATCTCCCATCATCAATCAATCGTTAACTCGTTCACCCTTTAACACATTCAACCCTAGCGGAGAGTAAACTCGTCATTTACAAACAGTGTAGCTATAAAGATTATACTTTTCCCATGCAAACAACGAGGGCTCCTGAAGGAGCCCTGTGATCAGGGTCTACACTGTTTGTCATTTTGAAATATATGGTTAAAATCAACATTAAATTGTCAAAAATGGATTAGACTTATTTTGAAATTGGAATTGTCCATTAAAGATTCAGGTGTGAATGTGTTAAAACTTTAATGAACAATTCAATTTTCCTATTAAATCTAGTCCATTTATCACTAATCATGATTGACTTTCGTCTGATCAGGATCCAAACTGTTTGCAAATAACCGTTATACTTGGGGTAAAATATAGTGGTTAATATGTGTCAGAAGCACAATGTCGATGTCCGACTTTGGGATTTCAGATATTTTATCGAATTGGTTGTCTATCAGGCCTCAATGTTATAAAGCCTTTGAGTTGAGTCTGATATCCTTCTCAAGTATTTGATTGGTCAGATTTGAACATAGACTCAAATCTGGTCCAATCAAATGCTTGAGAACGAACTCAACTCAATCTCTTTATAACCTTAGACCCTGGATACAGAGATAGTAATCATAACATTCAATATTGTTTCTCCACTGTGTCTCTATAAAGACTCGCCACAAAAAGTGTTTTAATGGTAATATTTGTTTGAAATAAATCAATTGTCTAGAACTATAAATAGTTTTTTCAATTGAAACTCAAATAAATCTCATTTGGCTAACCTATAGACCTATACTAAAACCAATTAGTGCGCTAATGGTAGTACATAGATAATAGTGTCAAATGTATCATGCTTCCAATCAGAATTAGTGCCATTGTCATAAGGCTAATAAATTAACATATAATGTAATGTATATATTCTTATTTTGTTTACATTTCGTATTAATATATAAAGAGGTATAGAGACCCTAGATAATGTGGTATAACCCCCTTTTCACTGCCTTAGCCCGAGTACAACGTTTAGGATTCTTAGTTCACGAAAGAAGTTCATTAGAATAGATTATGGACTAATTAAAATAGTTCTTTAAGATTGAAACTGTCACTAAGGTGAACAAACATTCGAAATGTACAAATAACTCTTTAATCCATTACCCCATAAATACGCCTTTTTATGCCTTTAAATTATTCCTCCATTATAGAAAAATGTTCCGTGTTATAAAGTCATGAACATATACCATAAAAATTATTTCTATATCCTATCATATAATAACTTAAAGCAGGCTGAAAGTGAAGGAGAATGTGCCTTAAGGCGCATTCTGCTTTACTTTCAACCTGCTTTAAGTAGTCAAAACTAAAAACAGCGCTTATGGGTTAAATTAGTTTGGATTCTAGTTAGACGCCACGTGACGAAGTGTCTGATCAGGATTCAAAAGAAGAAAGCATTACAGAAAGAAGAAAGCATTACAGAAGTCAACGCTTCTGGATTTGGGTCTAATTCAGACACTAGTCTCTTCATTACTCTCCCTATTTAACGACAATCTACTTGGACTTTAAAATGCAAATGGCTGCTTAATGCAGAATAAATGTATTTTTAAAGTTCCTTCATGAATTTTATGCATTGCGATCGTCCTGAACTAAGCTATCACACGTCTTAAAGACGGACTATGAGGCAGATTTTATTGTCGCTCAAGAAAAGAATAATGTATTGACATGTGTGTCTGAGTGACTATAATTTTATGTCTACCCATTTCCAAGAAAAAAAAATCTTGTAAGCAATTTTGTCTGCTTCATCGTTGTCGTTGGAAACTGTTTTTAAGATTTAACTCTAAAGTCATTCGACTTAAATAAATTGGATTCCGCGTTTTGTGGCGTCTAATCTAGATCTGGACCCAAACAGAACGTTTTAGAAAAATCGTGACTGGCAGTCTTTGGGTGAAATAAACTTGAAGAAGAAAAAACGATTTACGACCCCAATCACTTTCCACATGCAATCAGGACTCACATTAGATCTATCACGAACACACAATTAGCTATTGCTCACAAAACATCTGATATAGGTCTTCACTGGTGGCAAAACCTTTGTGTCGTTCATGCAGACTACAGATTAATTCAGATTACCCTAGCTCCCCCTCCCCATTCTTTAATTAATCCCTGGATACGCGTCTGAGCACTACAGTAACCCTTTCACTGACATTTCATCGTCTGCTTCAATTATGTCGTATGCTTTCATTTTTCAAAATTATATTATGGACAGTTTAAATACGTTCGATATGAGTGGGCCAAACTGTTTGGACCACACTTAGATACCGACTCACTGGGAATCTGCTCAGACTCCAAACTGTCTGCAAACTTCAATACAATTGGGATAAACCAGTGAATCAACTAAAGATTTTTAAATTAAAAAAAATGTCCTTGTTCGTAATTTTAAACTTGCGTAAGATCTATATACACTATAAAAACAACTATAGAGCTTAACCTCTTCACTGCCTTACCCCGAGTGCAATAGTGATTTGCAAACAGATCGGATCCAGACTGTTTGACATTCTTATCAATATTATTAATATTATATAATAAAGTCAAAATCCATAAAACCAAATTTTAAGAAATAAAGCAGACGACAAATGTTGAAAGTAGATGACGCCAGTGAAGTGGTTAAATGCCCTCCGATACCGTGCCTGCTTATTTTAATCAAGCCTCACGTAATCCACAGATATACATGTATACTTAGTTTAAATATATTTATAGAACTGTATATAGTTCTACATGTATAATTTACTTTGTCTAATAACCCAGGCCTTTTGATCTTATCACCCTTTACATAATCATCGTAGGCCGAGTCTTGTCATATAAGTTTCCGACTTAACTGGTGATTATCGATATTTCAAATTCGTGGCGTAACCCTTGTTACTCCCAGTATTGTTAGGCCTTTTCAGTCAAAATCATTAATATTCATACCGAAATCACACACTAGGCCTAGGCCTAGCTGAACCTGTCTGCGCACGCAGAAAATAGTTCTTAAGCGACACTATTCCCATGTGACCCTCACATATAACTACAAAAACACTTATTCTTTCAGCGTATCCCGTGGGCGCCCCGTATTCGTCCATATTGACTATCACATATATATCTTAGTACACATGCCGCCACTTACCTGGGAAACAAACTCACTATGTGTAAATAAACCGCTTAATTAAACTTCATAAGTTACCAAAAAGTCTGGTTCATTGAAAAAGATAAAATTGATTGACAATTATGAAATGATGAACAAAGGGGTGTATTGTTATATAACATCTTAGATTTCTGAAAATGGATTTCGAGTTTTAAAAATAAATCTGCAGTGAGCAGGGAAGGTGCTGCAAAGACAGTCTGTACACCGTATCTGATAACGAAAAAAAATCGATACTGGAAAATAGGCAACTGTAGGCCAGTCTATAACGCAATGCCCCCAGTTGGTCACTTAAAATTGTATGCTTTGTTTCCTGCTGAGGATTGAAGCCAGTCTAAAATATTGATATGCATAGGCGGACACCGCCTTGTTTCCACAGAGGAGGGGGTACCAACTGAACCCCTTAACCCTTGGTGATGACTTAAGTCGACAACGTACAGCAAAATGACAGTAAAGCAGAACACTCCTAAAGGAGTGCTTTACTTAAACTTACTTTAAAGCAGTCAATTGCTTTTAACATTAATTTTTGCACTTTTGGCCATTGCGGAAAATGCAATTCATTAGCACTCATTTACTACCTTACCCCGAGTACAATTGTTATTTTCAAACATTTTGATCCTAGTTAGATGCCGCGTTACGCGGCGTCTGACCAGGATCCCAAATGTTTGACAGTATTCCAATATTTCTTAAATCAAACAACACAAGCCTTTAAAATTGATAAATAAAAGCAGACGACAATTGTTTTAAATTGATGACGTCATGGCAGTGAAGAGGTTAGAGTTCGTTGACCCTTCGAAATTTTTCAGCGTGGGTCGGACTTACACCCGACACCCCCCCCCCCCCCTTTCTCACACAAACTTCACTCTGGATCCGCGCATGTATATTACTCTGGGAACTGGAGACTTGCCTTTCAAATGCTGAGAAAATGTCCTCTGAAATTCTTAACAGAACTCCTTAACAGTTTTTCTCTAGTACACGTATAACAAAACTTCGAAATACTGTATTGTAGAACTCGACATTGAATTACAACGTCATTTCACCCTGGTCACTGTCAGTTTGTCAGCAGACTAAAGGGTTTCGAAGAATTTAAACACGTGATTTAAACAACCCTCTCAAAATACTAGTCCTGAATCCGAGGTTTTATTTTGTGTGTAGATAAAGCTTAATGCGTTAATAAGCTTAAAATACCACTAGATACTTATGCCCGATCCAGGGCTTCCTTTTCTTCGGATTTTTCCGAAATCTTCGTATATTGATATTTATCCTAGCAGATGGTAGCTTAAAGCATGATGAAAGTAAAGCAGAATGCGCTAAGGCGCATTCTGTTTTACTTTCAATATGCTTAAAGTAAATGCGCTTGAAAAATAGAAAATTTGGAAGTCTTAGGATTTTTCATTGATGAAACTTATGGCAGCCCTGTCGATCTAACATACATAGGCAAACAAAATAAAATATGATATATGAGTAATTAAGCATCTTCTAGCTTAATTATGAGGACGATTGAAAGTCATGAAGAACCTCAGATATTGCAAACGTGTAGACCAATATCAGCTCATGCGCAGATCTTGCGATTTTCCTCAGCATTGGGGTATGATCGGGCGAGTGTCCATGACTCATATCCAATTCCCCCAGAAAGAAGCGTCTGAAACGCCCCTTCACACCTGAACACCCGATTTACCAACGAATATTCACCGATGCCCCTAAATACGAGTGGAAACTTAACCCTTTTCATTGCCAAATTTATCACCTGTCTTAACCCTATTCCTTATAGAAGCCCCTTTTAGCACATTTACAATGTAATTTATTCCTCCACTGAAGAAAAATGTTCAAATATAAACAGTCATGAACATATACTGTAGGAAATATTTTCTATATCCTGGCAGGTGGTAGCTTAAAGCAGGCTGAAAGTAAAGCAGAATGTGCCTTAAGGCACATTCTGCTTTACTTTCAACCTGCTTTAAATGGTCACCTCTTTTCATAACTAGAAACAGGCTATTGGGTAAAGGGTTAAACCCCTCGCTGCCATTATATAATATGTTTTTAAAATCGTGTTGAAAGTAGTGCCTAAACTATTATTTCAAGACAACGTAAGATTAAAGCAGTTTGACCGAAAACATTACGAGTGCCAAATACATGTAGTCAGGATCCTGATTAGACCCTGCGTCAAATCTGGACAAAAAGTAAGCATTTGTCGCCTATAACATACGAAAGTGTTTAAGCAAGATGAAAGTAAATAAGATTTCTTCTTTACTTTTATCTTGCTTTAAGCTGTCACCTGACTGAAATGTAGTTGGATTTAGATGATTATTAATTTGCTCTTAAGCCATGACAAGGGATATCATAACCCTTACACTCCCACGCCCAGTGCTTCCTTTTCGAACAAATCAGATAACCACACTTTGCCAAAATTTCACAGGGACCCCTGTCATAAAACTTCGTACAACAAATGTTGTCATAAGTCAGATTATAAAAGTCTTAATTATTTTTTATTTCTCCATCTAATCATGTCTTGTGACATCTCTGTGGAATCGTCTTGAAAAGACGATTCCAAAGACATGTAACAAGACAGGATTGGATAGAGAAATCAGAAATTAAATGTATTTTAAAGTTTTGACTTACGTTAGTTTTTGTCGTACGAAGTTTTATGAAACGGACACGAGGGATGTAAAGTGGCCGAACTCTCTCTTTCTCTCTCTGAATCCGCACGTGTAGCTCCTGGGTTTCGACCACGGCACCAGTTCGGGTTTGCACTGTGCACCATCTAAAGAAAATATACCGTTGACACTAACAACTGGAAAACAGCCAAGGTCCCGATCAGAAGTCACGAATGCTATGTTGCTACTGATCTGGGTCGACACCGTATGTACTATATGTGACGTCTTTCGCGGCCCAATCAACTCTCTCTGTCATTCTAATATCTGCTTCAAAACTGTCGTCTGCTACCAACTTCGGCAAATAAGTTTTGTGTACTTTAAAAAACCCCATAAAATTAGCGTTAGACTAAATAGTTTTGATCCTGATCAGCCGTCGATTTACTCAGCGTCTGGTGTGGATTTATTGTCTGCACATGCAAGAGTCAATATTTGCAGACGACATGGGATGCGTATGGTTAACTCCTTCGTAACTGCTGAATTTTGTAGCAGAAAGTTTGGATCCTGGTGCCCGTTTCATAAAACTTCGTACGACAAGTCATAACTTTAAAATACATTTAATTTCTGATTTCTCTATCTAATCCTGTCTTGTGACATCTCTTTTGAAAAGACGATTCCAAAGAGATGTCAAAAGACAGGATTAGATGGAGAAATAAATAATAATTGAGACTTTTATTATCTGACTTACGACACTATTTGTCGTACGAAGTTTGATGAAACTTTTATGGTCATGCAGATACCGAGTTACTCGTCGTCTGGTTAAGATCCAAGCTGATGAATACTCATTTCGAATCTGAATTTAGAATATAAAAGCAGATGACATAAATTAAAGAAGACGATATCTTTGCAGCGAATTGGTTAGTATTACTGAACAAATTCTCGGGGCTCAACATGCATGTTTATTAGGACAAACGGCTAATAATGATTTTAGATTCTAACTATGAATTGATGGAGAAACATGACACTAGATGTATTTGCAAAAGACACTTCAATAAACATCTCTAAAGGAAACATTAATAATATGTGGTACAAATTATCCCTGTGAGAAGGCAAAACGAGAGAGCGGGTGAGAGACAAAGAGAAAGAGAGAGAAGGAGACAGATGAAGGGAGATGTACATACAGACGTACAGAGAAATATAAAGAGAGGGATGGGGGCAGGACTGAGAGAGATCAAATGAGAGGGACAGTCACAGAGACAGAGTCTGAGAGAGCGGGTGGATGGGAGTCGCACACAGAGAGATACTGATAGAAAGAAAAGAGAGAGAGGGGGTAAGATTCACAGAGAGAGAAAGAGAGAAAAGACAGACAGAGCGAGAGAGAAAAAAAGATAGAAAAGAGAGGGACAAAGAGAGCGCGCACGTGTTTCTGGATAGTTCCGATGTAAGCTATACCATATTCTAGGATATTGAAAATATTATTGAAAAATATGGTGCATAATTCATGACTATATAAAGTATAGATAAAGGCATAGAAAGACGCATTTATAAATGAGGTAATGGGACATAGCACTGTCAACTCTTATGGCACTCGTAATGAGAAGTAACAACTAAGGTTTGATAGTAACAGAAATATTTTACAACACTATATAAAATATACCTTTATCTACATATCTGTTATCTGAGGCAAGATTAAATTATTACAGTGGATAAAACGTTATTCTTTCCCGTTTAAACGCAAACGAAACGCAAAACACTAAAATGCAGAAAAGGCCATTTTTTGACAATTGTGACATACATGTACATCGTTTTAACTTATTTTTTATTTATTATGATGTGAAACATGTATGTGAGTCGTATTATGCTTTATACATGGTCGATCCTTGATCTGTGGACTCGTCGTCACGTATATCACAAATGTATGTTGGCAAATGCTTTCTGATTGTCAAAATAAATCTATCAATCTATAACATATACGCTAAAGTAAGTCAGGTTGTTATACACAAGACAAGCCAGTTATTATGACGTTTTTGCACGTTGACAGCGTCATTACGTCATTCGTTTCCAAGTAACGTCGTCTTGTTATAATGGAAGCCACGTAAAATGAAAGCCCGGTGCAGCTTTAGTTCGGTTACCTGAAGATTGGAGAGGTTCGTGGCAATTGGCATGAGTTAGAAGACGGATGTATTCTCCGAAAGACCGGCTGTACAATACACCTGAAATGACTGGACCTACAGGGGACGCAGTTCTACAGCAGATCCGCCTCGAGTCTATTCTACGTAAGTATGGCCGACTTGACAGTTGTGAGCCGTATGTTTACAGTTCCAAACACGTGACAAGAAAACTGCCGGAGCTAAAGACTCCATTGAGATCTTTGAAGCCATATGAGGATCAATACTGTCCGTATGAAAAGGTTTGTCAGGGGATCGACGTTCCGAACATGGGCCGCACAGGACAGTCGGTAAAATCGGACCGCCGTCACGTTGATACCACCGACGCGTTTTTTAACAGAAATAAAAGATCGGCAATTCCAGGTGCTCCAACAAATGACCCGTACCTTCAAAAACCACGTGACACGGTGGGTGGGTGTAAGTATGGAGGTGCAAACCTGGGACAGTTTGCTTCAAAAGCGCAAAATCAGGACCTGTTCAGACCTTTTTATCCGCAAAAAACTCCGCGACGACTTCCGTGTATTCAGAGGGAGAAAAGTAATACCAAGGATTTGACAAGTAACAAAACCGGCATTCTCTTGATTTCTAAAGATACTGAGTTAGCCAATCACATGACCATTCTAAAGAGACAACGTTCACACGAACTCGCGAAACTAAAATTCAAAGAGACCAAGAAGCGTCAAAAGAAATCCAGACTGGAAAACGAGTTTCACAAATGGGAGCAGGCCCAAGACGAGTATCTGCAAAAAGTGCACTCGCTTGATTCGGATCACCAAATTCTTCAAAATCAAGAAAAGTTCCATGACGTACGACAAACATCCCCCGATGCGGAACAGACGCAGAGGACCAGAATTTCAAATGAAATTCAGCGTGGGGTACAGCGCAAGTTGAAGATGATCAGCAATGGTGACGAAACAATGAAGGAAAAAATAGTACCAGTGTGTAATATGACATTTGAAAAGCATCGCGACATTTTCTATCTAGATAAAACAACAGTACCAGTGACTCTCCCAACTAAAAAGAAAAAATCAAAGAAAAAGCACTCAAAAAAATAAGTAATTTTATTTCATTTTAAGAATATGAAAGAGCAAATGAAAAAAAGAAAAATATTTGATTAAAGCATAACGAGTTAACGGCCATAGAAGTCTATGTTTTACCTAATGCCTTTAACTTCTGCACACTACGGGAGAATAGGTGATACTCGTTGCAAACAGTTTGGATACAGATGAGACGGTTTGGTTACTTGGTCACTTTGGAGCAATATTACAGGGCCCAGATAAGAGGGATTCAACCAAGCAAAACTAAGGTTTTCTCACTTATTTATAAGCACAGAATCCTATGGTGTTACTACTCGTTAGAAACGTCTTTTCGAGACGATTCTAATGAGTAGCGACACCGTGGGGTTTAATACAGGAACAAAGCTTTTATTTCTTTAAATACTCCCCTTATCTGGAACTCTTAACAAAGCTATTTCAACACTGATGCTATTGTCTTAACTCATCGCCAAATTTACCGTAACGTTTAAACCCCAATTACCGCCATATTGTCGTCTGCTTCAATATTGATGTCTGCAACATTGTTTCAAAGTTAGATTTAAGGCAGCACGACCAACGTAATTTCGAACCGAGCGTCAACATTTTTGGATTCTGATCAGGTACTGCGTTACGCGATGTCTGATCAGGATCCAAACTGTTTTCAATGGCGCCCTTTGGCGTCATTGCCAGTAAAAGGGTTGAAGAAAAGTATACAAATGTATCATGTAATTGTTGCAGATGACACAGTCGACAAATACATGCATGTAGCATGCTGAAGTTTAAACCCAATTCCTTGAGTCTGAGTGCGTTCTCAAACATTTGATTGGTCAAATTTGAGCCTAGGCTCAAATCTGACCAATCAAATGCTTGAAAACGATTTCTTACTCAACTCAAACGCTTTATAAGCATGGACACTAATCTGCACCAGAACGTAAAGCATAGCAGGACCTGATTAGATGAATCTTGTGTGTGTGTGTGGGGGGGGGGGGGGGGGGGGGGGGGGGTTGGCTTTGAAGACGAGTGTTCTTTTCAAAGGTATATTGTACATTGTTTGTAAAGAAGGAGTATACGCGTCACTGGGGTCGGTTCGGTACCTCAACTTTGAGCCCATTTTCTGCCAGGATATCGTCGGTTAAAACTTGTTTGATTTTATTTCGCTAATTTTGATTTAACACTTTCCCCCATAGCCTGTGTCTAGTTTTGAAAACATGTGACCACTTAAAGCAGATTGAAAGTAATGCAGAATACGTTTTAAGGCGCATTCTACTTTACTCTGTCTGCTATAAGCTACGATCTGCTATAGGATATGAACAATATTTCTTGTGTTTCACATTCATTACTGTATAAAATGAAACTATTTTCTTAAGTGGAAGAATTAATTAAATGCGTAAAATGGTGTATCTATGGGGTGAAAGGTCAAGGCATTTGTATTAACCCTTAGCCTGCCACTCACGACTATAGCTCCATATGCAAACAGCTTGGATCCGGATGAGACGCCGAGTAACTCGGCGTCTCATCCAGATCCAAGCTGTTTGACACTCGGACAACATTTTCAGCAATTTTGAGCAACTTTGAGGCACTTTGAAACTTGAAGCAGACGAGAAATATAGCAGACGACAATTTTTTTGGCGGGCTAAGGGTTAAAGCAACATCGATATGATTATCAAACAAACGCTGGGTCCTGATAAGACACTTTGTTTCACGCGTCTTATCTGGTCTTGATTAAAACTCTTTGACGCTTGTTTCGACGTTTCTTCCTTCAGACTACCTAAAATCTTAATTTTTTCAACACCGCGGCGTGGACATTTTTTAAAATATACTCATTACATTTGCAAACAGTGTAGACTCTGGCCAGGGTCTACATTATTTGTAAATTAAAGGAGTATTTATTAAAATACCAAGAATTCCAAGTAGACTGGTTCATGTTTTGGTAACTAAAATGATCCACAAGGGAACCTTATAACTCACAAGAGTTACTTAGAGTTGAAATAGTTAATTCGAAAACTATTGATAAGCATTATTGCGTGTTGTTTGTTTTCGGACTGTGGGTTTGTATCGGCATGGTAACAGCCAGTTGATGTGTTCTCCATATGCACGCATATGTATTTTATCTCTACAGCATATTATACGTGCGGTTTTTTGGCCTACGGGTTGTTTACAACCCGTATGGTCAGTGTAGTTTACCAACTTCGTCCTTCACGTAGCTATCACGGCACACAACAGTTCTACTGCTAAAACCCAAAAATATTTTTTCAGAAAAGCTTGTGGCCTTTTGTTTACCTTATTCATTCAAACGCTACACAACATCATGAGATAATGGCATCTAGCCGTGGATTTAAAAGGATAAATCAAGCTGACTCCGTTTTTATACAGCAGATTGAAGGCTCCCTCGAGGTGAACAAAAACTTTACATCAAAAACACCAAAATACCTTCTTTTTGGGGAAAGATTGTGGCCGTGTTTTTGCACTATTCGTTAAAAGCCTTAACAACCATGTGTAATCGATGTATTTGGTGATGATAACGATAATGGCTGTTTATATATACGCATTAATCAAGCTTGTGGCCTTTTCGTCTTGAGAGTAAGGGCTATTAGAATTAGTACGATTGCTATTGCCAATCGCCCATTTACCGCCTACTGGCTACTGGCGGATAAAACATAGTCCATCCAGGTAGAACCGACAGCGGAGTGATTTCTACGTAAACACCCGAATGTTAAGTAGCCAATCAGAACTTCCTATAAGCAAGATGTAAACACAGTCGATAGCTAATATTACACACTGCATCCATGTGTTAATTATGTAATTGCGAATAGCCCGTATGTATAATGGGGACTAGTAGTGAATTGACCCTTCTGCAAATCCTTGATTGACAGACCGAACAGATAGCGATCGACCAATGAGACCGCCGCATTTGCACACACCCCTTCGATACCAAAGCATCCGCCATTTTGTCGGGCAAACAATACAGGCAGCTTACCAAGCGTGAGTACACGCATATCAATGGCTATAGATTTAAATCTCGCCTTTGAAAACGTGTTGTAAACGTGACAATGGTTAACAAAAGATGTGTATATGGACTGTGTAACACTGACAGTCGGTATCCAGAAAGGTTAGAAGGCGGCATCAAGTTTTTACCGTTCCCGAAACCCAAGACTCAGTTGGAAAAATGCAAACGCTGGATCAAAACGTGTGGTCGACCTCATGATCAACTCAACGTGAACAGGATAACGAAGTACACCTTCATATGCACGAAGGTTTGTTTATTTCTTGCGAGTTTGTTGCATTATACTTACACTAGTCAACTCTAAATACCCGGTAACTCCGTTCTATAAATAGCACATTAAGCCTTAGTATGCTATAACTTATATAAGCTATATTATGGGTAACTAGCGATAAACCATCCGACAGGCCGTACATACATGCATATTAATATTTCAAAGATGTGTAAACATCTTAATTCCAAAGATACACATTTATAAACAGATTAGATTCATGGCTGATCAGGACCTGGGTGAGCAGACTCAGCTGTCTGCTTATGAAGTTATGTAGATTTATGTGCATAGATCTATGTTGTGGGAAGAAAATCATAAAGCAACATACGTCGGTTGTTATACCTTTATCTCTTTATTTCAAATACATTTTAAAAACAGAGTAGACCCCTGATCTGATGTCTCTAATATTTCTACCATATACATTTAAATTGTAGACCCGGATCAGACAGCCCCTGGGGGAGCTGGCTGATTAGGGTCTGCACTGTTTGCTCAAATAAAGTGAAAGCACAGAATTTACATTTCCACATACACCCTAGGCATACATTATGTTTAATTGTTTATTTATTCTTTCAGCATTTTGTTGACATTTCTGGACCCACCAAGGCATTTCCCGACCCATCTCCAGCTGATCCATATACACCAACATCAAAGACGCCGATACCAGTTCGCAAGTCCCCTTCAAAGCGACGACGGTTGTTAATGCAGAGCCCTACCAGGTTAGACATTATGTTTAAATTCTTTAGTTCAAATAAACTAAATATTACTTGATTTGCATAAGCCATTAATAATTCGAGAAATATCCCTCACATTTTCGACAGCTGAGCTTTGTAAATCATGGAATACCTAGGTTTGCTTTGTTTGTTCACGTCCGTTTCTGCCATCTACGCCTGATTCTACCGCTGGCAGCACCCGGCGTTCCCGTTCTAAGCAGGCACATTATTTTGTTTATTACCTGTTGATGCGCTGCGTAACCGAACACAAAATATTAAATATCAACATAATCTACGAATCTACATCGATACATGTAACTGACAGGATCGAAACGAAATTCGGGTCTTTAACTATTGCCGAGTTAAAAGCCGAAATCAGGAAAAGAAATGCCAGACTTTAAGAAGGAAAAGCGAGCTTTTGGAAAGGTATGTGTACAAACCGTAGCGTGTTTAGGTCGAAAATGAAAGTAGAAATACGACCCGGTGTTTAATGCAGGATAGTGTGAAGGACCGTGTGAAGCCATTAGCGAAATGATTGAAAGAAGTTGTAAATTCATGTATTTCACTCTGTATAGTGGTGGGTGGTGCTTTTGTTTTGGATCTCTGTTTCTGGCAAGCGGAGATGTAGAGACCCACGTCGGTGTTTCATTGAGCTCTTTATAACTATAATAAATTCGCCCCGGATAGCGAGCCCGTGGTAATGAAGTTTATTATCATATATTTTCAGACTTTTTACCTGACGAGAAGAACAAAAGTTGAAAACTTTCGGCCATCCTGGTGCTATGGAGCCTGATTAAATACAACGAGTCTGCGAAAACCAGTGATATACTTCGAACTACAGTTTGACGGAGTGAATCTGGACGAGGCTCAGAATAGAAGCCATCAACATAGCTACATGGAGTTCTGACATATTTGGATGTACAGTAGAACCTCTGAAAACCAAACAAAAAGTGTTAAAATACATATACATGTATCTTTGTAACAGATGGTTGCTTAATGAGGTAGTGTTGCACAAAGCCTTTATAGGAGTCTGCCTTCTTATCATGCTGCATAGGTGTTCAGTTTTCAGAGGTTTCAGAGTTTAAATGAACATCATTTGAGTTATTCATTGGATTTAATCAGCAAAAAGCAGAAGTGTAAATTGATATATTTGTATTTATTGTAATTTTCTAGGAACAAACATCATTTATGTAACAGAAGACAAAAATTGAAACACGCACAACTTAACACGCACCGGGTTGTTTTGTGAAATAATTGTCACTGTCATGAAATAGCTTTGATCCAAATGAGATAATACGTATACTCAGTGTCTCATTTGGATCCAAACTGTTTGCCTATATAGCATGAATAACTCATATTTTACTGTCACAAGTGATGTGCATTACAAAGGGTAGACCTTTCCAAGTACATGTAGTAAAGAACTTTTCCATCACATGAGTTTAGATCCAGATCACACAGTTTCTATTCAATTGATCTTAGATCTACACTCGATTCATTATGGCTTGAACCCATTACTCCATAAATACACATTTTTACGCCTTTAATTAAGTCATCCACTGAAGAAAATACTTTCAATTTATACAGTCTCAAATAAAAATCATAGGAAATATTTTCTATATTCTAGCAGATAATAGCTTAAAGCAGGCTGAAAGTAAAGCAGAATGCCCCTTAATGCGCATTCTGCTCAACTTTCATCCTGCTTTAAGCGGTCTTATATCTTCAAAACTAGAAACAGGCTTTGGGGTAATGAGTTAACTAACCCATGTATGCGCATATAGCCCGACATTGTTGTCTTATCAGCTTTCTTGTTAGACCATGGTCTAACTTATTTAGCACTGGCTTGGGCTCGAGGAAAACAAGAAGACCCTTCGTTTCTGCTTTTTGTTTTAGACGAAAAAGTCATTTTATTTGTAATATTTTACTTAAATTGAAAGGTTATTTCAATGTGTAGTTTGAGACATTAAGCATGCTTTAACACCAACATAAATAATGCTCTATATTGAAGCTCTATATGTAAGCACACTTCATTATTAATTGCCTTTAAAGTTTAGGTCTCACTGTACATAATATGACGTCATCAAGCGAGTGCAGTTCCCCTCCGATCTTACAGCTGAAACAATGCATATATCTAGGTCCAAAAGGATGGGGTATAGATCTAGATCTATTATTGATACTGTGAAATTACCGTATTACTTTAGTTTGAATCCTTGATCTGGTGTTTATTCCGATTATTTGTCGTTAAGCCTACAGTGCAGGCAAAAGGTTTTCGCGGTGGCCCGCTCGGAGGATTGCTAGGGTTGTGACGTCAAATTGCCTTGAGATGACGGAAGCGCGGAATAAGTGAACAGTGTGTTAGTTATTTCATGGTTTTGTAAAATAAACGATATATTCACAGGTTTTTGAGGCATCTGATTGGCCGAGAGCTCCAAGCCATGTGCTATACTTATACAGGTTGCAGCTTAATGCACCTCAAGCATAATAAAAAAGCTATACAAGACAGGAACTCAGTTCTGCACTTTGAGCTGCATTAAGCTACAACCTGTCTTCAGAGGATTTCAATCAATGGTCCCTCAAAATACAGCTACATATTCGCAATGAACATTTATCTTTCATTTCAAAGAAAGTGTATGAAACTCTCGAGATATCTGTGACATTTGATTTGGAAAGAAAGCATACAAAAACAGAGTATTTAATTTCTGGGAGATAATGCTCCACATCTACCATAAAGGGCAATTGATATTTTTCTCTTTTAAAAAATAATCACCAGTTTGTGAACGAGTTTTAAATACTTTATAGTGTATGCAAATTAACTTTTTAATACTTTGTATTATTTGTTGTTGAGAAAATATATTGATATAATTTTCTGGCTTTCTCTTTGAAATTTCCCTCCTAGAACTATTACCAATATGGTTCTTTATCAACACTCTCACAGAGTTAATCCTCTCTATTGCAACCACTAAATTGTGTTAATTTTTTTGTGTTTAAGGCATGTGAAAGTTTAAAGCAAGATGAAAGAAAAACAGCAAGCTCATTAAAGAGATGTGTTCGATGTTCAACTTGCTGTTGTTTGCCACCCTCTTTCATACAATCAATTAGCCTTATTTATGGTGGTCATAAAAGAGAGGTTATATCTTAAATCTAAAAACATGTAGATAAACTCTTTACTCCATAGATACTTATTTTTATGCATTCAATGTATTCCTCCAAGGAAGAAAATAGTTCCAATTTATAAAGTCATGGATACGTATCATAAAAAATATGTTCTATATTCTCACAGATAATAGCCTTAAACAGGCTAAAATAAAGCATTCTGCTTTACTTTCAATCTGCTTTAAGTTATAACCTGGCTTCATAACTTGAAACAGGCTATGGAGCATAGGGTTAATAGTATAAAGAACATCAACAAGAAAACCAGAAAACTATTTGCAAATAATGAAGATCCAGAGTTCTGAGCTGTTTGGTGTTCAAACTTATTATGTAACTCTATAAGAGATTGCCAAATTTTCATTGGTTGTGATATGTTATTGAATAATTCTGCTTTATGTGATAGGGCATATTAATTTCTCAAGTTTAAATAAGATAACCCGGTCCTTAATAATCCAAATTCTTAATTATATAACTTAATATCTTTAAAATGAATGTTGCAACTCTAACATTTACATTACTTATATGGTCAATGGGAAATAACTCTTACTAACACCTTTCTTATTCAGGATTACCTAACCTTTTTATGACGTTGCACGGGTCACTTTTAGTCACAATTTCAAACAACAAAGACGTCACCATTTTTGTTCTAAACCATAAGACTGGATTAGATATTTCATTTATCCAGGTAACTGATTGTTTTTGTAATTGTATTGTTATTATTGTAATGACTGATAATATGTTCCTTGTATTTATTGTATTGGATTGTTATATAATTTGAACACTATCGGGAATTTAATAGCTAAGCTTGACCCGTATCTATTTATGTTCATTGTTTACCATTTACACGGGCTATTTGTAAAGTGTGTATTTGTTTATATTTTCAGATTGATTGATTTGATTGATTGATTTCATTATACTTCTGCATAGCACTGCCATTAAAGATAAAGTAGACCTAGAACTACAATTATTTGTTACGGACCCCTAATCGACCAGAAAGTCCCTTTCAGTCTGCTTTAAGCAACAGTTGGTCTTCAATACTGCAAACAACTATGCAGTCAATGGTTAGACATGTCTAATTTTGAAATGATACGAGATCTGAAATTTCACAATATAAAGCAATCAAATATTTATATCGGATGCTTGTTTTGTTTCTGTGCTATTCAATGGGTGATTGAACATCTTTATCTCGTCATCTTTCACCACTTCTGTTGCCATTTGAACATCTCCGGCAGGCTGGTCTCTAGCACATGTTTGCATATTTCATCACATATTTTCTTTCGTTCATGCCTTGAACTCACTCATGAATTTCTTCATTGACCGGCATCTGGCTCAAGCTTTATCCAGGGAAAAGCACTTGGGATGGCTGTAGGTGTAAGCATCCTCAGTCCTGGTGCTCATCCTGGAATTAAAACAAAGGACTTATATTAGTAATATCCCAAACTCGACATGCTTAACAATTACCATCTCTCATGGGATCAGTTCAAAACAATTGCAATACTATATAGATCTCATCTATTGCACAGGACATGTAAAAATCTAAAAATAAGCTCATATTTGAGATACAGTAACACAAAACACGTTAAATTGTTTTACATATGCAATTTTACACGCAGAGTCGATAAAATATTTATAAAAATGATTAATATTTAACCAAACACCGCACAGCGAGTGTTGTCATGTCAAGTTACCCCTTCCATATGTGTATACTATCGAAGTCTCCTTAACCCTTTCCCTTATAGAAGCGACTTTTAGCGCATTCATTTTATTCATCCGCCAAAGAAAACAGTTCCATTTTATACTGTAATGAATATGTACCATAAGAAATATTTTCTATATCTTAGCAGATAGTAACTTAAAGCAGGCTGAAAGTAAAGCAGAATGCGCCCTATGGCGCATTCTGCTTTACTTTCAACCTGCTTTAAGTGATCACCTGTCTTTAATGTTATAAACATGTTTATTGGGTAAAGGGTTAAGTACTTTCACTTTCGCCACTGCACATGGATAGATGCTAATTCGGTACACGTCCGTTTCACATCCTTACAACAACTACAAGTAATGCATTCTATCAATACTAACAAAAACTAACCAAATTTCGTTTCCTGAACTGAATCCTGAGTTGTGAAATTGCCTCTACAGTCTTCATACGACGGATGATTTCGAACGCGTCCTTATTTCGTACAGCCTTCAGATGGCTAATAGATCTATACACCATTTTTCTGATCAGGGTCACTTTGAAAGTCGTCCCACCTCTCTATCGGCATCCGGATACTGAGAACAACTGCTTGGCATACTATTGTGATTTTCTTAATAGAAATTGATTTTAAAAAAAAGAATTTTTGTTTCTATATCATCACTACAATTTCTTTAGTTCATTAATCATGCCAGTCCGTAGGCCTTCAGCGCTTTCAGCGCTTTGATTTATTATCTCGTCATAACAATAGCTGTATGCAGCTGCGTTATATTATTTTTAAATATCCATGATAATCACACACACGGACACCATTAACCCTTAAACACGTTAAGGTGACTTTCTAATAGATCTAACTATTGCAAAAGGTTTGGATCCAGATGCGGTTCTGAGTTAGTCGGCGTCCCATCTGAATCCAAACTTTTTGCCACTCTTGATGTTAGGTTGTAAAAAATGGAAAATAACACAGTTTCGACTTGCAGACGTCTTAATGCCTTGTTCTGGATTTGATTTCGACAGTTGTCGAACGTCTACATGTAATGATTTGTTTGAACATTGCTATAAATGTTGAGATCTATACATTTTCAAGGCTTTGAAACGTATTCGGGGATTCTGGTGCCCGTTTTACGAAACGTCACGAACTACGTACGTACGACAAAATATTGTCGTAAGTCAGATTCTAAAACTCGTTTTTTCTCCATCTTATCCTGTCTTGTGACATCTCGTTGGAATCGTCTTGAAAAGACGTTTCCAACGAGATGTCGCAAGACAGGATTAGAGGGAGAAATAAGAAATTAAATGTATTTTAAAGTTTTGACTTACGACCGTTTTTGACGTACGACGTTTGATAAAACGGGCCCAGCAGACGACCTTTGAAGCAGCCGAGACTGCCATTTAATAAAGTATAGACAACTTGATGTATGCGTTGTTTCATCATGCCCTAATTAACAGTCAGAACTGTAAACCCTGGATAGCCGGACCATAGCAAATACTGGTGCAGTACCCAGACTACAAACTGAGTCATGTAATTTATAGGTTCTGTTAAAGCAAGGTGAAAAATATAGGAGCTTTCTGCATATTTTTCACATTGCGATAACCTGTCTCGAGTTCTTTTCACAGCCATGATAGAAGGGGTTGTATTAGGCGACTGCTAACCATAGACGAAAAGTATTAGATATTGATCTATTTGTTCTTCGTTGTTCAGTCACATAAACGGACTCCCTTCATTGTTTCGACTGTACAGTATAACCTGTCTTGTACGATCAACAAGGTTAAGCTATGGGGAAGTCTTTGACCCTTTCACTCTCAATTACGCTATAAAGTGCGTTTGCAAACCGTTTGACACTCTTATCGATATTTATTAAATCACACAGGCTTAAATCTAACTTTGAAACGTGTCTTGCAGACAACAATACTGAAGCAGACGACAATAAAGCGGTGAAGGGGTAAACATCTCCCGAACAATTTGATCATGGAAGGGTTAATGGTGGGTGTCTGCTTATCCCATTTATGAATAGGTATCGCAATGAGATCTCCCTATGTGCATGCTTGTTGGAATACAGTATTACATTACAGAAATACATTGGTGATCACACGACACTGCACATGTTTTATCCACACAGCAGAACATTTCGTATGAAATAGCAAACAGTTCTGACCCTGATGACTGATGAGACGCCACGTTACGCGGCGTCTCATCAGGGTAAACACTTTTTACTAATGTCTACTTTAGTATTTACTGCATGGGTTAACCCTTTCCTCCCTGAAACCTTTTTTACGTTTGATGGTTGATTTTTACAATATACATGTATGTCAAAATGACAAACAGTGTAGACCCTGATCAGAGGGCTCCTTCAGGAGCCCTCTGATCAGGGTCAATACTGTTTGCATAGGACACGTGTACTCCTCAAAGGCACGCTGTTTGCGAATGACGCATATATGCGTGACTAGGGTACAGGGGTGGGCAATGCAGAGAGTCACTGTCGCATTAGTGTCGCCTTTAAAGACGTTTTGTTGTTAACTCTGGGAGCCTAGACGTTCAATTAGGAACTACAGTAAAACCTACGAAAACCGACCCATCATGACTGAGCAAACTACCAGGGTATATAGAGAGGATTAGGGATGACAGATGCTTATCTGTCATGGAAAACAGTTTAATTGGCAGTTGGTCTGACGGGTTGCAGCTTAATGCAGGACAAACGTAAATTAACTCATTCACCCCTGAAACCTACAGTGTAGACCCTGATCAGAGGGCTCCTTTAGGAGTCCTCTGATCAGTATCTACACTGTTTGCATGGGACAAGTGTAATCCACACACGCACACTGTTTGCAAATGACGAATATACTCGTCAATAGGGTTGAATGTGTTAGCATTTTTGCTCTATTAAGGCGAAATGTATCTTATTTGATATATTGTTAAGAAAAAGAAATATACGGGACCACTAATTACTGGTTCGGTTAACAGAGACTTCCGGATTTTAGAGGTTCTGTTTTCAGAGGT
Organism: Gari tellinella; assembly: GCA_922989275.2. Taxonomy (NCBI): domain Eukaryota; kingdom Metazoa; phylum Mollusca; class Bivalvia; order Cardiida; family Psammobiidae; genus Gari; species Gari tellinella. The sequence continues at coordinate 91,431,464 of OV277857.1, forward strand.
TTCACTGAACTGCAATCAGTATTCGTATAGTGGCATTTTCCCCTTTACTGGGCCTCTAAACATGTTGGTAGAAAATAAATTAGTCTTTCTTTCATGTTATATTGTAGACCGAAAGTGAAAAATAAGGAAACAGGCTGTGGACGTCGTGTATATGTAGGACAAACACCCACCCCTAATAAAGGGGGAAGTTTGATGGTGTATGATATAGTAAAGAACGTGATCTATGAACAGCCGATAGTTATCATTAGAAATGACTTCGCTGTTAATATGAAGCGAAAATTAGGGCGAAAGATGGCCGGTATTGGAAATTGAAATGGTTGGTAAGTTGTAGCTAGTGCACTCACCATCATTTCGTCTGCTTCTCCTTTAGTTGGCGGTTAATTGGGTCGTCTTTGAAATTATCGTCTGCTTAAGCGCAAAATTTATTGTATGTTTTAAATTGGAAACATTCAACGAAAAACGTTATATATGTATATGGAGTCTGACAGGGCAGTTGATTTAACGACAGATGCGGATCCATACAACCATATTTTTCGGTTTGACGTCTGCTACGTAACGGTCGTCTGGGAGAGGTTCGTCACAGAGGGACACTGGGACACGAGGATTTGGAGTTGGTATACGCTATGTATACCTTTGCCTAGCGCCATTTTGTCGTTCTGTCAAAAATGACAGCTTTGAAACAACCGACTGTCCTGCATTATTAGCGCGCTGTTACTCAAAACGCTAATGAATAGTTCAGGGATGAGTTTTCCGTTTAGAGACGAGTTTAGATCAGTTTTTATAAATGTATGTTTATGGAAATAAGTAAGCTGTATGCAGTTAAAGGGGTGAAAATCTCTATCGATTTTAAGCGATCCTGCATTGCAACCAGCTGGCTAAATTAACCCTTACCATTCAATGGTATCTCCTGCTTCAAATTTATCGTCAACATAATTGTTAAAATATAACTTTTAATGTTTATGTAATTGAAGAAAATATTGATATGAGTAAAAAAACGGTTGGATCCTGGTCGAAAGCATAGGTACCCGGCGTCCGATCAGGATCCACCTGTTTTCGAATATAAGTCCAATCACACTTAACGCCTTAAGGGATAAGATCTGTTTAACACACCACTGACCTGGCATGTATATACGAGTCAAAATACATGTATAAAATATTAACTTAACCCCTTCACTACCTTATTTGAGTACAATGGCAATTTGCAATTGGATCCTGATCAGACGTCGCGTTACGCGGCGTTTAATCAATATCCACCATGTTTGACACTCATTTCGATTTTTCTTAAGTCAAAATACCTAAAATTTAAATTTGAAGTATAAAAGCAGACGACACTAATTTGTTTCAAGCAGATGACGTCACGGCAATGAAAAGGTTAAATTAACCACGTAAATATATACTCTATATATAGAACCAGATAATTACAGAACTGGTTCACCAGCAACTTGATTTTCAACCGTTCAGAAAAAGGCAGTTTAAATCGTCATAATCATTGGATCTGTTCAAGATATTGTAGCAGACGGTATTTCCAGGGGTTAACCCCTTCACTGCCTTACCCCGCGTACAGTAGTTATTCGCAAACCGTTTGGATCCTGATCAGACACCGCGTAACGCGGCGTCTGATCAGGATCGAAACTGTTTGACACTCGTTTCTATATTTCTTAAGTCAAAATAACTAAATATTTATATAATTTTAGAAATAAAAGCAGACGACAATAATTGTTTAAAATTGATGACGTCATGGCAGTAAAGGGGTTAAGGGAATCCTGTGAAGAGTTATGTCGAATATGCTAGATAGATAGTGATCGCGAAACAAAGGCAGGGGAACAGCCAGAACCCTCTTTGTTAGCGCTGATAGTGGGCATATATAGCCCATAATTATGGCTTCCGATAATACGGAAATATTTAAAATATCGAACATCTCCTCTGAATATCTCACTCAAAACCTATACTTTTGACTACTCATTAGAATCGTCTTATCGATGCGATTCTAATGAGTAGTGGCAATACAGAAATTTGATGTAGAAAAAACAATTGACCCCATGCCCCACCCTCACCCTTCATATAGAGCTTGCTCGATAATGGCAGTCAGCCCTAATACAAAAGGTGGTGGGTGGGGTAGCATTGTCATTTTTGTGGTCGAATTATCAAACATTACAGTCGCCGTGTTCAACCCTAGGAAGAAGGTCAAAGCCACTTATATTACAGAAGCCAGCCAACTGTATCAACTTGAAACACATACGTGAACGTACATACTGTGTCGTTACAGTGGAGAACACGCTATTCTTTCCCGTTTAAACGAAACGCAAACGCAAAACACTAAAACGTAGAAAAGTGCAACTTTTGGACAATTCTGATAATTCATGTTTATCTTGGTGGCAAACAGTTTGGAGCCTGATCAGACGCCGGGTTACCCGGCGTCTGATCTGGCTCCAAACTGTGTGCAATAGAAATAATATTTTTTAGCGTAAACGCGTTTATTGGGAAAGAATAACGTTTTCTCCACTGTAGATCATATAGGACCAGTCAAAGGAGGGATACTGTTTGTAGTCTTAGGAAAGGTGATCGCTTAATGCAGGACAAACGTCACACAGAGAGTTCTTGTAGGAGCTTCCTGTATTATACCTTTGTCCTGCATTAAGCAGTCATCCGTCTCTAAAGATCATCAGGCCTCTTCATTTAGTGGTCGCTCAATATAAGTTAGACTGTAGGCCTACGTCCCCAATGTGCCATAGATCATCAGCTTTGTAGCTGACCCATACACGGTTTCATTTACAATGTACAATAATAGCGTCAGCATAGCTTCCTTGTATGAAACAGAACATCACTATTCCTGACTTTGAGTTAGTGGCATAAATACAATGTACAAATGTCTTATCTACGTATAAAGCACACGGGTACACTTATATATAAATATATCGAACTATATCAGTATACATGTGATCATTATAGTGTGTGTAGACAACATTTCTTCGCTACCGTGTTACAGATCAGCATCTATATATCCGAAGTATAGTCGAACTAGTCGTTCACAAATCGGCCATTCAAAAGAATATAAATTAAAGGCTTACAGACACGTCCTCTTAACGTGTACCGTGACGTTATTCTTCCTATTGAATTGCAAACGAAACGCAGGAGTCATCTGATCAGTGTCTACTCTGTTGTCACTGTGCCCTATATTACTTTTTTCTAATCAAGCTATTTCCATATGATATTTATTTCACTAGCGTCAGCAGAACTCGAGTTATCTTCCGACAAGAAAATATCACAAAGGTGAATAACTCCAAAATATTGATGTCAGAGTTATGGCCCTTGTAAATGGCATATCCTCTTATTAGGCATTTTCCATATGCAATTTCATTTAACTAACATCAGTAGAACTGGAGTTATCTCCCGGAAAAAAACATGGCAAAGGGGAATGATATTGATGCCAGAGTTATGGTCCTTGTTAATGACCCCTTTATCTCATCAAGCTCTTTCCACATATGAAATTGCATTGCACTTGTATTAACAGAACTGCAACTATCTTCCAACAAAATATATGACAGAAGACAGATAAACAACTATTAAAGATGTGAATGCATATGGTATGATACATCATTACATAACTGTCATAGCATCACTTCATGATCCTGTTTCTGTATGTATGACGCAAACTGAACCGTTTTCAAAAAATAAGCAGACAGCATTTTAAGCAGACAGCACCTGTTGGACCATCAGTGGTCCTGATTTATGTCACAGTGTTCACTAAAATAAAACAATCGAAGAAAATAAGCACACTAAAGTCACAGTGATGTAAATATGATTTTTTTTGTAAAGTGGCACTGAAAAATTCCGTAGGGTTGGGTCAATTATGACCCTAGGGATCTGATTTGAACAAACTTGAAAGTGATATACAAGGAGAAACTATAGACCAAATATCTAAGCTGCGGTCCAAGTAGTTTTTGACTAGAATATTTTAACAAGATTTTCGCTTTTGTTGCCATGGCAACAAAAGTTTTACATAGTTTCATTTCATTTGAACAGTTTATTTAGAGAAGCATCCAAGGAACATCTAGAGTAATCTACATCCAATTCCATCCATCAGGTTTGAAGAAAATGTGAACGGACGGGCGGACAGACATACGACGGACGATCGGCGGTCACAATACTAGTAGCCGACCTTGAGCCTTCGACTCAGGCGAGCTACAACAACCCTAAATAGCCATTAATGGACTTGACCTGTAACCTGATTAGAAAATGGAACAGTCCATAGAAATTTCCAGAGATAAATGGGTTAAAAAGGAATCGAGTACAAGTATGACACGTGTTGCTGAATGGATCTAATATTTGATTCAATATCCCACACCACTATGCTTTGTTACATTATGGCCACATACGAGACGACCAAAATCAATTTTGAACCATTATTTCCTTCACCGTCATAGACGATTTTTATTTTATTTTTTTAAAAACCAGGTTGGATCCAAATCAGACGCCGAGTTACTCGGCGACTGATCGGAATCCAAGCTGTTTCACACCGTTCACAATCTTCCGTAATATATTTTGTTAAAATAGTGTTGCCAACAGACAGTGCATGCAGACCGAACTTTGCTGTTACATTGAATTAAGACGCCAAAACGTCAAATTTTGAGTGTCAGATGCATTAGCAACTTGCTTGGATCCATACCAGACATCTAGTAACTCGGCGTCTGACCAGGAGCCAAACACTCTGACAATTGTTAAAATATTCTTAAGTCGAAATGCCCCTCTCTCCCAATAAAAACAAAAAACAAAATACGGATAAAACTAAAGCGGACAACATTTTAAACAGACGATAATATAGCAGATCTAGTGAAGATTGCACATCACATGTACAGTGGAGAAGACGTTATTCTTTCCCGTTTGAACGCATTTATGAAACTGACAAACGTATTGCAATTACATGTAGAAAATTACATTTTTTTTAACAATTCCGACCTGTCATTCCAATCTGAATGGCAAACAGTTAGCCTGATCAGACGCCGGGTAACACGGCGTCTGATCTGACTTCAAACTGTTTGCATTGAATATAATGGTTTTAGCGTAAACGCGTTTAGTGGGAAAGAATTACCTTCTCCACTGTACTCGAATACATGTATATCTTTGAGCACTCTTCGTGTAAAAACTGCTGTGTGTATTTATAATTTATGTTAGATATGTTTATAATTTATTTATTAAACCACGCGCTTTGAAACTGTCAAACGAACGTATTCGCTATATTCCGTTTGAAAAGCCACCAGAAACGCAAGTTATCGTTCTTTCTTATCTATTGTTAATGGTATGAACGATTACTCTTGCTAACATTCTGCCGTAAATGTATAACGTATTACGTTTATATATTCTCACTAAAGTTTCCAGTCTTTAGATTGGATGTCCTGTACATCAAACTCATTGATCCCTAGTGACATACATATACGCGGCTTTTTAATAACATCTTAGTTATAAAGAGTACATTTGTCCTATATAAACAGTGTAGACAAATGCAGGTGCCCTCTAACCAGAAATATACATGTATTGTTAAAAAAAAAGTTTCAAAAGTTACAAATAGACTAGACTGACTGGGAAATTGGAATTGTCCAATTGAAGTTTCAGGAATGAAACTGATATTTGCAATTACATGTACGAGTAGTTTGGGACCATATCGGACGCCGAAAAATTCGGTGTCTAGTCAGGATCTTTGCCGGGTACATTACTCCAGGTCAGGGCTGCCATTTCTCCGGATTTTTCCTAAATCTCCGGATTTTTCTCCAGTTCATGATAGCTTAAAGCAGGCTGAAAGTAAAGCAGAATGCGCCTTAAGGCGCATTCTGCTTTACTTCCAGCCTGCTTTAAGAAGTCGCTTGTCAATAAAACAAGAAACAGGCACGATTCGTAAAATCGCACTTGAAAAATGCAACTTTGGAAATCTTAGGATTTTTCATGTGAACTTATGGCAGCCCCGACTCCTCTTCAACAATACCACATGGAAGACACAGATTGTGTGTGTTGTTCGGAGGGAGTTGTTATAGGAAGGGTGCATTAATACCCTTAGCGTGCTGAGCATTAATTGGCTTACAATTGCATAACGCGGCGTCTGATCTGAAATTTTTCAGAATTTTCCATATTCCTGTTTCTATCGCTGATCAAACGGTGGCATTTTTCAGTCCTATCTAACCCATTTATCCAAAACTCAACAGTTTGGATTCTGATCAGACGCAGAGTTGCTCCAGGCAAAATAAACTGCGTGACTATTATCGAATACGATACTAATTTGTAATAAAAAAGAATGATAGAAAATTTGAAGCAATTAAATTATATTTTGGAAGTGAAAAAGGTTCATGACCTTGTGGATGGTAGAATCCCCTTATACACTAACAAAGTTGCTGTCTATGCCTATGATAGGTGAAAAGGGGCGCCCACAGGTAATTGCACGTCTAAGAGACCAGGCCAGGTAACGAGTCTGTTCAGCTGCACAAAACACAGTCCGACTGACCTAAATTTCACCTCAGTAATGGCAAACAGCGATGTAAATATGTGTCAATTATGCAAGAAACGCAAAACACAGGGGTGAAGAAAAAAATTCCACGCGTTATATAAGGGAGGTAACTCGTCTTCACAATACAACCTATTAAATGGAGGGTTATATTTCATCTTTTAATTTTGTCAGAAAAAATGCCGTCAGCTAATTTTGTGGGCCAAGTTCCATTTGTCCTCGATAATAATACATAACACAGTAAGTAGCTTAACCCATTCAACCCTGAAACATTTGATTGACGATTATTTTAAGGCAAGTCCATTTTCGACTATTTAAGAGTTGATTTTGATAATATATCAAGGGTCTACACCGTTTCTTGGAGTAATTACTGCCGAGACTTTGCATAGGACAAATGTTCTTTTTACATGTGCACTGTATACTTATCGCTAGGGTTGAATGTGTTTTAACCCTAAATTTCTCTTGTGGGTAGTTATAATCCTTATAGACTCTTCTAGTACAAGTATTTAGAACCAGTCTACTGTTACATTTTTGGTACGACAACAAAAACCTCTGACCAGGGTCTACACTGTTTGCATTTGTAATCAGTAATCGCTACAGAGGGATGTAGGGTTGAAAGGGTTAATGCTAGAAGACGGAATATAAGGGATTATCTTACCTCAACCAAATGAATCCTACTAGTAACAAGTATACACTCATCCTTTATAAAGTGTACCTCTGAACAGTGCACTCGTTCTATTCAATAATGCAAATGGTGCAGACCCAGATCAGAGAGCTCCTACAGAAGCCCTCTGATCCGAGTTTGTACTGTTTGTCATTTTGCAATACATGTACATGCATATTTTAAGAGCAAACATAAATTGACTGAACTGTAAACTAAAATTGTCCATCTGAAATGTCAGCTTTACTGGTACACAGGCAAAGGCATATTTAAGGCATTTGATCCACATGGTCCTAAATGAGCTTTATGTATTACTTCTACACGGCAAACCGTGATCTAGTGGTAACATGTTAGACTGCTAATCCAGGAGTTGTGAATTCATTCCCTACCTGACCATGTCCTTCGGATGAGACTTTAAACCTAGGACCCATGAATCAGTCTATCCACTGGGCCTGCAAAATACCAAAGGGCTCTATAAAAAAAAGGTGGATATTGTCCGGGTTCTTCTGTATCCGCTCCCCCTCCTCTCTCTCTGGGACATTGAATTAGCCCATCTGCTCCCCCCCCCCATATCCTACAGGAGCCCTCTAATCAGGGACTTCACTGTTTGTCATTTTGCAATATATTATAGAAAACAACCCTAAATAGTCTAAAATTGACCAGCCTTTATTGTAAATTGGAATCGTCCATTGAACGTTTCAGGGGATAATGAGTTAAATACAGGCCTGACTGTAGGTGATTGGACTTATAGCGCAAAACTGCTAACCCATTACTACATAAATACATCTTTTTATGCCACTGATTTATTCCTACACTAAAGAAAGTAGTTCCACTTTATACAGTCATGACTCATGAATATGTACCATAACTCTTTCCCCCTTAGAAGCGCCTTTTAGCGCATTCAGTTTATTCCTCCGCTACAGAAAATAGTTCAAATTTATACAGTCACAAATATGTATCATACAAAATATTTTCTATATTCTAGCAGATGATAGCTTAAAGCAGGCTGAAAGTAAAGCAGAATGCGCTTAAAGCGCATTCTGCTTTACTTTCAACCTGCTTTAAGTGGACACCTTTATTCAATACTAGAGATATGCTATGTGGGAAAGGGTTAAACATTATTATCTATATCCTAGCAGATGGTAGCTTAAAGCTGGCTGAAGGAAAAGCGGAATGTGCATAAAGGCAGGCGCATTCTGCTTTACTTTCAGCCTGCTTTAAGTAGTCACCAGTTTATAAATTTAGAAACAAGTTATGGGGCAATGGGTTAATACAGGCTGGACTGTATGTAACTTGATCTTATAGCAGAAAACTGTTAAAACCAGAGCTCCAGATAAGAGAGAGTAAACTGAACAAATCAAACATTTACTCACTCATTTTACCACCAAATCCTATGGTGTTACTACTCATTAGAATCGTCCCGAAGAGACGGTTCTAATGAGTAGTGATACCATAGGAATTTAAGCAGAAATAAAGATTTTGATTTTTGAAATAATCCCCTTATCTGGAGCCCTAAATTAAACATAAAACAGAAGTTATATCAATGGATTATAGAGACTATAAGATTGCACATGTACATGTATATTCAGGCATAACATTTCATCTTAAATTTACAATGTATGACACAGTATATATGCTTGGAAACACATGCAAGTTTCAAGTCATTAAATAAAACCAATGCTCCACACAAAACAATAAATTCTCGGTATAGCAAGAATTGTAACATTGGGGCCAACTAATAACCCACTCCCCCTCCCTCATGCTTACAAGCTACGGAGCATGAAACCTTAACGGTCAATTATTTGCCCCATGGAAATGGCAGAATGGATAAATATGCATATCTTGAGATGGTTCCCTATTATACCTTATACATGTAATATATGAAGAAACATTTTTCCATTCTGTCAGGTTGTACTGTAGAGCCCTATCTCTCTTGCCAAATACGTTTTTGGTCTGCTTAACCCATTACCCCATAAATACGCCTTTTTATGCCTTGGATCTACTCCTCCACTGAAGAAAATAGTTCAAATTTATACAATCATGAATAGGTATCATAAGAAATATTCTTTATATTCTAGTAGATGGTAGCTTAAAGCAGGCTGAAAGTAAAGCAGAATGTGCCTTAAGGCACATTCTGCTTTACTTTCAACCTGCTTTAAGTGGTCACCTGTTTTCAAAACTAGAAACAGACTATGGGGTAATGGTTTAAAGTTCATCTTGCTTTATTTTATGCAGCCACCTACATTAAACACAGTTGGCTATAAGTGATGTTTGTTTGTTTTGTTTTTGATTTTACGTCGCTTTCAACAGTATTTCAGTCATATCGCGACGTCCGGCTAATTACAGGTGGAGGAAGACCCCAGAAGTCCTTTATGCACTGTTTCAGGCACAAATCGGCAACTGGGTAGAACCACCGACCTTCCGCAAGCCTGCTGGAAGGCTTCCCCACAGGAAAAATCCGAACGACCCTACTGGGATTCGAACTCACAGCGGTGGGGAGCTTAGTGATATAAGTCACAGTGACTATACCCCTAGGCCACGGAGGCCCCTATAAGTGATGTGCACATGCATGTATATCTATGGAGGAAATAATGAACACACTGAACCCTGTGGCCATGAGTAAACTCCTCCTTTACAAACACTGTAACTGTGAAGAATACAATGTGTTATGCAAACAGTGTAGACCAAAATCGGAGGGCTCCTAAAAGAGCCCATCTGATCAGGATCTGCACCACTTGCCACTTTGCAATGTACTGCAGAAAACAACCCTAAATAGTCATAAATGGACTTGACTAGATTGGAGACTGGAATTGTCCATTTAAAGTTCCAGTGGTGAATGAGTTAATTATAAACTGGTCAGGGCTGCCATTTCTCTGGATTTTCTCGAAATGTTCTGTTTTACAAGCCCGTTTACTTAAAGCAGGCTGAAAGTAAAGCAGCATGCGCCTTATGGCACATGCTGCTTTACCTTCAACCTGCTTGAAGTAAACGCACTTGTAAAACAGAACATTTGGAAATCTTAGGAATTTTCATGATTTTTCAAATTATGGCAGCCCTGACTGGTATCAGTCTGAATAGTTCTGAACATAATGGTGGCAAGTTGTTTCAAGATTGTTGAAAGAATGCAGTAATGCCTCCAGAGCTGACAGCTGCACCAAGCTTCCTCAAAACGGCTCTCTTGCTGGCTTGTTTGGCTGTGACTTTGTGATGACAGATAACACACAGGGTCCTCAGATTGTCAATATCACACTGTCCTCCACCTTCCCACACCGGAACAATGTGGTCCACATGCCAGAACTGAAATGATCCAGTAGCAGGGCTCCAGATAAGGAGTAGAAGGGGACAAATCCAACATTTTCTCACTTATTTCAGCACGAAATCCTATGGTGTTACTACTCATTAGAATCGTCTCTTCGAGACGATTCTAATGAATAGTGACACCATAGGGTTTAACCCTTTACCTGATAGAAGCGCCTTTTAGCGCATTTGATTTATTCCTTCACGCAAGAAAATAGTTCCAATTTATATAGATATAAACACGTTCCAACAGAAATATTTTCTATATCCTGATAAATGATAGCTTAAAGCAGGCTGAAAGTAAAGCAGAATGCGCCCTCAGGCGCATTCTGCTTTACTTTCAATCTGCTTTCAGTGGCCACCTTTTTTCAAAACTAAAAACATGATATGGGGTAAAGGGTTAAAGCAGAAATAAAAATTTTGTTTTTTAAATACCCCTCTTATCTAGCGCTCTGCAGCAGTCAGCAAACATTACACATACATCATTTGAGTGTCCTTATTGATGAAACGTAATTTATAAAATATGAGTTAAAACAGCTTGGATCATGATCATTTATCAAGTTACTTTCTATTTCTTATAGATCCATTTTGTTTTTTAACTTTTAGGATGTTTGTAATGCCAAACTTATATTGGATTAAATAACGTCTTTGCTTTTAATTGTCATTGCTCATGGGTCACAAGCAATCATCTTGTACAAATCAACTACTTTAAATTTGTATTAAAGGAAAGTGTCTTCTTAAACAAGTGGAAGGTAAAGCAAATAGGAGCTTTCTGCTTTCCCCTAAGCTGCAACCTGCAACTTGCATTCATACAATCTGGGTCTACACTGCTTAAAAAAACCCTGAATATATGCAAATAATGCAAACAAAATATTGAACAGTAAAACTTCTAATAGATCATACAAAATGCATTTCCTCCAGAGTTAGCATGAATCATATTGCAGCATGGTGACACCTGCTTTTAATAACAAAATCAAGCATTCTGTCGTGTATTCATAATAGCATATAGTTTAACTGTGTATTGATCAACCCATTCACCCGCGAAACTTTTAATGAAAAATTCCAATTTCAAAATAAGTCTTGTCTATTTTTGACTTTTTAGGGTTGATTTTATCAATATATCTCAAAATGAAAAACAGTGTCGACCCTGATCAGAGGGCTCCTTAACTCTTTCCTCCCTAAAACTTTAAATGGACAATTCCAGTTTCCATTTTAGTCGTGTCCATTTCTGACTTTTAAGGGTTGTTTTTGTCAATGTTTTGCATTATAACAAACAGTGAAGACCCTGATCAGAGGGCTCCTTTCGGAGCCCTCTGATCTGGGTCTTCACTGTTTGCATAGGAAAAGTGTACTATTCACATGTACACTGTTTGAAAAGGACGCCTATATGCGTGACTAGGGTTCAAAGGGTTAAGGAGCCCTCTGATCAGGATCTACACTGTTTGCATAGGTTAAGGTACACTGTTTGTAAATGACGAGTATACTCGTCGCTAGGGTTGTTAAAGGGGAGAACATATAATAGTAGATTGCAATACATATTTCTTCTTTTTTTGTGTGTGTTCAAAGAAAGCCCCTCGTATAGCTTACTTGTCCTGTCACAGGCTTCTTGGTCATCTGTTGTTTCGTTTTCACTGGCAGATTATTAAATTTACTTTTAGCAATAAGCTCAGCACGTTTTTGCAGATCTTGAGTGTCTCTGAAATTAAATTACACATATCAGAGTTGTCATATTTGTTGTTTAAGCCTTTCTCCAATAGATGTTTTCAATCTTTGAAGACATGTAGCTAATAAAAATAGTTATTACCAACAGTTGATTTAATTATGTACTTGAATTCTAAATAATTATGACAATAATGAATTATGTGGTATGTAATTTCATTCTGAATAAAAATATGTTCCCTTCTGTTCTTAAAGCATAATGAAGGTAAAGTAGAAAGCCCAACAAGAGCACCGCAAGCCGGGCACATTATACGCCCGTCAAATCAATCTTAGAATGTAGTCATACCAAAACCCTATCAAGGTAAAAACAAAAGGGGAAGAACCCTGAAAGTTAGGGGTCATATGCTGACCAAGTTTCAAAAGGATGGGAATAAATTTGTTTGAGAAAGAGAGCTACAAACAAAAAATGCCCGTTTTTGACGATAAAAGGGGCATACCTCTTGAATGTCAGGGGCAACTTGCTGGTTATGGAGCTTGACCGAGACATTATGGTCATACACATGCTGACAAAGTTTCAAAAGGATTGGAATAAATTTATTTGAGTTAGAGAGCGGACAAACTAAAATATGCCCGTTTTTGACAAAATAAGGGGCATAACTCTTGAATGTCTGGGGCAATCCTGCTGGTTATAGAACATAACCGAGACATTATGGTAATACACATGCTGACCAAGTTTCAAAAGGATTGTAATAAATTTGTTTGAGTTAGAGAGCAGACAATCTAAAAAATGCCCGTTTTAGATGAAAAAAGGGGCATAACTCTTAACTGTCTGTGGCAATCTTGCTGGTTATGAAACATAACCGAGACATTATGGTCATACACATGCTGACCAAGTTTCAAAAGGCCTGAAATAAATTTGTTTGAGTTAGAGAGCGGACAAACTAAAATATGCCCGTTTTTTACAAAAAAAAGGGGCATAACTCTTGAATGCCTGGTGCAATCCTGCTTGTTATCAAACTTGACAGAGACATTATGGTCATACACATGCTGACCAAGTTTCAAAAGGATTAAAATAAATGTGTTTGAGTTATAGAGCGGACAAACTAAAATATGCCCGTTTTTTACGAAAAAAGGGGCATAATTCTTGAATGTCTGGGGCAATCCTGCTGGTTATCAAACTTGAGCGAGATATTATGGTCATACACATGCTGACAAAGTTTCAAAAGGATTAAAATAAATTTGTTTGAGTTAGAGAGCGGACAAACTAAAATATGCCCGTTTTTTACAAAAAAAGGGGCATAACTCTTGAATGTCTGGGGCAATCCTGCTGGTTATCGAACTTGACCGAGATATTATGGTCATACACATGCTGACAAAGTTTGAAAAGGATTAAAAAACATTTGTTTGAGTTAGAGAGCGGACAAACTAATATGCCCGTTTTTGACAAAATAAGGGGCATAACTCTTGAATGTCTGGGGCAATCCTGCTGGTTATAGAACATAACCGAGACATTATGGTAATACACATGCTGACCAAGTTTCAAAAGGATTAAAATAAATGTGTTTGAGTTATAGAGCGGACAAACTAAAATATGCCCGTTTTTTACGAAAAAAGGGGCATAATTCTTGAATGTCTGGGGCAATCCTGCTGGTTATCAAACTTGAGCGAGATATTATGGTCATACACATGCTGACAAAGTTTCAAAAGGATTAAAATAAATTTGTTTGAGTTAGAGAGCGGACAAACTAAAATATGCCCGTTTTTTACAAAAAAAGGGGCATAACTCTTGAATGTCTGGGGCAATCCTGCTGGTTATCGAACTTGACCGAGATATTATGGTCATACACATGCTGACAAAGTTTGAAAAGGATTAAAAAACATTTGTTTGAGTTAGAGAGCGGACAAACTAATATGCCCGTTTTTGACCAAAAAGGGGCATAACTCTTGAATGTCTGGGTCAATCTTGCTGGTTATCGAACTTGACCGAGATATTATGGTCATACACGTTCTGACTAAGTTTCAAAAGGATTAGACTAAATTTGTTTGAGTTAGAGAGCGGACATGAAAAAGTTAACGGACGGACAGACGGACGGACGGACGGACGGACAGACGGACGGACAGCGCCACGACATAATACGTCCCGTCTGAAGACGGGCGTATAAAAAGGGCTCAAAGTGTTAATTTGGAGAGTATATAAATAATTGGCCTGTTGATTACCAGTTTCAGTTTTATTAGCAAATCAGCAATACACATTGCCTTTGCCATTAACAAAGGTATGAGGAAATATGGCAAAGACAAAAGACACATACATCACAAAGCAGCAATAATATCCAGGGTATGTTTACGTAAGTTCATACTCTCTTTAATATACTTTGCAGTTTTCAATAAAATTTTCATACTACTAGTAGACATTAAATTATTAAATTTGTTGATAGTTGGCCACTGTATTTTACATAAATATTTTTTGCGAAGTTCATAGTACATAGAGCAACACAATGAGAAATGATACTCATTTTCAATACGATTTTGGTTACAAAGCTTACATATTCTGTTCACTCTGTCTATACCGGTTAAACGTCCAATTTCTATTTCAGGTTTGTGAGAACTTAATCTAAATTGAGTAAACATTTGGGGTATCTCATCATTGGAAATCTTATTCAAGTACTCGTCAAAGCAATATATTCTTTTAACATTATAATATGTATCTAGTTTTGACATGGTATAAATTGATACATTCAAGTCTTGAATATACTGGTCTCTTACACCCTTTTTATAGATAGTACATAACTGATACTGTTATCGAAAGTAAGCCATATATGCGTAAAACCAAGATGATAAGCACTTACCTGATCTGTCTATACAGGTTGTGAGCATCAAATTGACATAGCTGACATATTCCCCGCTCAGCTTCATATACTTTGTCCCTGCAGTAGTCATTGTTGGTGACTGTCTGAAAACATGAAAACAACACATGATGGTTAGCTCTTTCTTTTACAGGGCTGCCAAAAGTTGACATGAAAAATCCTAAGATTTCAGAATTTACATTTTTCAAGTGCGATTTTACGAATCGTACCTTTACCCCATAGCCTTTTTCTTGTTTTGTTGACATGCGACTACTTAAAGCAGGCTGTAAGTAAAGCAGAATGCGCCTTAGGGCGCATTCTGCTTTACTTTCAGCCTGCTTTAAGCTACCATAACCTGGGAAGAAAACGGAGATTTAGGAAAAAGTCCGGAGAAATGGCAGCCCTGCTTTTATATCTTTAATTCCATGTTTTAGACAGGTGGTTGCTTAAAGCAGGTCTAAAGTAAAGCAGCTGTTAGATTAACTTTCAATCAGGTTCAAGCCTTTTCTCCATGGATACTCATTTTAACATTCTTTAATCTATTCATCCACTAAAGAAAATACTTTATACAGTCTAAGTTATGAATATGTGCCATAAGAAACATGTTCTTTATCCTAGCAGATGGTGTCTTAAAGCAGGCTGAAAGTAAAGCAGAATGCGCCTTAAGATGCAATCTGCTTTACTTTCAATCTGCTTTTAGTGATTACCCATCTCCAAAATTAGAAACAGGCTAATGGGTAAAGGGTTAAGCAACCCAATTTGATTAACATCAACAATTAGAAAACCAATGTGCACAGAGAAACACAGCTGTCTGTGACTTATGTCATATATTGCCAGACCTGGGCTTAGTAATCTCTTACACTTTGGTTTCACTCTTATCTACTGCCAGTATGCTAGTCAAACCAAAGTGCAAGAAATTATTTTGGTAACTGAGCCTTAGGATATTTTGGTGAATTCAAGGACATGAATCAGAGTTGCACAAGCAAGAAACAAAGGGACTATAACTATTATTAGATGAACATACCCAGTAGGCCTGGGAGCATTTCTGAGAGCAGAATCTCGTCTTCCAGGCGTTCTCCTTGCTGCTGATGGAGGATTTCTGGAGTAAGTTGTTGGTGTAGGGCTTGAAACACTGCAGACACAGTGGGGTACCATCTGCAGCAACAGCCTAGAATATGGGGGAAAGAATGTATACAAGTCCCATTATTACAAACATAATAAAGGCTTGTCTTCAGTGTTCCAAGCAGGTGACTGTCTAAAACAATATTAAAGTAAATAAGAAAGTTTCTATAGAAGCTTTTTGCTTTACTGTAGTTATGTTTTCTTTTACATTGTTTATGAACCAAGCTACATTAACTTATACAAATCACTCTTGATGGCTCGCATGGTGGCGTATATGGTCATTTCTGTGGGAGGAAATCGGAGTCCGCAGTGTAAGGGTTAAACTCTCACCTACTCCTTACCTAATTATTAACCCTTTACCCCATAGCATGTTTCTAGTTTTGAAGATAGGTGGCTACTTAAAGCAGGTTGAAAGTAAAGCAGAATGTGCCTTAAGGCACATTCTGCTTTACTTTCAGCCTGCTTTAAGCTATAATCTGCAAGGAAACTGAAAATATTTCTTATGAATTATATTCATGACTGTATTAATTGGAACTATTTTCTTCAGCGGAGGAATAAATTAAATGAGCTAAAAGTCGCTTCTATTGGGGAAAGGGTTAAGCTATGTTTAGACCCTCTCATAATGAATTGTAGTCAGTTTTAAAGACAGATCGCTCCCTTTGACAGGCAGCACACCAGCCCATAACAGGGTTCACCCTGGCTTAAAATTTTCTTGCGCCAGCACTTGCGCCAAATGAAAAAAGTTTGCGCCAAAATAATATTTTTGGAGCCAAATTTTTCGCCATTTTTTTATGTATTTTCTTGGACCCAAATAGGGAGATTTGGTAATTTTAATAGGGAGATTGGGGTGCCAAATAGGGAGCTTTTTTCGCCACACCTTTTTCGCGATTTTTTTTTTTAAATCAGTGAATAGATAAGTCTATTGACCACAAAGACAGCTCTAGACAATTTTCACCCAGAGATATACTTTTTATAATACTGACATGGGCCTATTATTCTAGCATCTAGGCTGAAAGTTTAAGTTTAAGCCTGCTTTAAGTTAGATCTAACATCTGCTAGGATATAAGAACTATTTATTATGCCAATTTATGGTTCTTATATGTATATTATTCATTCATGACTAGTAAAGGTAAACTGGAACTATATCTATTTTCTTGAGAGAATAAATGAAGTAGTTCAAATGGTCTAGATTTCTATCTATGGAGTAGATCTAGAAAGAGTAAGCAACTTAACAATCTGTTATTCATTAAATTATGCATACAGTATGGATCAAGATGAGACGCGCGTCATCTTATATAGATACAAACTGTTTGACACTGATATTTTCTGGGAAAAAAATGCACAAAAATTAACTCAGAGAATTGTTGCAGATGACAAAGGTTGCAGACGAGAAATTCTGCAGACGATATTTACTAGCGCCATAAAGTGGGTGTTGTTTTAACAACGAAATAACGCGTCTTAATTTTCTACCGCGAAAACTGATTGCAACACAATTTTACGAGCGTAATTGGTTGTAAAACCTAACTTAATAATTATACATTTGCACAAATCGTATGTAACAAACAGAAGAATTTAGGTCCAATGTTTAATTTTAATTGATTGTTAGAAAACGGCGCTGGGGAATACTTTTTAGACTAACAAAATATACGTAGATCTAGTTCTCGTAGCAAATGTTACGGCGCCCCGTCATTTTGTAACGGTCTCATTTTCGAAGTATTTTTCTGTTACGTGAATATACAAAGTTTTTTGTGGTGGAAATCAATTCATGAATGATAAATTCTGATCAGCTATCATATAAATTGTGTGTTTGTCCAGAACTTACGGATAATTATCTGATTTTAATCCGACCCGTATCGGCGACATAGATCTTTATCCTTCGCATCACCGCTTCTAAAAATTGTCGTTGTAAACGTCTCCGATTCGGGGCGAACCTGTCAATCACTTTTTTTGATAACCAATTAGATCTACAACACATTAAAAGCAATCTCGGCGCGTGTGGTCAAACATTGTTTGGCAGCCTGCCATTACACATGCAGTTATCGACGATTGCGTAACGTGTTTACACGCATCAGTAGAGTTTGGTGATAGGCTAAGCGTGTGTAATTGTGTATGGATTAGCCGAACTCTGAAGCCAATTTTAAGATTTTTACAGTCGGCGAGGAATTAAACTGTACTATTATATGGCGACAATTCCGAAATTTCTCGGCGCCAGACACTTTCGCCGATTCGAAATTTCTGTCGCCAGAATTATTTTTTTTGCGCAAATGGCGCCGTTGGCGATGGCCAGCGGGAACCCTGCATAAAAAGGCCCAATGAATATCTCTTATTATATATATTATTAAAGAAATTTACTTATTGAGCTACATTTGTATTCCCAAAAAAATGAACAATAACTTTACAAAAGCTTTGTCCCAAATAAAATGTTACAATTCTGACTGTGATCGAGGAAAACATTAATTGCCATATTGTCTAGACATCCTATCATACCTGAGCAACACCTTCCTGTGAGCCCTGGTCTGTCCCTTCATCTGACCCTTCCTTGACCCCAGATGATCTTGAGATGATTCTTACAGTGCCATTCACATCATTTGCCACTTTTTGGGCTGTCATTGCTGAATCTATCTAGATAAATGGAAGTAACAGCGACTAAGTACAATTCTACCTCCCTTCAGTAACACTCAATCCTAATAATTGTTTTAGGCTACAGCTCAATACAGTACATATTAAAGTAATGAATGCATTACTTTTGTGCTGCATTAAACAACAACAAGCCTTTAAAAATCTTTATTCTTACTTTAACCCTTAGCCTGCCACTCAAGACTATAGCTCCATATGCAAACAGCTTGGATCTGGATGAGACGCCGAGTAACTCGGCGTCTCATCCGGATCCAAGCTGTTTGACACTCGGACAACATTTTCAGCAATTTTGAGCACCTTTGAAGCACATTGGAACTTGAAGCAGACGAGAAATATAGCAGACGACAATTTATTTGGCGGGCTAAGGGTTAATACTAGTTTGTCCCCCACAGAGGCTCAACTGTACTGCAAACTAGAAATACATGTAATACTCAGTGATGTGAAACCCATACAATGCTGAACTTCTAACATGATCATTAAAGCCATTATTCACATGATGACATTTAATTTGTTAGCGACAAAGGGTAATTTTAACGCAGGATGAAAGTAAATGTATATCAGAAAACTTAATCTGGAGTTTGCTACTTAACTTTCATCTCGTTTTATGCAGTTACCAGATTCATATACTTAAAATATACTCTCTTTTGAACATGTGTGACAGTTTGCTTCTTAGGATGAATTGGGAGGCTGAGAGCTGTAAGAGGGTTGTTTTATTTTCCTCTTGCTTTAACATGTTACCTGTCATTAACAGTTAACATTATCACAGTATTAGCCCGCTGAGGGCCTTATTGCATTATAGTGACCGACCAGTCAGCCCCAAAATAGTTTACGGCCCGAAGCCGAAGGCTGAGGGCCGTAAACTGTTTTGGGGCTGACTGGGAGGTCACTACAATGCAAGGAGGCCCGAAGTGGGCTGTACTATTTCTTATAGTATACCGCACTTCTAATTTGGATCAAAACAGTTCTGTTGAAACCGGTCTTGAATTTAAGTAATGTACATGTATATGTGCATTGATTACCTCCCTTTAATAAAATTTTGCATCGGTAGTAACTAGTAAGCTTCCTTATGTATACTTAAATCTACACTATCCATATTATGAAACTAATAATGTAAAATTGAGTTTTAAAATTATTGTATGAGCTTTAATTAAATCGCAAACAATCAAAGCTAATGTTTTGTAAAAAAAATAAATTATTTATACATTTATAAGACTAAAACAGATCAACTCTTTAAGTCACAACTAATCTCTATGTGTCTTATATTTATCATAGATATATTTCAAAATACATTTCACATTTTAATTACAAGTACTCGGACAGGCTAATATTTGCTAAAAGTCACGGTAACACTTCCTTAAGCACTTCCTTTCATAACGCAATCATTACGACGTCATCATATGACGTCAACCGTGCTCAGTGGTCACTATTAGCGGGCACTATCGTAAAATAGTGACCGCTAGCTCGTACAAAGATAAAGAAGGAGCGTACGTAGGTAAGGTATACTATAGCACCTTATGGAGCATTCTGCTTTACTTTAACCCTGCTTAAACTACCATCTGCTAGTATTTAGAAAATATCAATTTTCTTATACTGCATGGTTATGACTTCATAAATTGAAATTTTTTATTCCAGTGGAGGAATAAATTAAATATGCTTAAAAGGCTCTTCTATGAGAGTAAGGGTTAAAAGGATATTAAACCACAACAACCAACTTTAAATACTATTATTGAGAAAAGAATTCTAATATATAGCAATCACATATGACAAGTTGTGTAAGAGCAGTAGAATCATAGATTTATCTTCTTATCAGTACCTTTGTCTGGTGCCTCTGTGTGTTGACCGTCTTACAACTCCTTAACTCATCATATTCCCATATTGGACTCACAAACACCCGACCAGCCTTGATCAACATCCGTCTCTTTGTCTCCGTCAAGCTGCACAACACATATACATTAGTGAAACAGTCACTCAATAATGTAGCGGGGAGATGGTGAGAGTTTAACACTTTGCACGCTAACAGCAGAATTGTAATTATTTGTGCAAACAGTTTGGATCCTGGTGAGATGCCGCGTTACTTTTACGCGGCGTCTCATCAGGATCCAAACTGTTTGCCACTCTGACCAATTCTTGAAAGGAATGTTTAAACATCCTATTTTTAGATCAGTAGCAGACCACAATTGTTGCAGATGAAAAAATTACCCAGCATGCAAAGAACTGACCTAACACTGCTGACTTTCCAAATTGACTATTCCAGTTTTTAACTGACTAAATTAATGTTTAAATACATATTTCAGGATTTGTTTCGATATAATTTACAATTATGACAAACAGTGCAGACCCTGATCAGAGAAGCCCCTTGATCTGGGTCTAAACTGTTTCCAAATGATGTAATATACTTCGAACTTGTTTCCTGTACATTATGGGTTAATAAAGGACAAACGTTATACATTAATCTCTCCTTTCAAGCGCAAATTATTCAATATAATCTTACAAAAAATTGCATGACTTAAATAAATACATTTCGATCTACCTTTCAATTTTTCATAGAAATGCCATTCATTATATAGAATATCTACTCTACACATCATTTTGTAATGTCAAGACCAAATATAAGACCAATATAGTGTTACTGAGTTTTGATGCATACCTTTGCCATTCTCTAACAAACTTCTGCACAAGTCGAAGGTTAGAGGGTTGAAGCAGCAAATCTGGCAGGTCGTCCAGATTGCCAACCTCTACATCAATAGGAACAAAGTTAATATGAAGAGGTTCTTCTTCCTGTAAGTAAATGCATGGAGGAAGTATACCTGGAGAAGAATCATATACACAAATCTGCATTTTCCCGAAAATGTTGTCGTCCAATACCTGTATGCGCGATAACGCTTAATCGATCGATAATTCAACTGCACCGGTACGCCGATAGCGGGCTATCGCGTTTTTTATCGTGTTGAATGGTTACCTACTGTTAGTTTAAGTTACATAAAATCTTTAATTTTTACCCGATTTTCATTATAATGATCTTAAAAGAAGGCTAAGATATTTATCTTTCACTTGTGAAAATAACATAATCTAATTTTTACATTGATCATTTTTATGGCGAGTTAAAGAGCGGTTACCAAATGAATTTGCCGATAAAAGGGAGCAAGCGCTCGCGCAAAAATATATCACGCCCTGTTACAAAACCTTTCATAAAATCCTCAATTTTAGGCCGATTTCCATAACAATGGTCTTAAAGGACAGCTAAGATATTTTTCTTTCAGTTGTAGAAAATGCCAGTGTTTATTTTTGAAATCAACAAATTTTATGGCGAGTTAAAGAGCGATTGCCAAATGAAATAGTCGATAAACGAGAGCAGGCGATCGCGAAATAAATACAACGTCCCGTTTCAAAAACTTGAATTTAATCCATAATTTTCGTCCGATATATATATATCGGAAAAAGACTTTATGAAAAATCAGCCGCCGCGGCCGGGAATCGAACCACGGGTTTGAAGAAATAAAATTGTGTTTTTAAAGCCTATAATACATCATTTATTTTTTTAATTCATATATATATATATATATATATATATTAAAAAAAGGTCTTGATATAAAGCCGTGACACTTATCTTTCGGTTGTAAAAATACCAGGGGTTTTCTTGAAGCGAAAAAAGTAATGATGACCTACAAAGGTAATAGACGTTTATTTAAGAATAAAATCATCAAGAAATTGTGGTTAAATAATGAACTAGGGCTATTCATCTGTAAACTACATGTCTACCCTATTACACATCACAAAGGAATGTGACACATTACGTAACCGTACACAATTAGCAGGCCATTTATAAGCGTCATAAAACTCCCCCAGCATGAAGTCCATGCTTCTTGAACATGCCGATTATCTATGAAGTGCTTGTTAGGGAACTGGACACCAGGGGGTTTCCTCTTTAATAAAAAAGATCAATGCTACCCGTGCGAGTAACTTGAACATGTGTTTTTGACTTGTGTAACCGCATGATTTTTATATATTATACAAATCACAAAAAATAAAGATAATAGAATTGAATTGAAAAAAAAGAAAAGAAAAAAAAGACCAACATCAATGCACCTGGTTTGGTTGATGACTGGATTAACCCTCTCATTACTGAATACCAGTAACATGATGACTATTGCAATTGCAAACAGTTGTAATCCAGACCAGGCTGCAAAAATGTCGGATTCATAGAGTATGTCTCTTGAAATATAGTTTACCCCTTTTTCAAATTAAGCTCTTTATGACACATTTTATCTTTTCTCCGCATGAGGATCATCAGAGAGAGAGACAGACAGACAGACATTCATACAGAAGGATGGAGACAGAAAAGAAGAAGCGAGAGACTGACAGACAGAGATAAGAGAAAAACAGACAGACAGAGAGACAGACAAGAGGCAAACAGACAGTGGCAGAGAAATATAGACACACACAAGCTTCGTAGGTAAACGAAAAAATACGTTTTTCTCTCATTTTCAAAACCTCACTATACTAACAATTTATAAGCTATCGCCTCAAAGTTTGTACTACGCGTAAGATCATGGTCTAATAAAACATCTGTATTAAAATTTATAACGAAAAGATGACATTAAAAGCATTTCTATTAACACCAAACTTCGTAGGTAAACGAAAAAATACGTTTTTCTCTCATTTTCAAAACCTCACTATACTAACAATTTATAAGCTATCGCCTCAAATTTTGTACTACGCGTAAGATCATTGTCTAATAAAACATCTGTATTAAAATTTATAATGAAAATATGACATTAAAAGCATTTCTATTAAACATTTAACTTCGTAGGTAAACGAAAAAATACTTTTTTCTCTCATTTTCAAAACCTCACTAAACTAACAATTTATAAGCTATCGCCTCAAATTTTGTACTACGCGTAAGATTATTGTCTAATAAAACATCTGTATTAAAATTTATAATGAAAATATGACATTAAAAGCATTTCTATTAAGCATTTAACTTCGTAGGTAAACGAAAAAATACTTTTTTCTCTCATTTTCAAAACCTCACTAAACTAACAATTTATAAGCTATCGCCTCAAATTTTGTACTACGCGTAAGATTATTGTCTAATAAAACATCTGTATTAAAATTTATAATGAAAATATGACATTAAAAGCATTTCTATTAAGCATTTAACTTCGTAGGTAAACGAAAAAATACGTTTTTCTCTCATTTTCAAAACCTGACTAAACTAACAATTTATAAGCTATCGCCTCAAATTTTGTACTACGCGTAAGATTATTGTCTAATAAAACATCTGTATTAAAATTTATAACGAAAAGATGACATTAAAAGCATTTCTATTAACACCTAACTTTCGGAAAAACGTTGTTTTCTAGCGGCCAGCGAGCGCCGCTGATTGACCAATTTTGGACGACAAGATAAATCGCGAGCCGATCGGATACTTCTCCAGGGTATACTTCCTCCATGGTAAATGGGAGAAATCATTTGACACTTTACCCTGACCACATAAGAAATTAATCCACTATTGCATGTGTTTAGTTGTAGACTAGTTTTCTCAAAGATTGTCATAATAATAAGAACTCATGGAGTGACCTTGAAGGTAAGAATTCCAGTCCCAGAATTACACAGTAAGCCAGGGGTCCTGGATTCGAGTCCCAGTGCACACCGATCTGGCTGTATATTTTTCTCACCATGTTACAAAAAGTCGTCATTACATTGTATCAACAATTGATAAATTATAGCTTATACTTGTCATCAATTCAAAGCATACCTGGGTATACAAGAAGACTCTTCCTGTGTATTTACTGCATTGATACTTGAACATGGCATGGACTGGAACATCATCAAGATTAACAACTCGCTTGTCCTCGTTGGAACATGGAACTGATTCTGCAAATGTAGGGAAAGAGGAATAGCAAACTACACAAGCCATTGACATTGGTTCATTTTACCAGCAGAGCTAATATTTAACAGACTTATTACAGTAGAACTTCGATGTGTCGATGTTGAAGGGACCATCATAAAAAACTCGACACATCGAAGTCTCGACTCATGTTTACCTGATTTTCCCTCGATTTTTTTTCTTTCAAATATAGATCTACTCGATCTCAATAAAGCCGACATGTCCGTATTGATATTGATTATTTCCAATTAAAAACATTCGAACATAATTATGTCTGCCTCGTATCGCATCCAAACTGGGTGCGTATTTACTCATTTTACCAAAAATTAATCTTAAAGATGTACGTTAGGCGAAAATACGTTTCCCGTAACTCGTTTTCAGGGGAAAAAAACAACGGTATGGACGGATGTCGCTTTTTATCTGCACACCGGTTTTTGTACTCATTCCAGCATATACATTCTCTCGAAGCGCTGGAACCAGATTCAGGGGAAACCCTTTTCTTAAAATAGTAGCAATATCTCCTTAGAGGGATAAAGGTAGTTGCATAACTATTGATGCTACACATTTCTGGATGGGTTCCGCGTGGGTTGTTCTTTGTCTATTACACACACATTCTCTTCCGGCATAAAAACATCGACGGAACTACGCATATGCTTTCACGTTCGGTTTATATTGACTTTACACAAAACATAATAAGGGTGCTATGATTAAGTCCATGACGAATAAAATATGGAAAAGAGTTGATGAATCAAGAAATACACGGGGCTTTTGACACATTCAGAAGGTGTTGGCCTGTTTGTCCTGGATAATTGGGTAGTCAGGTCATTCTGATTCACGACAATCAATCGAGTAAAGATGGTCACGGAGGTGTGAAAAACTCGACACACCAAATGCCGGTCAGTCAAATTTTGCACAGTCGAACATCGACACATGTGTAGTGAATTTTTAGTGAAACAGTACGTACGGACCAAGAAAAAAAGTCGATATAGCGAAATACTCGACTTATAAAAACTCGATTCATACCTAGGTTTTTAATAAGGTTATATAGGGAGAAAAGCTGGGACTTTAAGAAAAGATCGACACATCAAGAAACTCGACTCTTCAAAGTTCGAAACATCGAAGTTCTACTGTAGTTCTAAAATTGATTTCTTCCTGGAATAATATCTAGAAAGGTCATCAAAGTAATGAATATTTTGGTTCTGACCTGCAGTGCACTCCACTTATAAAGATATTCAGGGGACCATGGTATAAACATCTGAATATTGTAACAAGTGATCTGAGGTATCATGACTGCATTATCTGAAAATTGTGCTATCCGAAATGACTACATTATCTAAATAAAGTTTAGGGACATTTCTTACCTGTTGCACATTTGAATGGTCGTATGTTTTCATTTTTACTGAATCAAATGACCTAAGTAACTAGAATTTATACTCTTTTACAGAGAAAGAATATTAATAATTATGTTACAGAAATCAACAGTCTTGCAAGCTAACGTTTCCAATACATGTACAAAATGCAAATGGTGGCACATGGATGCTTGAAGCAGAATGAAAGTAAAGCAGAAAGCTCATGTTAAAGATTTGTGCTTTACTTTTATCATGTTTTATGCTGTCATCTTTGTTTAACATCACTGGTGAGTCTGTTTATGTAGATACAAAACTACAGCAAAACCTCTCTATTGCGACCACTAAAACAAAGGCTAATTGATTGTATGAAAAACAGGTGACAGCTTAAAGCAAGGTGATAGTAAAACAGAAAGCTCCTTAAGGAGCTTTCTGTTTTACTGTCACCTTACTTTAAGCAGTCACCTGTTTTAAACTCCTAATAATTATCACAATTTAGTGGTCGTAATAGAGTAGTTTTACTGTATACTGTACCATCTTGGCTTGTGCCAAATTTTCCTGTTTCAGAGCAATTATCTTCCTGGGAACTTGAGCAATCTGCCAACAATCTATTGCCTCTTGTCAAACTGTCCTCATCTCGGTCATCCCATGTTTTCTCTATGTCAGGACTTTCTAACCCAGGACTAGCACTCCCCCTGTCGGATCTCCTCATTGATTTAAACTTGTATTTTTTCAGTGAGGAAGTAGGTGTCGTTTCTTGTACCCTATCTGACTTACGGACCTTTGTATCTGGAGTATTCAAAATGCATTCTTTAATTTGATCTGTGTCATTTATATTTTCAAAGCAGGTATTGTGAGACTTTGTTGAACCTTGAACACTATTCTGTTTTCCTGAGAGACTTTCTGAAGTTATTTCTTCAACTTCTGTTTGACTACTGTACTCATCAGAATGATTGTCTGTGTTATCTGCCCCACTCTCTAACCACTTACTTTCACTGGCAGTACTGTCTACTTCCATCACACTCCTACCATCTAATGGCTTGTCTATACCTCTACCAGTGCTGTCTTTCCTTGATCTAGGATTATTATCTGGGTCTACATGGTTAGTTTTCTGTTTTTTAGGAGTTTCACAAATCTCACAATACTTGAGATCTTTATGATTTAAATATGTACAGGCCTTACACTGCCATTGGCTGACAGGATCATGTGACCCAGCCTTGTCTTTCCTGACTGGTGTGGAAACTGCCGACTCATCAAGTTCACCAGATATCTTATCTTGCCCACTCTTGTTTACTCCTTTTCCAAGGAATTCTGATGTATCCAAGTCAACACTTTTAGCCTTATCATCAGAATTAACCACATCTGTAATTTCTACGCACTCGTCATCGCCGTCAAGTTTTGACCACATAGCTAATAATCTACTCTTGGACTTTGATTCAATACTGTCCTTACGTTTCCTCTTTTTATTACTTTTCTTTGAAGATGACTTACTAGATGACTTTACTGAGCGACCTGACTCTATAAAGTCATCATCAGTATCACTGTTTATTACAACAATTGAAGCAGGATTCCCTTGTGTTGTTGGTGTGCCTTGGTCAATAGGATCCAACTTTATCCTCTTACTAGGATTGCCTGACTGCTCCCCAAGATATCTCTGTATACCTTGAGGTGAATCTAATTGACTACTAGCAGTTGACAGTGCCACAGAACTATCTTGTGATGAGATTTGATCTGTGGTCGTTAGTTCCTGAGATGACTGTGTCACTGATCTAGATGGTGTAGTCTGAGCAGCTATGCCTGAACCTTTTGAGAAGAAATCTAGAATTGACTTCTGATCTGTATCCTGCAACAAAATTTAAACAGTCATATATATATGTGTATCATAAGGAAAATTTTCTTGATTCTAGTAGGTGAGGGCTTAAAGCAGGCTGAAAGTAAAGCAGAATGTGCCTTAAGGCACATTCTGCTTTACTTTCAACCTGCTTTAAGTAGTCACCTATTTTCACAACTAGAAAGAGGATATGGAGCAATTATAACAAATCAACAATGAATCTGCTGAATAGTCATGTATAAAACTGCCATTTACATTTATATTTATACTTCTTCAAAATGTCTTAACCCTTTACCCATGGCTTGTTTTCAGTATTGAGGATGGATGGTTGCTTTAATGTTTGAAAGTAAAGCAGAATGTTCCTTTATGGAGCATTTTGCTTTACCCTTTATGGAACAGTTTGCTTTACTTTCAGCCTACTTTAAGCTACGATAGAGGGAAAACTAGAAGGATGGCTTTGTCTGTAAGACAAATATGATGCCCCCCCCAACGCAAAAAATGTGACTAAGTTCAACTGACTGTAATTTTGTGAAAAATTAAAGCAGATTAAAATCCTGTTCACATGCACATTTATGGTATATGTGCAAACATTCTGGCAAATTATAAGGTTGTAGCTTGAAAACTGTAGGAGGAGTTAGCCAGACAAAGTATATACTGTATGTGGGACGGACGAACAAACTGATGGAGGGACTAACAAACAAACAGACAGACAGGGGTAAAACAGTATCCCCCCGACTGATCGTCGCTGGGCATAAACATACAGTGTATATTCATGACTGCTAAAAAAATATGTCCAAAGTTGTGGCCAAGATTTCAATTGTGGACAGCCAGCTAAACAAACCAATACACGCAGACGGACCAAAATCAAACTAGAACGGCTATCACTAAAGGTGACAAATACCCCCACTATGCAGCACTCTGTCACACTCTGCAGACGTTTTCAATGAGGTTTGACAATGGCAGGGTGCTGCCACCATCATAAAAACTTGGAAAATTTATGGCAAGTATCAAGTAAATCAGGTTGAAAGTGAAGGAGTTCGCTGTACAAGATTTTGCCTGCCAATTTCAAGACCAAAGGTCAAGGTCACAGAGATCTGAAATGTGTGTCTTGCACATGTATCTACTACTCCTGAGTAACATTTATGCAAAGTATCAAGTGTATCAGGTTGAAAGTGAAGGAGGAGTTCAAAGTACAAGATTTTGCCTGCCAATTTCAAGACCAATTTAAATGACAAAGGTCAAGGTCACAGAGACCTGAAATTTGTGTCTTGCACATCTACTACACCTGAGAAACATCTATGCTAAGTATCAAATGAATCGGGTTGAAACTGAAGGAGGAGTTGAAAGTACAAGATTTTGCCTGCCAATTTCAAGGCCAAAGGTCAAGGTCAAGGTCACATAGACCTGAAAATTGTGTCTTGCACATCTACTACACCTGAGTAACATCTATGCCAAGTATCAAATAATGAATCGGGTTAAAAGTGAAGGAGGAGTTGAAAGTACAAGATTTTGCAGACAGACCGACGACCGCCGGACCGACCGACTGACGGCCAACCAACCAACCGACCGACAGGCTGATTCCAGTATACCACCCTCAAACTCTGTTTGTGGGGGTATAATAAACAATACGCCCCTACTACCAATCTTCGATCTTGAGGCATAAACAGGGTTAATCATTAATGGAGTTACACAAACCCCTCACCTGGTGAGTCTGGAAGTAAGTAGAGAGGTCAAGGTCACTGTCCTCCTTAGGGATCCAGGCCTCAGCACTGGATAGCAGATCCACTTGGTACCGGTGCCCAGATTCAGCTGCTAACGCCTTCTTCTTGCCTGTCAGAGTAGTGGAGGTCACTATGGTCTGAAATACACCAACAAACAATCAAAACACACCTGTATTATCTAACTGACCCTTGAAATTTCAAATTTTTTCCTGTTTCTAGTTTTGAAAATAGACGACTACTTAAACCAGGTTGAAAGTAAAGCAGAATGCGCCTTAAGGCGCATTCTGCTTTACTTTCAGCTTGCTATAAGCTACTACCTGCTAGAATAAGAAAATATTCCATATGATACATTACATAATCATGACTGTATAATAAATTGGAACTATTTTCAGCAGAGGAATAAACTGAATGCGTTTAAAAGACACTTCTATGGGGGAAAGGGTTAAGTCTGGTCTTGTTTTGTTTATTATACTATTCAGAATTGTTTTTACAACATATTGCAAAATGACACTGCAAACCCTGATCAGAGGGCTCCTACAGGACAAGTGTACTTTTCTAGATACACTGTTTGTAAATAATGTGTATTATGTGTCATTAGGGTTCAATGGGGTAAGCTAATACTTGAGAAGAAGATGCGCTTTTGATGCCTGTCAGCGCCCTGTCGGGTAGGGCATAGAATATCCCGACTGCATCTCCCGTATAATATCTCTGCACTTGATAGAGTATTGGCAGAGGGGTAGAAATCCTCCGAAACTGGGACCAATCCTCCAAAGTGGAGGCCACACCCACTAAAGACGGAGTGCTCAACAAACGAGTGTAGGGGATCCTCTATGAGGGAATGGTGCACACGCATACACAAATGATGGTCATGTCAACTATCCAAACAACGTTATGGCGTTACTCCTTTGGAACACAACCAGGGAGGAGTAATGCCGAGCCTCGACCGGGCCTTTCTTTGCTACTGGTGTCTCTGCCAACTTTGGAGCTAGGGGAAGGCAGAGTAGAGCTACTGGCCAACAAACACAAAATGCCCAAGGTACACCACTCAAGGTGATGCAATGGAATGCAGAGAGCATTAAAAACAAGAAACCAGAACTACAGGAATTCCTTAGAGTGAACAAGGTAGATGTTCTATGTACACAAGAAACACATCTAAGTGAAAACCATCGTTTCTTTGTACGAGGATATGAGCTTTTCAGAGCAGACAGAAGTCAAAGACCAAAAGGAGGTGTTCTTACTCTTGTAAAGAACAACATCCCTGCAGTAGAAGTCTACAGAACAGAGGAAACAGACATTTCCACCTAAGAACAGGTCATTGTAGACTTCTTAGTCATATGTATCGCCTGAGAATATCACATACTGATGAATGTCCCTGTGGTACTGGTATCCAAACCCCAGAGCATGTCTTGTAAGATTGCCCACTGTTCTCAGTGGAAAGGAACAAAACCTGGCCACAAGGTAGCAACTTTCAAGACAAACTCTGGGGTGCCACCGCCCTTTTGAAGGCTACAGTATGTTTCATTAATGAAACAAAACTTAGTATTTGACATGACCATGCCAACATTTGAACGCAGAAGAAGAAGAAGATGCCTGTCACTTTTTCCGATTTTTTGCCCTTTTTAAATATTGTTTTTGCAAAAACTCATTTATTAGGAAAAGATAACGTACCAGATAGGTGATATTTTCTGTGGTGTTAAAATTTCTGCCATTCTGCAGTTCCATCCTTGGATCACAGAAAAAACCAGCAGAGAATTACCATACTGATTTATCATGTTATCAATAATCACTGGGTAAGCTTCTTCCATAAGTGTTACTGTGTAAAAGAATAAAATCCACAGAATTTTACTGCACTGCTTTCAAAGAAGCGCAGAAATAAACTGGTAGAATATTATTCACGTTCTTTGTGTGTGTGTTTTTTTTTATAAAACCGCAAAACATTATGACAGCAGAAAATACCAGCTTTACAGTACTCCTTCCCAATATGAGCTGGTATGTAACCAGAACAGTTTAACAATGTGTCTGGATAAAATATCAATCATACACCCACAACTTACCTTTTTGCAGACAGCTGACCACACCCATTCATCCATGGTATCCTTGGCTACCAGGTAATGGACAGCTACACAGCTGGACTGGCCAATACGATGGGCTCGATCCTCACATTGAACCATAACCCCAGGAGTCCAGTACATCTCAGCAAACACTACAACTGTAGCAGCTGTGAACGTCAGGCCCTATGGGAACATCAAATACAGCTATACATTGAACAACCACTAAATCAATATTAATTATTTGGTGTTAAAGCTAGATGGATGCTTTCTGTTTAACTTTCATCTTGCTTTAAGCTGTCACCTGTCTTTCATACAATCAATTAGTATTCTTTTAGTGGTCATTATAGAGGGGTTTTACTGTATATGGTGTATCATGTAAACCTATATAAATGTAGAACTCTCTATAAGGTGGTACTTCTTAAACTAGCGTCCTTATGTTTTAACTAAACCATATGATGTCACTGTTCATTAGAATCTCCTCTTCGAAAATAGTCATAATAACAAGAATTAAGTATGTGTATGCAAAGCAGGGGCCCGTTTCACTAAACTACTTACACAAATTTTTTGCGTAAGTCAAAATCGTTTAACTCTTATTTTTCGATCATAAACGTTTGCAAACAGCAAATAGCCAGATCAGAGGACGCGCTAAAAGCACGTCCTCTGATCTGGCTATTTGCTGTTTGTAGCAAGTGATAATAAAAAATATAAACTAAAATTTAAAATTTTGACTTACGCAAATAATTTGCGTAAGTTGTTTAGTAAAACGGGCCCCTGGACTGCTGATAGAAGTGGGTAAACTTAACATTTTCAAAAAATTCTAATTTAATTTCTCCACCAAACCCTATGTATGGCTAACTGGAATCGCCTAAAAACAGAAAAGTGTAGGATTAATGCAGGACTGTTGAGCATATAAAATTTTGTTTAGCACAAAGCAGTAATTACAAATAGAGGTTTACTGAGTGGTTGCTTACCCTGTTTCCCCTTTATAGCCTGTTTTAGTTTTGAAAACAGTTTACCATTCTAAGCAGGTTAAAAGTAAAGCAGAATGCTCCTTAAGGACCACTCTGCTTTACTTTTAACCTGCTTTAAGATACTATCTAGAAAGACACTGAAAATACCTTCTTTGTTACATGTTCAGGACTTCCTAGGTGGAGACTACTTTCTTTAGAGAAGATGTGTAAAGAGGGATACTAATGGAGTAGTGGGTTAAGCCAAATCATATATGCCCTAGCTACCTACCACGCCAGCCGCCAATATGCTCAGCACTGCCACACGGGTGTCTGGGTCACTCTGGAACTGATGAACCAATTGCTGAAATCACAAAATATCATGACCACGTAAAATCTTGTTCTGTTAACTACATATCCAAAGAAAGTAAACCTTTTTTTGAAAGCCATATCATCTACATGGTATCCAACTGTGTTTAAAACAGCAGGAGGCTGTTTAACCTTTTCCCCAATAGAAGTGCCTTGTAGCCCACTCAGTTTAATCTTCTGCAGAAGAAAATAGTTCCAATTTAAACAGTAATGAATACATGTATGTATTATAAGGAATATTTATTTTTTCTAGCAGGTGGTAGATTAAAGCAGGCTGAAAGTAAAGCAGAATGTGCCTTAAGGCACATTCTGCTTTACTTTCAACCTGCTTTAAGTAGACTCCTATTTTCAAAACTAGAAACCAGCTATGGGGTAAAGGGTTAAAGCAAAACAATAGTGATGATTGCTTTAAGCTGCCACTTGTATTCAACACTATTGGTAAAAATTCATTTGATCTGCATTATGTAGCGAATGGTTAAATTAAAGCAACTTTATTATTGATGCCTTAATAAGAATTTGAATCCTACAAGAGTCCACTGCTCTTCGTCCTGGTATTGGAGGCGCTGTCGCGTGAATTCCGCTCCAGTGTGCCTTGGGAACTCCTGTATGCTGACGATCTTGCCATCATGGTCGACTCTCTGGGGGAATGTGTGGCAAAACTCAAATCCTGGAAGGAGGGGATGGAGAGCAAGGGGCTGAGAGTTAACATGAGGAAGACCAAGTTCATGATCACAGGACCCGGCCTCCCTGTCCTTGGTAATACTGGTGCCTTCTCCTGTGCTGTCTGTCGGCGCGGCGTTGCAGTTAATGCCATCAAGTGTTCGCAGTGCACACTCTGGGTACACAAGAAGTGCAGTGGTATCGAAGGGAGACTTGTTGCCAACCCAAATTACGTGTTGTCCTATGTGTTGTGGACAAGCACGTCCAATCGATGGCAGACCAGTCACACAAGTAGACATAGATGGAACCCTGCTTGATGTTGAAGCCAGCTTCTTCTATCTTGGTGACATGTTGTGTGCTGCTGGTGGTTGCTCACTTGCCATAATGATCAGATGTTGTACTGCCTGGGGTAAATTCAAGAAGCTTCTGCCAATATTGACATCCAAACACATCTCCCTCACAAACCGTGGGAAAGTATTTAACACTTGTGTCCGATCCGCTCTGCTCTTCTTCATGGTAGCTAAAGGCCCCGACAGCCACAGACCTACAGCGACTCCGCAGAAATGATAGATTGATGATTCGATGGATCTATGGTGCTAAGCCCCATGACAACATCCTGTTTGATGTGTTGTGTACCAGGCTGGGGGTACAGGAGGTGACAGCTGCCTTACGCTCTAGGCGTCTTAGATGGTACGGACACGTCGTTCGATCCTCATCGTCAATAAAGTCCATCACCAATATGGAGGTTCAAAGCCCAAGAGTGTGTGGGAGACCAAGAAAGAAAGACTTGGTCAGATTGTGTGAAGGCCGACATTAATGTATGCAACCTTGTTGATGTAAATCCACTTGACAGAGCTGCTTGGAGATCAAGTATCAGACAAACTAGCCACCTGCTGCCTACCCCAGATGCTGGGACACCCCCAGCAGATGACAAATGAAATCAGAATTAAGTAAGTAAGTATAGCCAGTAATATATGATTGATTTTGGTTTCTAAACATAAAAGTATGGCTCTCAGAGGCTAGAGCCTAGTTGCTTTCATATACTGTCCTGAATACGTCTATTGCAAGGAATCATGTATATGATCACTACATTAGCTTAACCCTTTACCTGATAGCATTGTTTCTAGTATTGAAGATATGTGACTACTTAAACTTAAAGTTAAAGCAGGTTGAAAGTAAAGCAGAATGCGCCCTGAGGCGCATTCTGCTTTACTTTCAGCCTACTTTAAGCTATTAACTGCTAGAATAAGGAAAGTATTAAATATGACACATATTCATTACGGTATAATTTGGAACTATTTTCTTCAGCGGATGAATAAAATAAATGTGCTAAAAGTCGCTTCTATAAGGGAAAGGGTTAATACAGCATGGGGATAATATTGGGTTTAGCATTTCTCCTGTTGAACTGTTGAAATAGAAGTAAAATCAACTCAAGCAAGCTTCAATTATTAAGATTCAATGGTGCTTGATTTTAACAATAATTAGAACATAAAATAACTTACTGGTCTTTCTGATGGTGGTGTCTCTCCGTCAATGCGTATAAATTTTATTTTACGGTCATACAGAGACTGACTGAGGCCATTCATCATGGAGCGATGGTAGGCAAATACCAGGAACTTCAGTTTGGGATTGTCACATAACATCTCTATGTACTCCTTGGCTGGACCTATCTGTATAATTGTGAAATATACAGTCAAAATTGTATTAACCCTTAGCCCGCCAAATAAATTGTCGTCTGCTATATTTCTCGTCTGCTTCAAGTTTCAAAGTGCTTCAAAGTTGCTCAAAATTGCTGAAAATGTTGTCCGAGTGTCAAACAGCTTGGATCCGGATGAGACGCCGAGTTACTCGGCGTCTCATCCGGATCCAAGCTGTTTGCATATGGAGCTATAGTCGTGAGTGGCAGGCTAAGGGTTAAGTGATCACTCCATAGCAGCTGGTTTTCTTAACCCCTTACTCTATAAA
This sequence comes from Gari tellinella, assembly GCA_922989275.2. Taxonomy (NCBI): domain Eukaryota; kingdom Metazoa; phylum Mollusca; class Bivalvia; order Cardiida; family Psammobiidae; genus Gari; species Gari tellinella. The sequence goes on from OV277857.1 coordinate 91,466,953, forward strand.
TATACCTTTTTATGCACTTGATTTATTCCGCCACTAGAGAACAGACATGAGACAGATTACTTTGAAATGTAATCGGTTACTTTCCATTACGATTACAGCAAATGCGATTACGATTACTTTTTGAAAATTACAGAGTCTGTAATCGATTAAATTACGATTACTTGAAAAATGTAATCGCGATTACATTTCGATTACATCGATTACATTGGAGAATTTTAAGGCATACACTGACTATAATATTATTAAACTATTTTATTAAATAAATGTAAGTTTGAAGTGGTTTTTGTAGATCCCGATATGAATGTCCAACACAGTTTGCACTTTGCTTTCACTTAACCTGAAGTGTCTCAAAGAACTGTAATGCCATTTGTTATAATAGCAGCAACACGTACAGTCAATGACATTGACTATATTAATATGTGGAGTATATAAAGTCCTTTTGAACACAAGATTGAAAACCATTTATAGTTGTCATCGTTATGGCTTAACTTACATCGTAAAAAGAAACGAAGAATAGATAAGGTGAATTAAAATTTGTGAGACCTGACTATTACGACCCCTAAAAAAGCAGCTAACTATTTATATGAAATGCAACTGGCAGCTTAAAGTAAGAGCTAAACAAAAAAACTCTTTTAGGAGTTTTCTGTTTTACTTTAACATTGCTTTAAGCAGTAATCTGCATTGAACACAAAGTAATTAACATAATTGAGCGATCCTAATAGAGGGATTTTACTGTAACAGGTTTCACACTTAGGACATATTAAAACACTCATCATCTTTGTTAAGGGTTCAGGTAGTGGTAAAACTCTCATTCTTACTGACTATCTACCCAGGATAAGTATAGGCATTGTATTGTTGTTGACTTCTCACCTTTTTAAATGTTAATAAAGACCTTCAAGCAAATTTAAGTGTGGTATTGTTTGGTTTTATTGACCTGTCAAAATTTGAATATTCATACGTCACTGAAAGGATATACTTAGCTTCGGCACAAAGTCGTTTCTTTCCGTTTTGATTTACGGATTGGAATTTAAGGATATTGTGCATTCTGTGTCGAATTTAAATCAGTAATCGAGTTAGCGTAATTGGTAGCAAGTAAGGGTACTTGTAAAAGGATAAAAGGTTGTGGGTTCGATCCCCCTTAGGTTTTACTTCTTTTTTTTTATAACAATTATTTTATGTTATTTTTTTCAAACAGTTAGTTTACTTAAATTGTTCGACAGAATACAAGTAATTCTATAAAGCAAAATGTGCCATAGATGACCTAAACATTACTCTTTCTAAATTATTGAAAGTTTTAAATGTATGTTACACGGCAAATTCCTTAACTCATTTATCACTGAAACTTTTAATGGACTATTCCAGTTTCCAATTAATTCTAGTCAATGAATGACAACATTAAATGGCAAACAGTGTATCCCTGATCCAAAGGCTCCTTTAGGAACCCTCTGATCGTGGTATTTGTATGGTTCAGGTGTATAGGTACACTCTTCGTGAATGACTATGATACATAAATCAGATCCAAACGGATTTTCAATGCATTCTGCTTCTCCTCCTCGCAGACTCGTTTACACCAAATAATAAATGATGATGATAATAAAAATAATAATAATAAGGTGCCTCAACTGGGTATCGAACTCATGGCCCACACATGACTTAGTAAACCACCACTGTACTGTCTCGACCAGGAAGACATATGGCTATAAAAATCTAACTCTAAATATGAACTTTATGTTTCAAACATGGCCTACACGTAAAACGTAACGGAAATAATCGAAATCGACCGAAGCTATATATAGCGTGTTCAGGTAGCGTATAATTATTTAAATTTTGACAGGTTAATAAAACACAACAATACCCATAAAGTGTCTTTGCAAACAGATTATGCATGGATGTGTTAAAAATGTAGTCCAAGATCAGAAGACTGGATATGCTAATAATGTAGACCCAGATCATAAGATTGGACATGCTACTAATGTAGAATCAGATCATTTAGACTGGATGTGATAATAATGTAGACCCAGGTCATAAGATTGGATATGCTTATAATGTAGACCTCATTCAACCAGACTTGATATGCTAATAATGTAGGCCAAGATCATAAGACCAACTGTATAAGAGACCTATGATAACATTCCAAAGTAATCGAAATGTAATCGCTGGTTACACCACTTTTTGGTCCTGTAATGGTTACGATTACAATTACATGTAATCGATTTTGAAAAAGTAACCGAATACATTCGATTACTTTGAAAAAATGTAATTGATTGCAATCGATTACGATTACCTCATGTCTGCTAGAGAAATAGTTCCAATTTATACAGTCATAAGGAAAGTAACTCCACATCTCATCCAGATCCAAACTTTCTTCGCAAAAGCCATCATTTTACGCAATTAGCAAGGGAAGGGTTAATCCTTTCACAGACATATTAACCCTTTACCCCATAAATACGACTTTTTACGCCTCAAATGTTTTTCCTCCAATGAAGAAATCAGTTCCAATTTATGCAGTCATGAATATGTATTATAAGAAATATTTTCTGTATTTTAGCAGATGGTAGCTTAAAGCAGGTTGAAAGTACTGCTTTAAGTGGTAAAATATTTTCAAAATGAGAAACAGGCTTTGCTGTAATGGATTAAACTATCTCTTTGTACCCTTTCTCACGCAAAATATCGTCTGATAAACTTGTCATCTTCAATTTTATGCAAAATTCAAATTAAACAATTAAACACCAGAAGAGTAAAGCAAAACGATCACGCAGTATTGCGTGGACTGTTTTTTATTCACCAACCAGGCCATCATCAGGGTGGTACAAAATGAAAGTACTAATTCAAATTAGTATGTTCTGATTGAAGAAATATTGATTAGGGTGACAAACAGTTTGGATACTGATCAGACACCACATAACACTGTAATTGATCTGGACCCAAACTGTTTGCATATGTATGGCGGTGAAAGGGTTGAGTTTAGTGAGACATACTATTATTTTAACATAAGGAATATTTTCTTTATTCTAGCAGGTGGTAGATTAAAGCAGGCTGAAAGTAAGACAGAATGTGTCTGAAGGCACATTCGGCTTTACTTTTAACCTGCTTTAACCCTTTACCTGATAGCCTATTTTTAGTATTGAAGATAGTTGACCACTTAAAGCAGATTGAAAGTAAAGCAGAATGCGCCTTTAAGGCACATTCTGCTTTACTTTCAGCCAGCTTTAAGCTTCCATGTGCTAAAATATAGAAAATATTCCCTATACTATATATTCATGGCTGATTAAATTGGAACTATTTTCTTCAGCGGAGGAATAAATCATATCCGCTAAAAGGCGCTTCTATGGGGGAAAGGGTTAAGTTGTCATATATTTTCAAAACTAGATACAGGTTATAATATGGGGTATTGACATCACCTTTGCCTCTCCGCTAAGCTGGTAGAGTTTCTGTATCATGGACAGGGTGTTGGTATCTTTCACATCATCCCCAGCCCCTGTCAGTACCTCAAACTTCTCAGTAGAACCCTTCTTCAACAAGGGACGTAACTCTTCAAAGGTTTTCCTGATTTCCTGTTAAAAGAAAGAAAGAAAACAAGTCTTTGAGCCTTAACCCTTTCACTCTCAATGACGCCTTCAACAGGGGTGTGATTAGCCTGACAGCTGAGGGGCTGAAAAAAATTTGGCCGGGGTTTTGGGGGCCGCCAAGGCCCCGAATGGGTTCCAAGGGCAACGCCCTGGTGGGGGTAACAGGGGGCGACGGCCCCTTTAAAAAAATGGCATTTTCAGCATTTCTGAAGGTATTTTGTTGGCTCTCCTGTGATTAATTTAAGAGCTCTAAAGGATGCAAAAGTGAAAATTAAAAAGCAAAATTAGAACTTTTATAAGAACAATTTCATAATTTAACTAGGTTGAGGAATGACTGACTAAATTTTAATCATGAAACAGTAAAGATGTCTGTTATAGTAACACATTACTGACTACAGGCATGCATCTTCTTTTCTGTTTCATGATTAAATTTCAATCTGATCTTTTTAGTGTCAATGCCATGAAGTAAATAGCTGTTGGCCATCTTGACTATTATAAGTGTGTCTTGTGTCTCAACTCTTAACAACTACGCATTTTGAAGGTCTGAAACTGTGCTCATATGAATAACTGTTTGGAAGTGACAAGCAACATTTTCTTGGTTACAATGTTGTCTAATAATTGAAGAAAAACAGCCTAGCCATTATTTCAATTTGATGTTATTGAACAGATGATGCAACAGGCTTTGAGCAAACTCTTTTCAAACTAAAAGATAAAGCATTTTGCTTTTACCATTAAGACTGCAAGGCCTCCAAAAATGTGTGTTCTTGTTAGATCCATGGATGAGTTAGATCCAAGGGTGAAAAATATGGGATGGGATGTAGATTATTATTATTATTGTCTTATACAGCTGTATATATAAGATCGAGTTTGTATCACTGAAGTTGACACTTAAAGATTATTATTACTATTATCATTATTATTATTATTGTCTCATAAAGCCATATACATGTACAAATGTATATAAGATAGAGTTTGTATCATTGAATTTGACACTTAAAAATTATCACAAATATTTCTCATAAAAAATGTTTATAATATGCTCTACTTGCAGTGAAGCATTACCATAGAAATTAATACCTAGGAGTAGTTTTATTCTTTTACAAGGATACTGTATTGATAATGTGACATACATGGTCCCTGGTTATAGTAAAGTATTGACAGTATATAGGCCTACTATGATCATACAGATACTTAAAGCCATTTTCACTGAATACAACCAAAGCAGTCCTGTCCAATTCTGTTTCGACACCTGTTTCAAAATTAATATAGACCTTTACGAGTATGTGGGTCTATGAATACAATCCGATGTTTCCCTTCCTTGTGACGATATCATATTGTAAAGGGGAAGGTGGACTGATCCCCCAACTTTTCTAACCCACTGAACAAAAAAGTGGCATAGGTTACTCTATATATAAGAACAATTATTAAAATTATTATAATTATAATGCCAAATGTGAACAGGCCATTTTCAAAAATTTTGACAATTTGAGGCATGAAGTGTGAAAGGGTGGGGATAGGCATTTCATTTATCCTAATGAAAATAGCCCCCCCTCTCAGCTCGATAGATTTACTCATAAAGTAAAGCACTCACCTGTCCATGTCCTATAAATGATTTCTAACTAGATTTATAGTTCTTTTATTACAAATGCATTGTTAGTTTGTTACATTGATAAAGCCACTACTCAACACATGGGTCTATGATTATAATTCAAAGTTCCCCTTCCTTATGGCATTATTGTGAAGGGGATGGGGGACAGACGCCATTGCCCCTCTTCCCAAAATATGTTGACATGGGTTACCCTATATACTATATGCAAAAGGATTTCTTTATTATTATGTGTACAGGCCATTCTAAAGTTTGGGATACTTAATAATGGCATGAAATTTGAGGGGGTGGGGATAATTATTTCATTTATCCTAATGAAAATACCTCCCCTCTCTGCTCAAAAGGTTTGTTAAATAAAGCACTCACCTCTGTGTCAAGTCTGTGTCATTAATTATACATGAGTTCTGGATAAATCAGTTCTAACTAGATCTATATATTTTTATGACACCCATGAAAAGTTCTTCCTATTGCTGGCCAAAATCAACAGACTGATTATTTTGCCTGGGGTTGGTGTTTTCTTTTCCAAAAATTTGCATTGTTTAGACCATGTAGATTGATCTCGCCGCTACCATGGTTATTCAATGTTGAATACATTTCAGACATTCATGTACTTTTACTTTCAATAAGTCTATTTGTATAAAAAGTATAGGTGGGCCGTTTTGATCCGGGGTCGTTTTGACCCGAGGGCGTTACGATCTGGTACCGAATTCTCGACTCGCTTGTCGTTGGTCTTAACGGGGAAAAAATCAATATCATAATCAAACCCCTTTTAAATTTGCTAACCTTGTTATTTTAGGAAGCTGTCATATTACTGACAATCTATTAACATCGTTCAAACATCAAAACAAAAAAATATTTTGGTCTCGAAAAGCGGTGTTGTCGCGAAGACTGGTTTCCGAGTTTTCCATAGTGTAAGTGCACGCGCAGCCACTAATGCGGTAACCAGTTAAATTGATGTGGAACACTCGGACTTTTCCGTTACCGTAAATGTACGACGACTTCCGGGTCAGACTAAAACACGTCCGCGGACGCGACCGACTTTCAGACCTCACCCCCCCTTATAGTCGTCAGATTTTCTCAACGAATCTGGACAATTCTCAGAAATGGTCTCGGCGGCAATCCAATCCGCGGAAATCCGCGGATCCGCGGAAAAATCACAGGCCTGCTTCAAGCATGTTTGAAACACAGTTTTGATCCTGATATATATCAGACGCCGCCTAACGTTGCATCTGATCTGGACCCAAACTGTTTGACTCTTACCGATATTTATTAAGTCATAGAATCTTAAATCTAACTTTGAAACGTGTCTTGCAAACAACAATACTGAAGCACATGACAATAAAGCGATGAAGGGGTAAACATCTCCGGAATAATTTGATCAGGAAGGGTTAAATAAATGCCATCAATTTCAAAATTGTCATCTGTTAAAATTCTGATAATAGTAACACAATTTTTTCAGAAACATAATCCAAATGGCCATTATCCTTATCAAAAGTCTCAACTTAGGTCATGCTACAACTAAATGGGATTTTTACCATTAACTTCTAAATACTGTTTTCTGCTTTAACCCTTTGAACCCTAGTCCCGCATATAGGCGTCCTTTTCAAACAATGTATGTGTGAATAGTACACTTATCCTGTGCAAACAGTGAAGACCCAGATCAGAGGGCTCCGAAAGGAGCCCTCTGATCAGGATCTTTACTGTTTGTCATAATGCCAAAAATGGACAAAAACAACCCTTAAAAGCCAGAAATGGACTGGACTAAAATGGAAACTGGAATTGTCCATTTAAAGTTTCAGGGAGGAAAGAGTTAAGTGTCTCCTGCTGAAGTTTTAAATTTTACTCTTTCTTTTGTACTTGTGTGTTTGAATACTATCAGAGTAATGCAGCCTCTGGTCAGACTTTAAACTGCTTGACACTCATATCGATATTTTTCAGTCAAAATGTCTTAAATCTAACTTCGAACTAGAGATGTGTCGCTGTGACACAAATGCCCCTGCTTGCACCAAAATTCAATTCAAAATGTCAATGCATGACTTAGTTAATGAGCAGAAACCACAAATTGTTGGAAATTGTTTAAGTCCAAGGTACATAACTCTGTACAAACTTAATTTGCAGACACCAAATTCAAACTTGACCAGTGTATTGACATGATATATCTTTATACCAAATTTCAATTTAAAATGTCATTGCATGTTTTAGATGTTTTGAACGGAAACCACAAATGGTCGGAGTTTTTTAAAATACAAGGGGCATAACTATGTCAAATTTTATTTGGCTGGAACCAACTTGACCTGCGTATTGCCATGATATATTTATATACAGAATTTCAATTCAAAATCTCAATGCATGACTTAGATAATGAGCAGAAATCACGAATTGTCTGAATTTTTTTAAGTCCAAGAGGCATTACTTATTTTGCCGAAACCAAATTCGAATTTGACCTGCGCATTGCCATGATGTGTCTATATACCAACTACAATTCAATATGTGCATCTATAACAGAGATATCAAATGGAAACTAAATGATGACAGAATGATTGGGGCATAGTATAGTCCAGTCAATATTACCTTTGAGAGCTCTGACTGCTTCAGTTCAAAGAGAATTTTCTGTCTCTGTTTTGGAGGTAGTTGAGTTAGGACTGTCTCCTTCTCTCGTCTTATCATTAATGTAGAGGACAATCTCTGCTGAAGCTCCTGCAGATTGCTCGCTCCACTGTAGTGATACAGTAATAAAGGGACATAACTCTAAACAGTCTATATCTTTATCATTAATGTAGAGGACAATCTCTGCTGAAGCTCCTGCAGATTGCTTGCTCCACTGTAGTGATACAGCAATAAAGGGACATAACTCTAAACAGTCTATATCTTTATCATTAATGTAGAGGACAATCTCTGCTGAAGCTCCTGCAGATTGCTCGCTCCACTGTAGTGATACAGCAATAAAGGGACATAACTCTAAACAGTCTATATCTTTATCATTAATGTAGAGGAAAGTCTCTGCTGAAGCTCCTGCAGATTGCTCGCTCCACTGTAGTTATACAGTAATAAAGGGACATAACTCTAAACAGTCTATATCATTAACATTAATGTAGAGGACAGTCTCTGCTGAAGCTCCTGCAGATTGCTCGCTCCACTGTAGTGATACAGCAATGAAGGGACATAACTCTAAACAGTCTATATCTTTATCATTAATGTAGAGGACAATCTCTGCTGAAGCTCCTGCAGATTGCTCGCTCCACTGTAGTGATACAGCAATACTAAACTACTAACTGAAGCTCCTGTAGTGATACAGCAATACTAAACTACTAACTGAAGCTCCTGCAGATTGCCCGCTCCACTGTAGTGATACAGCAATAAAGGGACATAACTCTAAACAGTCTATATCTTTATCATTAATGTAGAGGAAAGTCTCTGCTGAAGCTCCTGCAGATTGCTCGCTCCACTGTAGTTATACAGTAATAAAGGGACATAACTCTAAACAGTCTATATCTTTAACATTAGTGTAGAGGACAGTCTCTGCTTAAGCTCCTGCAGATTGCTCGCTCCACTGTAGTGATACAGCAATGAAGGGACATAACTCTAAACAGTCTATATCTTTATCATTAATGTAGAGGACAATCTCTGCTGAAGCTCCTGCAGATTGCTTGCTCCACTGTAGTGATACAGCAATAAAGGGACATAACTCTAAACAGTCTATATCTTTATCATTAATGTAGAGGACAATCTCTGCTGAAGCTCATGCAGATTGCTCGCTCCACTGTAGTGATACAGCAATAAAGGGACATAACTCTAAACAGTCTATATCTTTATCATTAATGTAGAGGAAAGTCTCTGCTGAAGCTCCTGCAGATTGCTCGCTCCACTGTAGTTATACAGTAATAAAGGGACATAACTCTAAACAGTCTATATCTTTATCATTAATGTAGAGGACAATCTCTGCTGAAGCTCCTGCAGATTGCTCGCTCCACTGTAGTGATACAGCAATAAAGGGACATAACTCTAAACAGTCTATATCTTTATCATTAATGTAGAGGAAAGTCTCTGCTGAAGCTCCTGCAGATTGCTCGCTCCACTGTAGTAATACAGTAATAAAGGGACATAACTCTAAACAGTCTATATCTTTATCATTAATGTAGAGGACAATCTCTGCTGAAGCTCCTGCAGATTGCTCGCTCCACTGTAGTGATACAGCAATAAAGGGACATAACTCTAAACAGTCTATATCTTTATCATTAATGTAGAGGACAATCTCTGCTGAAGCTCCTGCAGATTGCTCGCTCCACTGTAGTGATACAGCAATAAAGGGACATAACTCTAAACAGTCTATATCTTTATCATTAATGTAGAGGACAATCTCTGCTGAAGCTCCTGCAGATTGCTCGCTCCACTGTAGTGATATATAGCAATAAATGGACATAACTCTAAACAGTCTATATCTTAATCATTAATGTAGAGGACAGTCTCTGCTGAAGCTCATGCAGATTGCTCGCTCCACTGTAGTAATACAGCAATAAAGGGACATAACTCTACAGGGATCCAAATAAGAGGGAATAAGCGAAACAAATCCAACATTTTCTCACTCGTTTTAGAACCAAATCCTATAGTGTTACTACTCATTAGAATCGTCTCTTTGAGACGATTCTAATGAGTAGTTACACTATAGGGTTTAATGCAGTTATACTAGAATTTGCAGTTGCAAATGATCTAGTGATAGGCAACTCCCTATTCAAGAAGCATCCCAGACATCTTGCCACATACCAGTCAGGAGAGAGTTCTACACAGATAGACTACATCCTGTATCGACGCAGCTTCAGAAAGCATGTAACAAATGTGAAAGTCATCTTAGGCGAAGAATGTGCATCACAACATAAACTGGTCGTCTGTGATTTCAAGGTAGAGACTCCACGCAAAATCAAGCGAAAGTTCAGCCCCCGTATAAAACTGTGGAAACTCAAAGACCCAGACACAAAAGCAGAGTTTGCTGAACTTTTTGCCGCCAAGACAGAGGATACCAGATCCTGCAATGTGGAGGACCTATGGAAAACACTGAAAGATGGCTTAACTGAAGCTGCAACAGAAACGTGTGGCCTTTCATCCAGCCACCGATGGCGAAAGCAGACCTGGTGGTGGAATGACACTGTAGATAATGCAGTACAGGAGAAGAGGCAATGTTTCAAGGCCTGGAAGGCTGGAGGCAGCTTAACTGAAGCTGCAACAGAAACGTGTGGCCTTTCATCCAGCCACCGATGGCGAAAGCAGACCTGGAGGTGGAATGACACTGTAGATAATGCAGTACAGGAGAAGAGGCAATGTTTCAAGGCCTGGAAGGCTGGAGGCAGTAGAGAAGCCTACAACATTGCAAAGCGCCTAGCCAAACAAGCTGTTTACTATGCCAAGAATGCGGCTGAAAAAGAAGTTTTTCTGAACATCAACCCCAAGTCAGGAAACATCTACAAACTGGCCAAACAAATGCGCCAAGACAACCAAGATGTGAGTGGTGAAAAACCAGTCAGGAATGATGCTGGTGAGCTTGCTCTTGATAATGAGGCCAGAAAAGAAGCATGGAAACAACACTATGAGCGCCTTCTTAAAGGAAAACGGACAGCTGATGACAATATGGTCTTAGATCCTAGATTTTATCCTAAAAGCAACATTCATGAAGGTCCTGCAATTATTACTCATCGATAAGGTACGAAAAAGATCGATTTACTGCATACAGGTAAGCTATCGCTAATTGGAACGGGCGCCGCCATATTGACAAAGCTATCATTCGGAACCCTCAATTTTTATCCATTTTGTGACGACACAAAGGCCTAAACGCTGATTGGCTCTTTCACTCAACCACTGTAACTTGGACGGACATTTCACACTTCGTCAGTAAGGGTAACGGCAAGCTTAATTCAAGGTCGCATACAGTTAAAAAAAAAAGATAATAGATAGATGGTATATTCATATTGATTATGATGAACTTGAAAGGTCGTGTAGATCCAGAAACGATCAGAAGCTATCGTTAATCGGCTTAGAGAAATATCCGTTCCAATTCCCAGCTATAGAATCTGGGAAAACAATGCTGCGAAATGGCTAACAGTAGAGTATGGCGACATCCATAATACCTTGATTGATGATTATAATAATAGATCTAGATCTACAATTAAAAAACATCTGATAATCAGTGCGATATTGTGCTGATCTAGACCTAAATGTTGAACTGGCTTAGATCTACCAACTCGTTTACAAATCAGCATTTTCTAGCTGGTTCGTCTCGGTTTAGGAATTCAACCCTACAGAAATTCTTAATGAAAAAAGTCTCATTACTAGATCTACATATTGTACGGGTAGATCTAGATCGGTTTTTTCTTTCTTAATTTAATCATCGCGATTCTCTAGATCCCTATCTGATAGAGCGATCTTACTTGAGTCCAAATCCGATTTTGATTGGATCTAGTTTTATCGTTCTTATTTCTGGGTGTAGTTTTACACTCGTCATTTCTGTAGAAAAAAATTCAAACAACTTTTAGATAGGCCTAAATGAATTTTAATTTAAGATTTAAATTCGAGTTTTATGGTAGACTCTAGCCTTTTTAAAAAAGCAGCAACACATCTAGATCAATACAAAACCACAAGAGCTAGAAGTGTCCAATATTCTTTTTTTCTTTTTTTTTTTTTAAAGATCTTGGCTTTTTTGTTTTGATGTAACCCTTTCCCCCATAAATACGCCTTTTAACGCCTTTAATTAATTCCTTCATATACTGAAGAAAAAAGTTTCAATATCATACTGTCACAAATAAAAATCATAAGAAATATTTTCTATATTTTAGCAGATAAAAGCTTAAAGCAGGCTGAAAGTATTTTCAACCTGTTTTAAGTGGTCACATATTTTCAGCAGTAGAAACAGGGTAAAAGGCTCGTGGCGTGTAATCGCATATTTAAGTAGCCAAATTGCTAGCCTGTGTTTAAAATCACAACCCTGTTAAACAAGTGTGGCTAATTAGATTACGTAATATGGATATTTATGCCCTGTATGCCTAAAGCTTCTTACTTCTTCACAGAGGGGGTCTTAGGCAGAAAGGGGTTGTGTATAATTATTTCCGGTCCATATCGTACAATTTGCAAGGCAGCTTAATTGATTAGTGGTTGATGATGAATGTCAGCATAAAATGCGATCTAGGTCAAAGCCGCCTACTGAAATATGTCCTGAATCTGTTTCGATTATGATTTTCATAGATCTTTATATAAGCTCAAGATATATAACGATAAGTAAAAAACGACATTAATACAATAAATGAGCACTCGGATCACGTTATCTAGAGCGTTCAGTTTTGACCCAGATCAGAATATCAAATACTTTGTTCAGCAGACAATTAATCAGTTTGGATCTTAATCAGACATTGCCAGTCTCAATTGCTAGATGATAAATTGATATTCCACATTTGTCATGTCAATGACTGTGCAAAAAGTTCAGCAACAGTTTGGATCCAACTGAGATATTGAGAAACTCTGTGATTGAAAATCCAAACTAAGGTTTGAATGTATTGAAAAGCTCATTGAAGAAACTTTTATCCGTACGAGAGACTGACAAACAGTTAGGACCCAGATCGGAATCAAAACTGACTGTACTTAAAGGTCAGCAACAGTTTGGATCCAAATGAGATATTGAGAAACTCTGTGATTGAGACCTGGATGTACGAAAGTTCCCGGATGTTGCGATACCGAGAATAAATGGTCTATTTTCTAAAAATGTATGTCCGATTGAGGACCAGAACCGATGTTAAACGTCATGGAAATTCATAACAGACCAGAAAAATAATTTGATCCCCCTTATTTTATTAAATAAAAACGTAATACCTCATCCGTTTTGTACTGGATGCAGAGACAGTGTATAGCCATATGGCTATACACTGTCTCTGACTGGATGTTATAAAAATCGGCACATGTACTATCGTCTTTATCTGCTCGTGTTTTAGTCGTAGCCCCGTAAAAAAACGAAGATAGCCTGGAGCCGATGTTTATGATTAATATTTACGGAAATATTAACAGATAAGACTAAATATATCGGAGAAACTTTTTTCGAAAGTCACAGGGCTTCGATGCCTTTATTCACAACCAGTATGCAAATATTATCAAGAGTATCCGTGCCCGATCCGGTGTCCTATGATATTTGCCTGATATACGCTACCTCAAGTATGGCTGGATTAAGCACTAATAGCTCGAAATTTTGATGGTTCTGCTATGCACTCATTGTCACCAATACACCCAATCGTCATTTCATTTGTTCTTCAGCAAGTATTAACCTCCTTTGTAGGCATTTATACACAAGTATTGCAGTCGCAAATTCGTCCGGCGAATGCGCTTTCTCTTCGCCCGACCCGTCGTAGTCTCTGTCTTCTAATATTACATTCTCTGATAATTTAGGATCGAAATCGTAACACTGAAGTTCTAAAGTGTTTTTACCTTCCTCCACATGCCCAATTTTTCTAAGTATTTCAGTTTATTAATGTTATCGATGTAAATTCCGCGCACTCTACGGCATTCCCGGTTAGACTTGCTATAACCGGAAGGTCGCGGAAGGCCTTAGTTACGTCACACAGGTAAACAAAATGGCGGCCCCCATGGTCGCTTGCACAGTCATATATCACAAAGTTTAAACGGCTCTAACTACTTCATTTTTTATTATTTTCAAAATTTCAAAGGCAGAAGGCGATTTTTTTCAATATCTTTCATTTAAAAGATATTTATCACCAGCTGTCCATTTCCCTTTAATGTGGAATTCCCCTGGAACCCTGAAGATCTCTCAGATGAACCCCCAGTTGAGGGCCCAAGTGCACCAATTACCACTGAGATGATTGAAAAAGCAGTAAGCAAGATGCGAATGGGTAAAGCTGCAGGACCATCTGGTGTTGTCGGGGAAATGCTTAAGCCCACAGGCAAGGCTGGTGTAGCCTTAATTCGTGACCTCGTTGCAGCTGTTGTGCGCGAGGAACGTATCCCAAGAGAATGGGAAGAAAGCTACATCATGAGCATTTACAAAGGGAAAGGTGACGCACTGAACAGGAGTAACTACTGAGGCCTGAAACTGACCGATCAAGTCATGAAAGTCTTTGAGAGAGTTGTGGAAAGTGCTATCAGACAGCAGGTCAAGATTGACGAGATGCAGTTTGGCTTCATGCCAGGCAGGGGTACCACTGACGCTATCTTCATATCCGACAGCTGCAAGAAAAACACCACTTGGCAAACAAGCCATTGTATATGGCTTTTGTTGACCTTGAAAAAGCCTTTGACCGGGTTCCAAGGAGAGTCATTTCGTGGGCTATGCGGAAACTAGGGGTTGAAGAATGGCTGGTACGGACCGTACAAGCAATGTACAACAATGCAAGAAGCCGTGTGTGTGTTAGCAATGACTACAGTGACAAGTTTGGTGTTGGAGTAGGCGTCCACCAGGGCTCAGTATTAAGCCCTCTGCTTTTTATCATTGTCCTGGAAGGATTGTCACGGGAATTTCGCACCAGCTGTCCCTGGGAGCTCCTCTACGCTGATGACCTGGCTATCATTGATACCTCTCTAGAAGCACTGACTGAGCGACTGACCATCTGGAAGACAGGAATGGAAAAGAAGGGGCTTAGAGTCAACATGAACAAGACCATGGTAATGATATCTGGTCCCAACCTTGACTCACTGAGAAGATCAGGAAAATACCCCTGTGCAGTATGCCTAAGCGGAACAGGAAGAAACTCAATTCTTTGCTCATACTGCTCAAAGTGGGTCCACAAGAAATGCAGTGGAATCAAGGGACCACTCAGACCTGATCCACAGTACAAATGCCCACGCTGTGAGGGTTCAGCCAGACCAACAGATGGTAGGCCTATGGCAGAGGTAGAGGCTGGAAATGAAAAGCTCATTGTCGTAACAGACTTTTGCTACCTTGGTGACACACTGTCGTCTGGAGGAGGATGCGATCTTGCAGCAATAACACGCTGCAAATCAGCCTGGAAAAAGTTCAGAGAGCTCCTCCCCATATTGACAAGCAAGTTTCTGCCATCTGCAACTAGAGGAAGAGTCTACTCAGCCTGTGTAAGGAGTGTTATGCTCTACGGATCTGAGACATGGGCTGTATCAGCAAATACACTCAGACGTATGCAGCGAACTGACAAAGCGATGATACGATGGATCTGCCTGGTCAAGCCAGATGAAGATGTCCCGTTTGACTCTTTGTTAATGCAACTGCACATAAGAGGCGTTGCGGAGACCCTGCAATCAAATAGGTTGAAATGGCTTGGCCATGTAGAGAGAAGCTCTAGCTGGATCTCTCAAATCAGATGCCTGAACATCCCAACACAGCGGGGTCCAGGTAGACCAAAGCTATCTTGGAAGGACCTTGTAAAACGAGACCGTGAAGCTCTAGGGTTGGAAAACATCAACCCACAAAACCGCCAAGCTTGGAGAGGGAGACTTCGTTCCAGACTGGACAGCCAGGCCTCACCCTTATAAGGATTAATCAATGGCCTGGTTAAACTAAATTGGATGATGATGATGATGACTGTAGTAATACAGCAATAAAGGGACATAACCCTACAAGTCTATATCTTAATCTTTAATGTAGAGGACAATCTCTGCTGAAGCTCATGCAGATTGCTCGCTCCACTGTAGTAATACAGCAATAAAGGGACAAAACTCTAAACAGTCTATATCTCTATCATTAATGTAGAGGACAATCTCTGCCGAAGCTCATGCAGATTGCTCGCTCCACTATAGTAATACAGCAATAAAGGGACATAACCCTACAAGTCTTTATCTTAATCATTAATGTAGAGGACAGTCTCTGCTGAAGCTCATGCAGATTGCTCGCTCCACTGTAGTAATACAGCAATAAAGGGACATAACTCTACAAGGATCCAAATAAGAGGGAATAAGCAAAACAAATCCAACATTTTCTCACTCGTTTTAGAACCAAATCCTATAGTGTTACTACTCATTAGAATCGTCTCTTTGAGACGATTCTAATGAGTAGTTACACTATAGGGTTTAATGCAGTTATACTAGAATTTGCAGTTGCAAATGATCTAGTGATAGGCAACTCCCTATTCAAGAAGCATCCCAGACATCTTGCCACATACCAGTCAGGAGAGAGTTCTACACAGATAGATTACATCCTGTATCGACGCAGCTTCAGAAAGCATGTAACAAATGTGAAAGTCATCTTAGGCGAAGAATGTGCATCACAACATAAACTGGTCGTCTGTGATTTCAAGGTAGAGACTCCACGCAAAATCAAGCGAAAGTTCAGCCCCCGTATAAAACTGTGGAAACTCAAAGACCCAGACACAAAAGCAGAGTTTGCTGAACTTTTTGCCGCCAAGACAGAGGATACCAGATCCTGCAATGTGGAGGACCTATGGAAAACACTGAAAGATGGCTTAACTGAAGCTGCAACAGAAACCTGTGGCCTTTCATCCAGCCACCGATGGCGAAAGCAGACCTGGTGGTGGAATGACACTGTAGATAATGCAGTACAGGAGAAGAGGCAATGTTTCAAGCCCTGGAAGGCTGGAGGCAGCTTAACTGAAGCTGCAACAGAAACGTGTGGCCTTTCATCCAGCCACCGATGGCGAAAGCAGACCTGGTGGTGGAATGACACTGTAGATAATGCAGTACAGGAGAAGAGGCAATGTTTCAAGGCCTGGAAGGCTGGAGGCAGTAGAGAAGCCTACAACATTGCAAAGCGCCTAGCCAAACAAGCTGTTTACTATGCCAAGAATGCGGCTGAAAAAGAAGTTTTTCTGAACATCAACCCCAAGTCAGGAAACATCTACAAACTGGCCAAACAAATGCGCCAAGACAACCAAGATGTGAGTGGTGAAAAACCAGTCAGGAATGATGCTGGTGAGCTTGCTCTTGATAATGAGGCCAGAAAAGAAGCATGGAAACAACACTATGAGCGCCTTATTAAAGGAAAACGGACAGCTGATGACAATATGGTCTTAGATCCTAGATTTTATCCTAAAAGCAACATTCATGAAGGTCCTGCAATTATTACTCATCGATAAGGTACGAAAAAGATCGATTTACTGCATACAGGTAAGCTATCGCTAATTGGAACGGGCGCCGCCATATTGACAAAGCTATCATTCGGAACCCTCAATTTTTATCCATTTTGTGACGACACAAAGGCCTAAACGCTGATTGGCTCTTTCACTCAACCACTGTAACTTGGACGGACATTTCACACTTCGTCAGTAAGGGTAACGGCAAGCTTAATTCAAGGTCGCATACAGTTAAAAAAAAAAGATAATAGATAGATGGTATATTCATATTGATTATGATGAACTTGAAAGGTCGTGTAGATCCAGAAACGATCAGAAGCTATCGTTAATCGGCTTAGAGAAATATCCGTTCCAATTCCCAGCTATAGAATCTGGGAAAACAATGCTGCAAAATGGCTAACAGTAGAGTATGGCGACATCCATAATACCTTGATTGATGATTATAATAATAGATCTAGATCTACAATTAAAAAACATCTGATAATCAGTGCGATATTGTGCTGATCTAGACCTAAATGTTGAACTGGCTTAGATCTACCAACTCGTTTACAAATCTTTGAGACGATTCTAATGAGTAGTTACACTAAAGGGTTTAATGCAGTTATAAAGATTTTATTTTCGAAATACAATGTACTCCCCTTATCTGGAGCCCTGACTCTAAACAGTCTATAGCTTTCTTGCTAGTTATCAAGAATATATATGCCCACTACTTTTGTTATGCCAACTGCTCAATGGGTGAAATGAACAACGAAAAAGAGCTCAAAGTTCAACATTGACATTTGTTGTTTTACGTCCTTATAAAAACTGGTTCAAAACATTTTGTTTGGACAACCAATTTCGATTTCCAACTTAAATAATTTATTCATTATTTGTCGCGGCAACATAAGATACTCACATCAGCAAAGTTTACATGAACCCCTTTTGGGTTCATTTACTTTGTGTATGATATGTTGAGTGTTCAAACACCAATTAATCAACTGAAGATGCTTATTTTTTTAATGAACTACACAGACCTACTTATTATAAAATAAAGTTTGCTAAGAATCAAAGGTATAACCTCCCCTTCATTTACTTTAAACAGTTTAAAAAAAAGAGAGACACCTGGAGATCAGGTGTAAAAACTGCCATGCGTGCAGCAAGCCAGCTACCTGGAAGGGGGCCCACTGATGTGGATTTTGCCAGTGAGCCTGCACGTTATTCAAAAATCTGATAGTAGTAGTAGTAATTGTTGCCTGCTTTTATTTCTCAACTTTAAATTTAGATCAACTGACCAAAGTAATATCGTCATAAGAGTCAAACAGTTTGAATCCTCATCAGATACTGCATTATGCAGAATCCAAAGTGTTTGCAAAGTACCATTGTACTCAGGGTAAGGCAGTGAAGGGATTAACCCTTAGCCCGCCAAATAAATTGTCGTCTGCTATATTTCTCGTCTGCTTCAAGTTTCAAAGTGCTTCAAAGTTGCTCAAAATTGCTGAAAATGTTGTCCGGGTGTCAAACAGCTTGGATCCGGATGAGACGCCGAGTTACTCGGCGTCTCATCCGGATCCAAGCTGTTTGCATATGGAGCTATAGTCGTGAGTGGCAGGCTAAGGGTTAAGCTGTGCATTATTACTGAAATGTATCATCTCTATACCTACTTGACATTTCTTCTCTTCATTTTCCCAAACCATTCCAGTTTGGCATCACAGTATCTTGTTGTGTAGGAATACCAGGAGCCAAATGTATCAGGGGCAATAGCATCAATCTGAGGATACAGCTGTAGGAACAAGTAGTACATATAGAAATGGGCAGTGAGGCAGATAACCATTAACACATTCAACCCTAGCGAAGAGTATACTTGTCATTTACAAGAAGTGTACCTGAGAGGATTACACTTGTCCCATGCAAACAGTGTAGACCCTGATCAGAGGGCTCCTTCAGGAGCCCTCTGATCAGGGTCTATACTGTTTGTCATTTTGAAATATATTGTTGAAATCAATCCTAAAAAGTCAAAAATTGACTATAGACTTATTTTGAAATTGGAATTGGCCATTAAAACTTTCAGGGGTGAATGAGTTAACTCATTTAACACTTGACTCCATTGAAACGCATTTTATACAGTCATAAATATGTACCATAAGAAATATTTTCTAAAAACTAGCAGATATTAGCTTAAAGCAGGTTGAAAGTAAAGCAGAATGTGCCTTAAGGCACATTCTGCTCTACTTTCAATCTGCTTTAAGTGATCAACAGTTTTCAAAACAAAAAAGAGGCTATGGGGTAATAGGTTAAACCTAGGTACTTTTGACTTCAGGCTAATTGAGGATTAAACACAATTGGATATAGGTAATTTGCATTTTTCATGAAGGAAAAGGTTAATGCCATGTCCAGCTTACCTCTACTGGTCTAGCCAAGGCTGGGGTACCAGACAGCAGTATTCTTCTCTTCGCATTCTTTACAAGTGGCACCACAGTCTTGGCGGAGACAGTTTTGATGTTGCGTATGTAATGAGACTCGTCCACGATGACAACCTGAAATGCCTTGGCTATCAGAGCCTCTCTTACAATGTTACTGGTAGACTTGCTTAGCAGGCCGAATGTTGCTATTGTCACTCTGGCTGAGCCAATACCACTGAAACAACACACACAGTACAGTCAAACTTGCATTAACACATTTCCCCATAAATATGCCTTTTAAAGCCTTTAATTTATTTCTCCACTGAAGAAAATAGTTCTAATTTATACAGTTATGAATAAATATCATAAGAAATACTTTCTATTTTCTAGAAGATGGTAGCTTAAAGCAGGTTGAAAGTAAAGCAGAATGTGCCTTAAGGCACATTCTGCTCTACTTTTAACCTGCTTTAAGTGGCCACCTATCTTCAATACTATAAACAGGCTAAGAGGTAAAGGGTTAACTCATTCACCTCTTAAACTTGAAATGGAAAATTCCAATTTACAAGTGTCAACTATTATGGATTGATTTTAAAAATAGGAGCCCTCTGATCAGGGTCAACACTATTTGTATTGAACATGTGTGCTCTTCACAGGAATATCCCTTTACCACCATTATTCGAACACAACCAAAATTCGAACACCTAAATAATTTCACGTGATATCTATGGTTACAAACAGTTTTGCATAACCGCGCGTAACACTTTGACAGCAACACCGGTAGAAACGTCAAGAACACAAGATCGGCAAGAATTATCAGTAAACAGGTAAAAGGGCGTTTGTTGAACTTCACTGACTATAAATATTGCATTTAAACCTAACCCCAAATTTCCCAATGCATGAATATGCCATAGACTACATTTTCTGTGAACAAAAATGACCAGTGGTGTGTCGGCTGCATTACTTTTACATTTACCTTATTCCTAGTGGTCCAGACAAAATACAGAGGGTCTAGACCATTGAATTTAATCAAATCTCAAACTAGGGGTCCTTATCACTTTTTTCCCGTTTTTGTATTCTAAACAGTGTTTCATATAAGAAGTAGATCTAACAATAAATAAATAAAAAAAAAATTGACAGGTTCGAGTTTACTGAATTTTTAGAAAAATCTATTCACCATCTTTTAGAAATTTCTTCTTAAATTTACTTGATTCTTGTTAAAAATAACTTTTATTCACATAACAATTTGAAATTGACTAGAAAGTGCTTAGGTGTTCAAATAATGGTTGCACCGGATACTGTTTGTAAACAATGAGTACAGTATACTCGTTGCAAGGGTTAAATATTTGAAGTGGCAATACTTTAAAGATAAACTTACTACAACCGACCTCTTTTCTTCAAATTAGCGAGCTTAACATGTTAAGAAGACAAGATTAAGCTTTACAATTTCAGTTCCCTCGTTTAAGTTTTCAGAGCAAGAACAACTCTACCTTGCATCACAGCCTGACTGTATGAGATTGATGTCCCCTGGGTTGATCTCTGGCAGCCATTTCTCAAACTCTTCAATCCAGCAGTACCGTAAAGATGACGGTACAATTATCAGCAGGGGCCATTCTTTTCTATAATAACAGGCCACAGCGATCGCCTGTATTGTTTTACCCAGTCCCATCTGAAATAAATTTGAACCCATTACTCTACAGATGCACACTTTTACGCCTTTCATTTATTCTTCCACTGAAGAAAATAGTTCCAATTTATACAGTTATGAATAAGCACCAGAAGTAATATTTTTTATATACTAGCAGATAGTAGCTTAAAGCAGACTTAAGGCACATTCTGCTTTATTTTCAGTCTGCTTTAAGTAGTCTCCTGTTATCAAACCTAGAAAAGGGCTATGAGGTAATGGGTTAACCCATTACTCCACAGATACACACTTTTACTCCTTTGATTCATTCCTCTACTGAAGAAAATAGTTCCAATTTATAGTCATGAATATGTGTCATAAAAAATATTTTCTATATTCTAGCAGATGGTGGCTTAAAGCAGGCTGAAATTAAAGCAGAATGTGCCTAAGTTAAGGCTTACAGGGTAACGTTTTTAAGTCTGACAAATAAAATTATTAAGACAAACATACCTCATCTGCAATAAGACACCTGAAACAAAACAGAAATAAAAAGGGTTAATCAGATTATAATGATACAGATCAAAGTGATGGGAGTGGAAACAGATAATATTGTTATACAGCATATCCTCCTTACAAAGACCCTTGCCGCAGTTCCCTAAACAGGACAATTATGCCTAACGCTTTTATTGTTGCGATATCGTCTGCTTAAACTGTTCGTCTGCTGTTTTTCTCAAAGTTACGTATAAGTGGTCATTTTGATGAAATAAATATGATGAAAGGTGACAAACAGCTTGAATCCAGATAAGAAGCCGTGTAACGTGGCGTCTGATCTTGATTCAAGCTGTTTGCAAATGTAAGTCAAGTTTTAACCCCCCCCCCCCCCCCCCATAATGACTCCCTCCAAACAACAAGCACAATTTGTGTCTTTCATTGGATGTCGTTGTAGAGAGGGAAAACTAACTATCAGTACTGGTAATCTAAGGCCCCCTGTCAACTGATAATCAATATGGGCTTAGTTAACTCTTTGATCCCCGAACCTCCAAATAGACAATTCCAGTTTTGCAATTAAGTTTGGTCCAGTTTTGACTCTTTAGTCTTTATCTTTGTTTTGTTAACATATGTAGAAACTAGAGGGATGGCTTTGTCTGTAAGACAAATTTGATGCCCCCATCATCAAATATTTGACTAAGTTCAACTGACTGTAATTTTGATCAAAATCCTGTTCATGTGCATCTATGGTATATGTGCAAACACTCTGCCAAGTTATAAGGTTGTAGCCTGAAAACTGTAGGAGGAGTTAGTCGGACAAAGTATGTATTGTATGTGGGACGGATGGACAGGGGTAAAACAATATGCCTCCCGACTGATTGTAGGGGTGGCATAACCCTTGAAATATTGAAAGAGCTACAGGGATCAAAGTGCTTTATATGGTAAATTCATGCGGGAGGCTGCTGGTGGGGTTGTGGGAGAAATATGAAAATTAAACTCCAATGGTGAGCTCTGAAGTGTGTTTGGAGCACTGAAATCTATATATGCGAACCATACAATTTTGTTCAAAGCTCCGTTATGTTAGACATAACGTTATTTTGCAACTAAACTTTATTTCTGCTAGAACCATTCGACTTTTAAACCCAAGCAAGACTTCCAACTGTAGTTACTAGATCAAAGTTCTTAAGATTCTGAAACTGGAAATTGACAAATGCTGGTGGGGTCTTTCCCTGGGAGAAAAATGGAAATTAGAACTAAAATGGTGAGCTCTGAAGTGTGTTTGGGAGGGATTTAGACATGATTAAGGTCTAACCCCACCAATCCTCCAATTTTATGCATTTTTTGCCCATGTTTGATTTTCATTTTTCAAATTTATTCCACGCATGTGCATAAGTGCATATTGCTGGCTACGCCCCTGATGAGGAAGAATAATTTTAACTTTTAATCAAATCCGTTCAGAAATAGCTCCTGTACTATTACAGTAACATTCAATCAATGAAAGTAAAATTGACAGTACAAAGAATATGTAGTGATAAGGGCGTACACATGTAACTCTAAATATTGAAAGCAGAGTTATGGGACTTGTGTGCATAGGTCAGATGATACTGAACATTTGAGTGAAGTTTCAAATTGATTAAGGCAACGGTGATGCAAGAGCAAGTACATTAGTTTGAATTAAGGATCTTCAGACTGCTGTTCTAACGACACAAAACACAATCATGAGGCTGAATACACCGATTGACAATTTCAGGATTAACCTATCAATTCACCCCTTCTGCAATGTTTGCATGACGTCACAGAAAATAATGTCAGGTAAAAACATTAAATCGCTGATAAGCAACCATAATTACTGGTATTGTTTAAATTAAAATTTCTACGCTTAAAGTCAACCTAACTGCATTAAAAGTATCTCAATTTTTTCTGAAACATTAATAAATAGAATTTGATAGATTTAAGCAACTGAAAATGTGACAAACAGTGCATAGAATGAGTTATCATTGATTCAACCATCCGAAAATTGCGGTAAGAAATACATTTATAAAATGTTTATTTTTTTACTTTTAAGAAAAATAGTATTGTAAAACCGTCATAAATATGTAGTTAGACGTTTAACATTAATGTTTCATCCGTCTTTTTACTTTGAAAACCGCCTTGAAGCTGTCCAAGGTCTGGGATGAGGCAATGTCTTCTGGCAGCTGGTTCCAAAGATGGATTGAAGAGGGGAAGAAGGTGTGTCTATAATACATCTACCTGGCAGACGGGGAGGAATTTTCGCAGTGTGTGGCCTCTGGTTGATAATCCGTCTGGATGTAAGAATGCAGGAGCAGGGATATCAACTAGGCTGTGAGTGATTCTGAATATGAATACCAGCTTGGCGTCGGCTCTTCGCTGTTGCAGAGGTGTGACATCCTAGAGCTGGTGCTGCTTGTTCTGCAATAGTCTCCAGTGACAAAGCGTGCTGCTCGTCTCTGGACCACTTCTAGTTTGTTGATGTTACTAGCTGTGTGAGGGTCCCAGGCCTTGGATGCATACTCCAACATTGGCCTAACCAGGGTCTTTTAACATTGTGCGTTTACGCTTGCTCAGCAGCAGGTTATGTTTCTCCTCAGGAAGGATACACTGTTGTTGGCCTTCTTTGTAGTGGCGTTTATATGGTAATTCCACTGGAGTTACTCATGGATGGTGCCCCAAAGGTACTTCCCACTAGCTACAGAACATGGCTAGCTAGTGTCCATGAATGGGGTAGGTATTATACCCTGTGTTAAAAACGGTGATGCCCGATAAAACAGCTGTCTATTTACAAATAAAACTATTTACAGTGGTTGGGTGTTTAGAGCTGCGTGGGTTGGAAGGCCCTGACCTCTGCCCTGAAGCTCTCGAGAGTCAGGCAGTTGGTAGTTTTGGCCGGCAGCAGGTTCCAGTCTCGGATCGTTCTGGGGAAGAAGCTTTTCTTGTATGTGGATGTATTGGCCGGGATTTGGTAAAAGCGGTTGGCACCTCGTGTTCTGGAGTCACTCTGGCTGAGCGAGTTATCAGGAACCTCAACGATGCTGTTGCTTATCTTGAAGAGCATCACCAATCTTGATATGTAGCGGCGGTGTTGCAGGGAATACCAGCCAAGGTCGTTCACCATCTTCGTTACACATCCAGGGGTTCTGTCTGTGTAACAATTGTGGACAAACCTGGCTGCTCTCCGCTGGACCTGTTCCAGGGCATGGGCCTCAGTCCTACTTGTGGGATCCCATACGTTGCTGGCATACTCTAGCGTTGGCCTTTCTATGATAGTGTATGCCGCTGCCTTGGCGGTTGGTGTCCGTTTAATATGTGTGATCCTGATTGTCTCCCACTTTGATGCTTTAAATTCCATCTGCCAGTCCGTCTCTCACTGTTTCAAGTGTACGCAGGTCTTCTTGCAGGATGAACGCGTCTTGTGGGTTCCTGATCCTTCTGTAAAGGAGGCTATCATCATCTTAGTGGGACTGGGAAGAGCCTGGATGTTCAGGCTACTTTCCCTGGTATGTCGTTGATGTACAGGAGAAATATACCGGCTGTCTGGCTTAGTGGTAGAGCGTCCGCTTGCAGTGCGGGAGGTTGCGGGTTCAATCCCCGGCCGGGTCAAACCAAAGACTTGAAAATTTGTAGTAATGGCTTCCCTCCTTGGCGCTCAGGATTTCGGGTTAGCATTACGACTGGTTCGTCGGTGTCAGGATAAAGTGACCGGCCGGGTACAGTCCCATTGGTGCACCTAAAAAGTGCCCGTTCTCATTATCATCAGAATTGATGGCATAGAAGTAATAAATAGAAAGAGCAATGGTCCTAGGACAGAGCCTTAGGAGACCCTGGAGGTACGGTAACTGGTGCTGACGTGGATGCATGGCCTTGGACTAGCCCCTGTTGGTTTCTATTCAATGGCAAGGAAGCTCTCTATATAATCGAGTAGCGCGTCTCTGAATCTGATGCCGTAATGGTGTAGTTTCTGTGCTAGGCCGCGATGAGGGACCTTCTCAAAAACCTTGCTGAAGTCACACAAATTGGAACAGCATTAATTTTATCTTTGGTATCTGTGAAAAGTGAGAGAAAACGTGTACTATAAACTGTTAGGTTGCCGGAAACAGGTTGCACCGGGATATTTTTAGAGAAGGGAAAAACGATCAAAGTTTGGGCTTTGAAATATACCTTCCATTTTTGTTAACAGCAAATTCAACGCCTTCTCGTTGAAAGGGCATTAACTTTTCCGCAAGTTTGTGCGGTAGTTTTGACAATACTTTGTTTTGTGTATTTTTCATCTTCCCGCCATTCTCAATAGACTGAAGAGTCGAATAGGAAAAGTAACCGAAATACAGTTCGCCCTTTTCACCGTCGACCCCAATCCATAAACAAGAGCCGTATACGGCCCTAAATCGCTCACCTTGAAACGTTGATGTAAATGTAACATATCTTGGAAAGCTGAGAAATTATTACAATATGATTGTGCCAATTGCTGATTAGAAGATGCTGAGTGCAAAATAGCTACGCTCAGGCCGTTGTTTCAGAGAAGATTTTTAAAGTTTTTATTGAAAAAAAAAACTATTTTTAGCTCCTGTGACCTAGATATGCAACAGACGGAACCATTTGAACACTATTGGTAAAGTACCTCTAGAAGTTACACCATGCCAAATATCAGAGCTCTAGCCATATTAGTTTCAGAGAAGAATAGGTTTTGAAGATTTCACTATATAACTCCAGAGACAGTGTATACACTGTCTCTGATAACTCTATGTAAATTTGTGACCCCTGGGGCGGGGTCATTTTTTACCCCAGGGATATAATTTGAACAACCTTCATAGAAGACCTTAAGATGATGCCATTTTGCAAAATATCTTAGCTTAGGGTATTGTGGTTTCAGAGAAGAAGATTTTTTAAGTTTTTATTGAAAAAAACTATTTTTAGCTCCTGTGACCTAGATATGCAACGGACCGGAACCATTTGAATAACGTTAGTAAAGTACATCTAGAAGTTACACCATGCCAAATATCAAAGCGTTTTGCTATATTAGTTTCAGAGAAGAAGAGGTTTGAAGATTTCAGTATATAACTCTATGTAAATGTGTGACCCCCGGGGCGGGGCAATTTTTGACCCCAGGGACATAATTTGAACAGTCTTGATAGAGGACCTGTAGATGATGCTTTGTGCAAAATATCTAAGCTCAGGGTACTGACGGGGCGGGGCCATTTTTGACCCCAGGGACATAATTTGAACAATCTTGATAGAGGACCTGTAGATGATGCTTTGTGCAAAATATCTAAGCTCAGGGTACTGTGGTTTCAGAGAAGAAGATTTTTAAAGTTTTTATTGAAACGATCTATTTTTAGCTCCTGTGACCT
This sequence comes from Gari tellinella, assembly GCA_922989275.2. Lineage (NCBI taxonomy): Eukaryota > Metazoa > Mollusca > Bivalvia > Cardiida > Psammobiidae > Gari > Gari tellinella. The sequence continues at coordinate 91,494,020 of OV277857.1, forward strand.
AGATATGAAACGACCCGGAACCATTTGAACAACTTTCAAAGATGACTATATAAGGACCATTCCTGCCAAGTTTGGTTAAAATCTATCCAGTAGTTTAGGAGGAGATGTCGTTTTAAAGAAATTGTTGATGACGGACGACGAACGAACGGACGGACGACGACGGACGACGGACACAGGACGATCAAAATAGCTCACCTTAGCACTTTGTGCCAGGTGAGCTAAAAAACACTTTCGTTCTGTGTGACGACTAATCATTGATGGTTATATTGATGACAATTGTATACTTTAGACATGGAGAAATTACACATGTGTAATTTCTCCATGACTTTAGACTATGCTGAAGTTGTCTATTATTACCCAACTGAATTTTTGAAGAGAAACAATTATCACATGTGTGAATGACAGACAGCGATATATCTAGATCTATTTTAATTATTCCTTACTCTCGTATTCTCAGAGTTCTCATATAATGTCATGTGACTTACGGAAAACGGATGAATTGGCCACTCGTTGTTGTTGTTGTAGTAGATCCCTACAATGTCTGGAGAACCGTGACGATGACGTCACGTAGATATGTTGGATGAGCACATTTTCACTTTATCATAGATCGAGCTTTTTACCCTGCTTTCCTTATATGCTGTTTTGATGTTATTACGCTTAGTATGTACAGTATGTTGCTCTCTTTACCGCCTACTCATTATCCCAGCAGGGGACACAATATATGGAACAGACAGACTGAAGAGGATTATATAAATACATGTTATCTATTCTTTTTTTTAGTTCCCTTTCATGTTTAGGGTAACGTTTCTTAGTTTATAATTCTTATATTTATGTCGTTTCTTGTTTAGGTACCATGACTTTTCCTAAATAACAATATGCAATGGATGAGTTTGTCCATTGGACTAGGAGTAGTGTTGCAGTGGGCACCCCATGATCTGCCACTTCGCCCAATCACATGATTTAACCCCTTTCCCCATAGACAGTACCACAACCACCATCTCCTGATATTACAGTAACAGAACCCTGTAAAGGAGGAATGAAAGGCTGAGTCCTCATTTTTGGGCACTCCGCCATTCATTCGCCCCATATCGGGCCAGCAATCATGATCATTTTGCCATGACTGCAGCCATTCTGCGGCGTTTCTTGTTGGAGACGGCAAGGCTACGGCAAGACATTTTACATGGGAGAAGGGATCACTATACTCTCCTAACTACGAGATATCCCTGTGATTGAGCATTTTTGTCTGTAATCTCAACATGTGTGTGCTAACTAAACATAAGTTTCCTTGATTTATTTTCTTATTACTATTTGCATGGATGCAATACAATTTTCATAAACATATATACACTATGCTAGTGAGGAATCCACAGCCGATTCCCAACTGGTCTATACAAGATAAAACGATTTCTTTTTTCTGGGGCCTTTGGCTTCTGCCAAGCGTTGCAGCGCCAGTGTTCGCTTTGTGTGGAGGGCATAGGCCATACCTCTTGCTACTGATTCAATCTTTGGAGTTAAGCTAGAGAGAGGGGGAAAGACAGCTACAGAACTATTGGAACAATCCATAAGAATTGCAAGCAGAGCAGAAGGGGAAGATAAAAGCTTTTGGATATCACCCGTGTCCCATACCCCTTTCAACAGTTGTACCAAAGAGTTTAAGAAGGGTTTTCGTGTGTCCTCTAAGGCTTTACATTGCAGCAGGAAATGTTCCAGATCCTCTGGGCCAGTGCTGCATAGAGCACAGGTTGGGTCCACCATAAATTGGTTGAACTTGGCTTTATCTCCTTGAAGGATGTAGGTTCCTGGCATCATTTTGCCTTGATTGCTGCTTTTCTGACTGAGATCGGGTCATGTTTAGCATTTTCCCAGACCGGATGGATTTGACCAATTTCAAAATGGGATTTGCTTATATACTTTAGTGTAGTTTTCCCTTCTGCCATGTCCTTAACTTGTAATTTCCAGTGTGGCTCCACATGGGACTTCATCATCTTCTTCCACTCTTCCTTGCCATGAGTTTCTGCTAGCAATCTGGAAGGTAATACTTCTGTAACAGTTTTTTTTAATATAAATAAACAAGCTTTTCTATTTGTTTTCCTTGATCAGGAATTGGCGCTCCGCTACCTGTCTCTCCACCGAGTTGCTCCTTAGAACATTTTCGAGGAGGGTCAGGGTTCGTTTATGTATTTCCGCCTCAATAGGAAGTTGGCCGGACAGCAGGTGCACAGAAGCATCTGCAGCTCTGTCAGGGAGGCTCATCAGCCTCTTGATGCATCGCTTATGGAACAGGTTTAACCTTTGAATATCTTTTCCACTTAATGTTATTGCATCTAGGCCATATAGGAGCCGTGGGACAACGAAAGTATTCTAAAGGATTTGGATAGACACTTGTGGGTTCAGGCCATTTATCCCATGGAGACCGGCGCCCATTAAGGAGTACATGCATTTCCTGACTGTATCAATTCTACAGTCAATGGCACCTTCATGATTTGATGAGGAGAATGAGTCCCTCTGTATACCCAGATGTACACAGTCTTGTGTGACCTCTATCGCTTTATCATTCAGTTTAAATATCTGTAGATCATTCCAATGAGTGTGAGATAAGGGTGAGTTAAATATCATTATTTTGGTTTTATTTTCACTAATGGTGTATCAGCCTTTGCCAACCCATCCTGTACTTCAATCATTGCTTGTAGATCGTCAGCAGTTGTTGCCAAGAGCAGGATGTCGTCTGCACAGATGGGGACACCACAGTAGTTTGGACCTATCTTCAATCCAATTTTGCTATCCTTGTACATATCTAGGAGAGGATTAATAAACATCTTGTATGCCAGCGGGGAGATAATGCCTCCTTGTCGGACACCCTGGCCCTCGATCAGTTTTCTAGACTCCTCCCCTTCCCATTTCACCACCGATGTCATGTTTCTGTAGCCATCTTGAAGGGTTAGCCATTGGTTTCCTTTGGCACCATTTGACATGGAGTAGATACATGTACTTACTTTACGGAGTAGATACACTACTACAAACTACTACCACTACCACTACCACTACCACCACTACTACTATACTACTCAAAAATGGACATAGTACATCTAGTCCATTTTAAACATTTAAGTCTTTTGTTTTGTTTGGACAATTTATTGCAAAATTACAAACAGTGCTTCTTTAGGCACCCTCTGAGTTAGATATGCGGCACTGTTCGCATCTAAGTGTTCTCTTCTCATGTACACTTGTGATAATACTCGTCGCAGGGCTACCATTTGTTGCTCATAAAAAATCCTAAGATTTCCAAATTTTCAAGCGTGATTTTAGGAATCGTACCTTTAACTCTTTCGCTACCAGGATCTATATAACAACAACATAAATATGCAAACAGTTTGGATCCAGATCAGACGCCGCGTCACGCGGCGTCTAATCTGGTTCTAAATTCTTTGATATCCATATTGGCCATATATCACATAAAATTCCAAATTTTTAAAATAAGAGCAGAAATCCTAAGATTTCGGAAAACATCCGTATAGTAGGTCCGGTAGCCGAAAATAACAAAACCCGAAGAATTCTGAAAAATCCGGGCAAATAACAGCCCTGTCGTCGCTAAGGTTAAACGAGTTAGGTCTCCTCACTGCATACAGCATTTAAAAATGATCAGGAAATAACCCATCTAATGTCATTCAAGTATATTTCCATGCCTCTTTTATCCCCTGAAATTTCCAATGGACTATTCCAGTTTGCAAGAAACGCTGGTCCATTTTCGACTTTTTAGGGTTGATTCTTATAATATTTTACAAAATGACAAACAGTGAAGACCCCGATCAGAGGGCTCCTGCAGGAACCCTCTGATCAGGGACTTCACTGTTTACATAGGGCAAGTGTACTCTTCACAGGTACAATTTTGGTTAAAACGCATATATGCGTCACAAGTGCTCAATAAGTAAAATTAAGCGAATGCTGAACACAACTTTACATTTTGTCTTTGTGTTAATAATATCGGACAAATCGCCTCTGCGCAAAAATTGCTCATCAACATGCATATTCTGTCGGCATATTAGTTCACTCCGTCCGATTTCCAATAAACCAACTTCGTGATGAAGACTTTCACTTCATTGTCGAATTGACTCTTTCAGTGCAAAGTTAACGTCTGCTTAAATATATTCGTCTGAAATATATTTTTCAAATTTTAGAAATAAGCGCTTTTATTGAATTGAAACCTCAAAACCCCAATAAATCGGCGTCTGATCTGGATCCAAACTATTTGGAAATGCCATTTGATAAAGTGGAAGTGGATAAATGATAATTGTAAACGATATTTTGTTCCGCTTTCGGAGTTCGGCTCCGATAGCTGAATGTTTCGGCTGCTGATGTTTTGAATGATGCGCGCGTGCTCGTCAAGACGCTAGTTAGCGTGACAGTCTGACACTCCGTGAAAGGCGGCCAAATCTCGTCTGCTGCCAGCGGATCGTCTGCGTCAAATAATGAACGCCAAATTACCGAGGTAATGCCAGCGTCCTATTATTCTTCTCTGAATAGCCGAGTAGGTCTTTACTACGCCTACTAATGGCTTTTCCAGGAATCGGACATGGTATGAATAAGAAAAAAATGGAAATAAATGAAAAGAGATCCGAAGGAAAAGCAAACATTACCGGGCATCCATTAAGACTTGGCGGTCTTGGTAGCCGAAGTCTTTCGCTAACGTTTAGGAAAGTTGAAATGTGAACCTCGAAACGCGTTCAAGAGTATATATTTTACCTAAACCTTTCCCCCATGATTCTACTAATGAAGGAACGTAAAGCAGCCTGCGCATTAAGGAGCATTCTGCTTTATTTTCAGCATGTTTCAAGCTACCATCTGCTAGAATATAGGCAATGTTTATTATGTTGCATATGTATTCATTATTGTATAAAATGGAACAATTTTCTTCAGGGGAGGAAGTAATTAAATGCATAAAAAGGTGTACCCAGTAGGGAGTAAAGGGTTAAGTGTATTTCAAAATCAAAACGTGGCTTAACACCGTTTTTACTTTTACCTTAGAAATAAGGATATTTTCAACTCCAGTATCAAAATTATCGAATTTGTACAGAAGAAATACGAGTAAGTTCGACTTTTAACCCTTTCACTCTCAATCGCGCTTCAAAGCGCGTTTGCAAACAGTATGGATCCTGATCAGACGCCGCGTAACGCGGCGTCTGATAGGATCCAAACTGTTTGAAACTCGTTTTGAAATTTTAGCCAGTCATACTGCCTTGTTTTTTAACTTTGAAACGACATTGCAGACAACACAATTGAAGCAAACGACAATGAACCGGTGAAGGGGTAAAACTCTCCTGAATAATTTGATCATGAAAGGGTTAAAACGAGTTCGAGTTAACGAGGATCGACTGCAGAATTTTCTAGTGCTAACATTTGAAACCGGGAAATTAATATTCTTAGACATTTGAAATTAGTTTGAATCCTGATGAGACGCCGAGTAAGTCGGCGTCTCACCAGAATCTAAACTGTTAGTAGTTCTGGCTGAATTCTTTCTAGAATATGCACATTTAAAAAATAAAATAGCAGACGACATTTTAGTGTACGGTATTTATTTTCGGGTTCAAAGGGTTAAATAAACGTTTATGCGCATCAATATACACAAGATAACGGCAGGTATATAGAGTTTGAAATTAAGTCCGCAATTATAAACATCAGTAGAAATTTATCTGCAAAAAACACACCAAGTCACAGTCAAATATATATTAAGCGACCACATTTTATAGATGCACGGTGTTCTCTGCAGACAGAGGACTGCTAATTGCAGAAGGGAAGTAAAACAGATAGATTTTTTAGGATTTTTCTGCTTTACCTTTAAACTGCATTAACCCTTTGGACCCTAGTCCCGCATATTGGCATCTTTTGCAAACAATGTACATGCGAATAGTACACTTGTCCTATGCAAACAGTGAAGACCCAGATCAGAGGGCTCCTATAGGAGCCCTCTGATCAGGGTCTTCACTGTTTGTCATAATACCAAACATTGACAAAAACAACCCTTAAAAGTCAGAAATGGACTAGACTTAAATGGAAATAGAATTTTCCATTTAAAGTTTCAGGGAGGAAAGAGTTAAGCAGCAACCTGTATGAAAGTCTGGTTATTTACATCCTTTTTTATGGCCACACAACCCATTTTGGCTACTGCGATATCAGCATATTTTCAGACATTTAACTAACATTCTTGCACATGAATTGCAATACTATCGACTGCATTTTCTCATACAATCCTGGGAATTGAAATGGACAGTTCCAATTTCTATTTAAGTCTAGTCCATTTTTACATATTTAGGGTTGATTTTAACAATAATATTGCAAAAATGACAAAGAGCGCAGACCCTAATCAATGGGCTCCTACAGCCGGGGTATAATATCTCACCGCTAATATATTTATAAAATCTCTAGTTCCACGAAAAGGTAACCAAAACTGCCACGAGCAATCTTACTCATTGGTCCCTGGTCCCATATATATACACATACGCCCCCCATTTTTCTTGCCGATAAATTATGCAAAGTTTAATGTAAAGACCCTGTTCATGTGGTTCCTTATGATAAGAGTTTTCAAAAGTTGTAAAAACAAACCTGAAATTTAAGAAACGGATGTACATGTAATCTGGAACAGGGGCTAGACCATTTCAACTTCCAGCAGTTTACTGTTTTAATATTTCTTTCATCGTTTTTGTTTTTGTTGAAATCAAGTTGTCCCGTCGGGCAACTAGATTGATTTATAACTTGCCTCGATATGTATAGTCAATTCCTGACTAATAAAGGCCAATTTAAACAGCACATTGCAAACTGACAAACAACATACATTGATCAGAAGACTCTTGTAGGAGCCATCTGATCAGTGTCTACACTGGTTGCATAGGACAAGAACACATGTACACCGTTTGTAAAGGACGTGTGTACTCGTCGCTAGGGTTAAACGAGTTTAACCCATTTGTGACAACGATCCCATATATGGGACACATGCAAACAGTGTAGACTCTGATCAGACGCCGCATGATGCGGCGTCTGATCAGAGTCTACACTGTTTGTTTGCTGATAGGAATTTCAATGTAAAACAAAATAAAAATGAAAATTTTGACCAGGCATCCCTTTGATAAAAAATGAACTTATCCAATATAAAAACATGGAAGAATCCACTGGGCACAAAGGGTTAAAATCATGGATAGATTAATTAATCTCCCCGGTATAATGACGACATTTTGTTGCAATATGCCATGTTCAGCATATGGTGGTCATATTAGTGTGAAAAGTAAAAAAGTAAAAGTTGCAGACTTGTAATGTTTTTATAACTCTATGTAAAACTGTGCCCCCGGGACGGGGTCATTTTTGGAATCCAATGGCATACTTTTCACCATTTTTGGTAGAGGTCTACTATATACATGTATGCAATGCTACATATCAAATACATGTATCAAAGCTCTGGGCCTCACCGTTTGTCACAAGAAGATTGGTCGAATGCCAAACGACAATTACAAAACATTACAAGTCTTCAAGTTTTACCCTTCATAATATCGTCACTCACACACAAAATTATGATCTGAAAATTATGAAATCACAATCAAAAATATACCATCGTGTAGCCAATACATTTTTGCGCATTTTGATACCAAAGTCCCAGTAATTTTTGGGGCATTTTGATACCAATATGTCTATGGTCTGTACAAAAGTCCCTCAGACCAAATGTACAGTTTCTTTATCGTGTTAGTATATTTCTATTATTTAGCGAGCAATAAACGTTTCATTCACAGAAAGCAAACAAAACGTAAATTATCTAACTCACTAACAGTCGAAACTTTGACGTACATTGTATATTTACAAAAGTATATCAATAATTTCAAATTATATATTAATCAATTAATCGCAGACTTTCGTTTTTTCATTTTAATACACCTGAGTTATGCCAAAAGTAATCTGTTTGGCACTCATATAAATGTTTCTTAAAGGCAGACGAAAAATATTAAACAGATGCACAATAATATGGCAGCGACTGTTTTAGACAGGCTATTACGTCATAATGGCAGGGTTAATAAAGTGTGATAGGGAACGATGAACACCGGCTTGTTACGCCAGAGTTGGTATTGCTGGAATTGTAAACAAGGAACTACAAAAGAAATATTTAAACAAACACTGTTGTTTTATGTATCGTTCAGGGGATGACTTACGTTCCTGAGTGCATCTAACGTCGTACAAAACAAACACTCGCCCTGTCTTTTCGTTTAACACTAATCCTACCGTATTATCGTCTGCATTTAAATTATCGTCTGCAGAATTTGTTAAATCAATATTTAAACATTTTATAAGTCAAGGAATACTAAAGATGAGTGTGAAACAGTTTGGATCCAGATGAGACGCCGCGTCACGCGGCGTCTCATCTGGATCCACACTGTTTGCAAATACAAATCAAATCGCCATCAGCAGGCAAAGGGCTAATAATCAAAGAGAATGCGGAACAATAGGAACTTTGTCTGGAAAACAGGAGTCATTATGCTCGATGGAACTAAGGAACAGACTGCCCCCAGAGCCTCCTGTAGCGAATTTCCACGACTCATTTATTCGTTTTTACTAAAAGCATAAAACATGATTGTCTCTATGTTGTGTTATACAGGTCGTATAGTTTCTTTCCAAGAATTATCTTTACTATACTTCGTACAGCAAGTCTGCTGCTTCAACCCTTATCCAGGGCTGCCATTTCTCCGGATTTTTCCGAAATCTTCGGATTTTTATTCTAGCAGATTGTAGCTTAAAGCAGGCTGAAAGTAAAGCAGAATGCGCCTTAAGGCGCATTCTGTTTTACTTTCAACCTGCTTTAAGTAATCGAACTTGAAATAATAGAAACTTTTGACATTTTAGGATTTTTTTTCAAGATCAACTTATAGCAGGCCTGCTTATCCTGCCGATCGAGACTTGACTCGTATTTGAAAACAGTTTTTACCCAGATCAGACGCCGCGTCTGTTTGAAACTCGTCTTAATGTTTCTATAATTTAATAATGTATAAAACTTCATTGGATAGTTTTTGCAGACGACAATTTCAAACCAGACGATATTGCGGCAATATAAGAGTTCAGGATGTAATATGGATTAAGATCTAACAAGAAGTCAGTAGATTCTTAGTTATTATTATTATTATTATACCAGATTTATATAGCGCTCTTTTCACACAGGGATTGTGCGTTCAAAGGCGCTTTACATGAAAAAACACATATGTACCTATAAATCGAGAAAAGACAAAATACCTACAATTAGATCTGAAATAAAACATGAATAAACATATAAAAGACAGTCCCCCAAAACGGCGATCACATTACCCCCATCAATCAGCAATGAACCGACCGGCTAAGTATTGCAAACTGATATCAATAATGGTAGAGCGCCCAATGCAGGCCATCGACAAAACACAAATAACTATAATTAGATCTAAAATAAATAAGAATAAACGTACAAAAGACAGCCCCCAAAACGGCGATCACACTACCCCCATCAATCAGCAATGAACCAACCGGCTAAAGATTGCCGACCAATAGAAATAATAGCAGAGCGCCCAATGCAGGCCACCTAATGTAACTTAACTAGGAAAAAAAGCATGCGACTATAACTAAAAACTCAATCAATGACATGATTAAAAATGGTGAAAGCTGTCCAAGAATTATACCACAGACCCCGCCAGCTGGTTTCAAAAGAGATCAGAGCCATATCCCTACCATCAAAGATCCACCAGACAGGCATTGGTCAACGGTACAACCCCAGAACTAAAAATTAGACCCATAACATATACAGAATGAACACAGCCCTAGGGTAGCAGTCATCTACCCTCTCCACCCCACACCCGCGGGACCTACATGTTCCATGGCTGAAATTACACCCTTACTTTATAAAACATCAAGATAAGAAGCTGTCCCTGAATTATACCGCAAACCCCAAGCCAGTCGGTTTCAAAGAGATCAGGGGCAATCCCTACCATCAAGATCCACCGAACAGGCATGGGCAAACGGTACAATTCCAGAACTCCCATTTAGACCCACAATATCTACAGCAAGAACATAGCCCGGAGGTAGCAGTCATCCATTTCCTAATGTGTTCTAATAATAAATATTAAAGAAGTGTGTTTTCAGACGTTTTTTGAAGACTGCAACTGAGCTCGCATCTCTGATGTCTGATGGTAGAGAGTTCCAGAGCTTTGGGGCTGCATGCATGAAACTTCTATCTCCAAACTTCACCAAACGACTTCTCGGGAAAACCAGCGATACTGATTTACTCGCAGACCGCAACTCTCTTCGAGGTCTATACACGTCCAGCATACTAACAATGTACCTTGGAGAATCATTGCACATGGCTTTGTATGTGAGTGTCAGAATTTTGAATTCAACTCTGTGTTGAACTGGAAGCCAGTGAAGCTCCTTCAAGACTGGAGTGATGTGATTGTACCGAGGAGTCCTGGTAATGATGCGGGCTGCTGTATTTTGCACACGCTGTAGTTATCGTAGTGAGTTTTGGGGAATCCCATATAGCAGTGAGTTGCAGTAGTCAATTTTTGATGTGACCAGAGAATTGACCAAAGTCTTTGTAGCTTCTGGAGAAAGGTACTGTCTAATATGACCTATTTGCCGCAGCTGTGCGTAGCTAGACCTGCACACAGTGTTGATGTGCTGTGTCATATCCATTTGGGAATCAAATCTAGCACCAAGGTTGTTCACCCATAATGACGGTTTGATTTTAGAGTTTCCCACTTGAACATGAAAATCTCCGGGAACGTTAGTTAGTAGTACTATGAACTTATCATAATGTATTTCAGCGAAATTTGTGTTAGCGCAAGACAAAGTACATAATATACAGAGTTGTGGAGCGGAGCTGTAATTAACCCTTTCTACGGTAAAAACCAGTAATCTGGTATGGACATTTGCAAACAGTATAGACCTTGACAGAGTCCAGAGTCATCTGATTGTTGCTAATGCAATACGTAACCCACTTCCAGATTCATGTAGTGCAAAGGTTACGCAAATATTTTCCTCCTTTTGATTGAGTTGTATTTGTTCTGCCAACTATTTAAAGAAACTTTAATATCTCCAAAGACAAGTGACAGTTAACCCGTTACCCCATAGCCTGTTTCTTGTTTTGAAGACATGTGACCACTTAAAGCAGGTTGAAAGTAAAGCAGAATGCGCCTTAAGGCGCAGTCTGCTTTACTTTCAGCCTGCTTTAAACTATTAGCTGCTAGAATATAGAAAGTATTTCTTATGATTCTTATTTGTACATGTAGCAGTATATAAATTGGAACTATTTTTCTCAGTAGAGGAATAAATTAAAGGCGTAAAAATGCGTATTTATGGGATAATGGGTTAATGCAGGATCATGGAAAATCAGAAATCTCCCAATGAAACTTTTTGCTTTACTTTTTATCTTTTAATAAGAACCCCATTGTGGTAACCTTTTCATCGCCAAGGTCGACTGCAGTCAATTTTGCAACAGTTTGGACCCAAATCAGGATCCAAGCTGTTTGACACTCGTATCGATATGTCTTCTGTGTTTTAGACTGCTTTAATTCGCCAAAGTTCTAGATCGTGATCAAAACTCTTTGCCAATTATTCCGCCCAGTATTCGGCCGGAAAAGAGTAGAGCTGCTTCCGCGAACCTGTTCGAAAAATAACAAACAAGAACGCTCTGAACTATCAGACTGGAAAGAAATACGAATATTTGGCTTTCAACAAATTTCTTTAATTGCCTAAAATTAAACTGCGCGGGTATAATTAATGTAGGGAAACACGTGTAAAAGCGGAACAGATGTTAATTGATTGAAGTTTTGCCAGAGTTCCAAAAGCAGCAACATGAAGAACTCCCAAATATTTCGGGTTTTTAGTATTGCTCAATCGTCACATGCTTTAACCCTTTGAACCCTAGTCCCGCATATCAGCGTCCTTTTCAAACAGTGTACATGTGAATAATACAACTGTCCTATGCAAACAGTGAAGACCCAGATCAGAGGGCTCCGAAAGGAGCCCTCTGATCAGGGTCTTCACTGTTTGTCATAATGCCAAACAGTGACAAAAACAACCCTTAAAAGTCAGAAATGGACTAGACTAAAATGTAAACTGGAATTGTCCATTTAAAGTTTTAGGGAGGAAAGAGTTAATCCCTTCACTGCATGCACTACTCCGAATACAATTGTTATTTGCAAACAAACTGGGTCTTACACGGCGTCTGATTAGGATCCAAACTGTTTGACACTCTTTTCAATAGTTCTAAAGTCAAAATATCTACAATTTAAATTTAAGAAATAAATACAGACGATACTTTTTTAAAATTGATGACGTCATGGCAGTGAAGGGGTTTAGATTGTATACTTTGGTAAGATACAGTGGTGAAGACAAAATATTATATAAGTTCCTATTTAAACGAAATAAACACAAACGCAATATAATGGCATTAAGAAAAAATACATTTTTTTTTAAAAAATCGACTGGTTTTATTTCAATTTGAGTCTCAAAAAGATTGGAGCCTGATCAAATACAAACTGTTTGCTAAAAGGTAATATTTGTTTTTGCACAAATGCGTTTATCGGGAAAGAAAAACGTAACCCATGATATGCAACATCTCTTTCCGTTTGCAAATAGGTGATATTAATTTTTGCACAAATGCGGTTATTGGTAAAGACATAAACCATGATATGCAACATCTTTTTCTGTTTGCAAATAGGTGATATTTATTTTTGCACAAATGCGGTTATTGGTAAAGACATAAACCATGATATGCAACATCTTTTTCTGTTTGCAAATAGGTGATATTTGTTTTTGTACAAATGCGGTTATTGGTAAAGACGTAAACCATGATATGCAACATATTTTTTCCGTTTGCAAATAGGTGATATTTGTTTTTGTACAAATGCGGTTATTGGTAAAGAAAAACGTAACCTACGGTAAGCAACATCTTTTTCTGTTTGCAAATAGGTGATATTTGTTTTTGCACAAATGCGGTTATTGGTAAAGACGTATTCCATGATATGCAACATATTTTTTCCGTTTGCAAATTGGTGATTTTTGTTTTGTACAAATGCGGTTATTGGTAAAGAAAAACGTAACCTACGGTAAGCAACATCTTTTTCTGTTTGCAAATAGGTGATATTTGTTTTGCACAAATGCGGTTATTGGTAATAACGTATTCCATGATATGCAACATATTTTTTCCGTTTGCAAATTGGTGATTTTTGTTTTTGTACAAATGCGGTTATTGGTAAAGAAAAACGTAACCTACGGTAAGCAACATCTTTTTCTGTTTGCAAATACCGGTAGGTGATATTTGTTTTTGCACAAATGCGGTTATTGGTAAAGACGTATTCCATGATATGCAACATTAATTTTTCCGTTTGCAAATAGGTGATATTTGTTTTTGCACAAATGCGGTTATTGGTAAAGAAAAACGTAACCTACGGTAAGCAACATATTTTTCTGTTTGCAAATAGGTGATATTTGTTTTTGTACAAATGCGGTTATTGGTAAAGACGTAAACCATGATATGCAACATCTGTTTCTGTTTGCAAATAGGTGATATTTGTTTTTGCACAAATGCGGTTATTGGTAAAGACGTATTCCATGATATGCAACATATTTTTTCCGTTTGCGAATAGGTGATATTTGTTTTTGTACAAATGCGGTTATTGGTAAAGAAAAACGTAACCTACGGTAAGCAACATCTCTTTCCGTTTGCAAATAGGTGAAATTTGTTTTTGCACAAATGCGGTTATTGGTAAAGACGTAACCCATGATATGCAACATCTTTTTTCCGTTTGCTAATAGGTGATATTTGTTTTTGTTCAAATGCGATTATTGGTAAAGAAAAACGTAACCCACGTCAAGCAACATCTCTTTCTTTTTACAAATAGGTGATATTTGTTTTTGCACAAATGCGATTATTGGTAAGAACGTAGCCCATGATATGCAACATCTTGTTCCGTTTGCAAATAGGTGATATTTGTTTTTGCACAAATGCGTTTGTAGGGAAATAATAACGTTACCCCTGATATGCACCATGTTTTTCCAAAGTATCTTTTTTACAATGGAGAAGACGTTTCCCTTTTCGTTTGAATAAAACGAAGCGCACGCGGGAAGTAATGTAACGTAGACATTTTACAATTTCTTGAAAATATTGGTGGTTTATTTAACTCTGAGTGGCAAACAGTTTAGAATCTGATCATACTCCGATGTACACTGCATCTGATCTGATTCCAAAATGTTAGATCTGGACATAATTTCTTTGATTACAAACGTACATGTATTTGATAGGAAAGAATAAGGTCCCTATTGCTGTAATAATTAAAGTTTCCAGTATTGCTGTGCTAGAACCAGTGGTCATCTGTTAACCTCTTCACTGCCATGACGGCGTCGATTTTAAATAATTGTCATCTGTCTTTATTTCTCAAATTAAAATTTCAGTTATTTTGACTCAAGAAATATTGAAACGAGTGTCAAAACAGCACCACGCGGAAACAATAAACCATAAACAATTTGATAAACTTTATTCCTCATTAGCGACAATTCCAATAATGTTTTAACCCCTTCACTGCCATGACGTCATCAACTCTAAAAACATTGTCGTCTGCTTCTATTTCTAAAAAACATTTTTAGGTATTTTTTCTTAAGAAATATTGAAATGAGTGTCAAACAGTTTCGATCCTGATCAGACGCCGCGTAACGCGGCGTCTGATCAGGATCCAAACTGTTTGCAAAAAACTGTTGTGCTCGGGGTAAGGCAATGAAGGGGTTAATTAGATAATCTTGCAAACCCCTCTTTAACGACTACTGAAATTTATCAGTGATCGCGTTCCCGGTATATTTCACAGTTAAAACAGGAAGACTGTTAAGCAGAAAACTTTACTTTTTCATTCTGCTTTAAGAAGACACGTGCCTATTGCAGCAAACGAATACCGATACTTTATTTAAGTGGTAGTAATAGCGAGGTTTTACAGGAATACCATTCTTTAATGATCAAATTTGATAGTCTGGTTTCCGATTCTAAAAAGAAAACCGTTCTGTACAAATCTTTGCTTCCGACATTTTGGCAACATATTTAAAAATCCGAAATTCTTCGAGTGCTTGGTACTAAAACAATCCCGCCATAGTTTTTTTTGTAATTCTAAGGTTTATGAGCCACGACAAAAGTTAAAATAATGCTGACAGCGCAAACTGTGTATACCAAGACCAATTACCGCGACATGAACACGATGCACAATCGGGTAACGAATTACAGAAAAACCTCTCTCAACCAGACTCTTATGAAACAACAGTTTCGGTATCTTAACTCGTTGGTTAAAATGTGACAGCTTAATGAAGGATAAAACGCTCACATGTTTTATTTTCCAAAAGGTGTCCGGTTCAGGGAGGTTTAACTGTACTCTGGCTATCAGCATCGTTTGCCAATTCTTTTGCCAACACTTTAATCCTTTACTCCCTAAAACTTTAAATGGACAATTCCAGTTTCCAATTTAGTTTAGTCCATTTCTGTCTTTTAAGGGTTGTTTTTGTTAATGTTTGGCATTATGACAAACAGTGAATACCCTGATCAGAGAGCTCCTTTCGGAGCCCTCTGATCTGGGTCTTCACTGTTTGCATAGGACAAGTGTACAATTCACAGGTACACTGTTTGAAAAGACGCATATATGCGGGACTAGGGTTCAAAGGGTTAAACAGTTTAGACACTCATCAGCAATCGCATTTCCAATTGGGTTATATAAGGGACACTGTCGAATGATTCATACAGTTTTCTTAAACTATGGTCTACAAAACAATCGTTTGCACTATGCACGATTCAAGCCTTTATGAGAAAGGATGTCTGACTAAATATGTTCCACAAATGATTAAGGGGTAGCTGAAAGTAAGAAGAAAGTAACCAGGAAGCTTCTATTTGAATGCCTTACTTTTATCTTGTTTGAAGCTACACATAAAGATATCAGTTTCTAGATTCAAAAGATTCTGTTGTAACTTAAACATACAATGTTTCTTGTTACATAGAATAAAATATCAATACAAGACAATGCATTGCAACATGTCGAATTCAATATGATTTATTATCATTATTTAACATAAAGTAGCAGTAATATGGTGTCTTTTTAAGTTCCAAAGTAAAGGGTTACATTGAGTGATTTGATGTCCTTAATATAATGTAGCTAGTCTTTCTATCAGAGCAACAGCTGTCTCATGTTCCTAAAATTAACAAAAGTGATATTAATGATTGAATAAATAAGATTCTAATGATATAAAGTTAAAGCTAAACAATATCAAAAATAAAACGAACGGAATGGCAGATGAAAAACTGACGAACAAATTACACTATACAGCCCTTCCTCTCTATAACAACATCCAATGGGAGACAAAGGCTGTGTGTGTTGTTCGGAGGGGGTTGAAATAGGGAGAGAAATTGGCTTACATTTGCAAACAGCTTGAATTCAGTTGAGATGCCGCCTGAAGCATGGAGCCTGAAGCGGCGTCTGATCTGGATTCAAGCTGTTTGTCACTCCTCATTATTTTGTTTTTTTCAGTCACAATGTCCAGAATGATCGAGAAAGACTGACGAACAAATAACATTATGTTACAAATTTATGAAGAATAAACTGAATTCCATCTTTCAGATTACAGTGGAGAATCTGTTATTCTTTCCCAATAAACGCGTTTACGCTAAAACTATTATTTGCAGTGCAAACAGTTTGGAGCCAGATCAGACGCCGGGTAACCCGGCGTCTGATCAGGCTCCAAACTGTTTGCCACCAAGATAAACATGAAATATCAGAATTGTCCAAAAGTTGTTCTTTTCTACGTTTTAGTTCTTTGCGTTTGCGTACGTTTGCGTTTAAACGGGAAAGAATAACAGATTCTCCACTGTACGTCTTACGTTGATTACAATGCACTCTTCCAGCAAACACACTGGAATAACCCATTTACCAAATTGTGGCACAAATGCGGAGGTTTGGTCCTATTAGATCTTTGTGAACCCTTAATCGTTCTTAAAATTATGACATGTTTTCTTCATCAAGGTTTCCTTTGCTTTTAGCATCAGTTTGTACTTTACAATTATAATATTAACCGCGACTTTGTTGTTATTTACACATATTTTGGATCCAAATCAGACGCCGATTGACTCGGCTTCTGATCCGGGTCCATATTATTTGACACTCTTGTAGACGTTCCCTTTGAAAAAACCAGCTTCAACCCAAACTTTACGACATATTGCAGACAACAATTTTGAAGCAGACGGCCTTGCGGCGTTCTAAGGGTTATTTCTCCTGCGATTACCAATCATTGGAGTAATTGGATTAGGCCAAACAAAAGACCCACGTTTTTTATTACAACTACATAGGGCAGGTGTGTGAATAATGAAAGTTTATTTTTCTTCACCCTTTCTTTCCCAGTAATGGACAGGTATACATGTATTGTTTTTTTTAAACCGTTTGAATCTGATCAGGAACAGAACCGATTTAGTATATGTCTATATGAACTAAAATAGTTTCCTTTACAACATTCACATTTGATTTTGAATAGCTTTTGAAATTATCATGATATGCCACATTATATTGGAAGATAAGAAAACCAGGCAGGTCATGGGGGTTGTATCCTTTCATGTGAACATTGCATTCTGACCGTTGTTTGCAAACAGTTTTGATCCAGATCAGACACAGATTAACCCAGAGTCTGATCAAAATAAAAAATGTTTTATACTTTTGAAATCAATTTAATCAGTTAAATGAATATTAAAGCGAAATCTGGAAAGGATGCATACAACTATTGTGTGGCAGACGATAGTTTAGCATGATAAGGGTTAAGTATAATTGCTGGGACTGGTCGGTCCTGTTTGTGGTGGTTTTGCTTTTGATTAGATTACAAGCGAAATATGCTGTTTTTGATAGTGAACCGAAGATAAGGCTCATCATTTATTTCAAGAACAAGATACAGTCACACCTCGATATCTCGAGATCGCTTAACCAATTCCCCCATAAATACGCCTTATTACGCCGTTAATTTATTCTTCTACTGAAGAAAATAGTTCCAATTTATAAAGTCATGAATAATTACCATAAGAAAAATGTCTATATCCTATCAGATAGTAGCTTAAAGTAGGCTGAAAGTAAAACAGAATGTGCCTTAAGGAACATTCTGCTTTACTTTCAACCTGCTTTAAGTGGTCAACTATTTTCAATTCTAAAAAACAGGCTATGGGGTAATGGGTTAAGTCGAACATATCCGTATTTCATAGTTAAAACGTGTATTAGCTCAGCCACATTTTAACTTGGTAATAATTACTTTTAAAGTAATTGTGAAATAATGAATTAATCTGGAAAAGAAAGATACCGTTCGATCAGGCGAGTTAGAGGTAAATATGTTCAACTGTATATAGCAAAGCCTTGCTGTTGAAACATCTCAAACGAGTTTTTGTTTGTATATTAAAAATTAAAATAGTTGAGTGAGTAAAGCAAGATTGAAATACATGTAAAGCAGAAAGCTGTTGAAATCCCTTTCTGCTTTACTTTAATCTTGAATTTAGTAATTGTCTGTTTTTATATAAATGTTTCATATCAATGTTTCAAAATTTATGTATCCTGAATCTTTAATTTTAAATGAGACCGACACTGCATCCACTGTGAAGAGGTTAGCCCTGCAGCCACATGTAGTTAAAAAGATGTGACTCAACTGGGACTCGAACCCAAGGACTTTGGCTTACTATGCCAATTTTCTACCGACTGAGCTATTAATCCACACAACGAGACCTTCCAACCTTTTCATCACAATCTCTACATATGTAGACGTGGTATAACACTTTCCTACGCACAACCCCTCTTGGACACCTTAAACATCACTCCTCTACAAAATGTAACATCAAATAAAATAGCATGGTGTTCAATTCAAATGGAATATACATACTATATAATTATGTATATACCGGTAGTGGCACAGCTGATTGCTTTAAGCAGTTTTCAGCCTTAATGAAATAAATAAATATATATATCAAGGTTTTTTTTTATATCAGCTGGATATAGATTTTCTTTTACTGAAAGATATGAAGGGATGGCGTTTTATTCATACACTCCAAATGGACTAGTTTCTAATTAAGTAATAGTCTTATTTTGATTATACAGGTCTATTTGCTTTTACAAGATATATGTGCCATGACAAAACCAGCCATATTGCATTGCAACAGTTCACAGACCCATCACCGTTGTCATCCGAGGCTCTGTATATGGGTTTGGTATACACTGCTAAATACCGTATACAGCTATATTAAATGTTTTAGTTGCAGTTGGGTGTCAAACAGTGTAGATCAAGACCAGCCGTCGCGTCATAAACTGTTTGCAATGTACGCTCGTAATAATACAGGTGTTCCCACGACACGGCTCAAAGGTATTGCAAAATAAAAACAATAGTACATACCCTGATGAGAGGGCTCTTGTAGGATCTACATTGTTTTGCACAGGGCAAGTGTAACGCATCACTAGAGCTCAATGGGTTAAACCACACTTATCTGCTATAAGTATTAGTGATCGAGATGTTATGTATGTTTGATCTAATGTAATTAACGTATAAGTAGCTTCACATAGTTATACACATTGTCACAAAGTCACATGTAAGATATGCTATATTTGATGTTTAGGGGATAAAGCATCCAGCAAGTTTTGTATTTATCCTATTTCTGTTGTGGTTTTTGTAACGTTTAAGATAAATAGCAACATCGGTTTTACTTTTTACGACTATCCTATATCTCTCCCTTTTAGAATTGAACTTACAGTAAGAAACACATCACAAGAGAATATATTTGTAGTGTTTATATAGGACATGTTGCCGCTTATACAGTGTTCTCTCCCTACAACGGCCCTCCCAACATGTTCAACGACTCCCTCCTTACAACGACCTTTGTCACAATTCCCTTAGAAAGACAATTGTGTCCAACACCTCTACTGTTGCAATATCGTATGCTTAAAATTGTCATCTGCTGTTGCTTCTCAAAGTTATTTTGATAGAATAAATATAATGACGATTGACAAAAAGCTTGACTCCGCGGCGTCTGATCTGCAAAGCTTGCCTACTGCAAACTTTTTTTTCCAAATAGGTATCTATCAATAGAAAAGCGTACCAGTACATTGATATTCAACTCACATGGAACATTAATTCCTAATATCAGCTTCATTTGGCAAATAAAGAGTGTCAAGTAGTGCTAGTGCATTTCAACACTTACTCTCAAACTAACTTTGAGATTTTAGTACCCGAATAAACTAAACCGAAAACAGGTGAAATTATTATTCAAATTCAAATTTATTTTCAATTTCTAACAATGCTGCATCCATCTTCTACCCATAGGGAACCTCCATTCCCAATATAAGTTTTTAGGGCAAATATTTCATACTGTATAGTATTAGTGCATTCTAACCCTTACCCCAAAACTTTAACCATGAGAAATTGGCCGAAAACCTTTGTACAAAATAGATAGAATTTAGACTAAAATTCAATTTTGTTTTCAATATTAACTACCCAATATCAATGTTCAATACTTACCCATAAACTTTATCATGAGAAATCAGCCGAAACATCTAAGTAAAAACAGGTAAAATTATGACTAAATTTAAATTTGGTTTCAATCTTAACTACGCAACATCAATGTTCAATCCGTAGTCTGTACACTGTAGCAGTGCGACGTTGTCATCCCAGGCTCTGTATCTAAGTTTGGGCTACACTGACAAATACCATATACAATACAGCTACATAGAATGCTGTAGACGCATGCGGGTGTCAAAAAGTGTGGACTAAGACCAGCCACCGCGACTTGCCTTGATCTACGCTGTCTGCAATGCAATAAATAAGGGTTTCCAATGGCTCGGCTCATATGTTTTATCCTCGTCTTCTAAAGTTTTTACAAGTAAAGTTTGACAGTTTTATCTATTTTTCGTTTCAAGTCGTTGAGCGGAACCAAGTCCGAAGCCACCAACACTCACCAAGCAACATCTTTATTCTAGTATGACAGCCGCTGGAACATCTGAATTCAGGTGTCAATAACGAAACTGTCTGTCACTTCCATCTACAGCCCTTAGAATTGGCATGTTTTCTAAGGCAAGGAAGCATTGTCTCGTCGGAAGATTTTCACCAGCTTAACCCCTCAACTGCCGTGACCTGAGTACATGGATTATTTGCAAACAGTTTGGATCCTGATCAGACGCCGCGTAACGCAGGATTCAAACTGTTTTGACACTAGTAACGATATCAATTTACCTATTTTTTCAATTTGAGAAATAAAAGCAGATGACAATTATGACGTCATGGCATTGGTAGTGAAAGATAACAGATGCCCGTTTCTTAAAACTTCGTACGACAAATGTTGTCGTAAGTACGATTATAAAAGTCTCAATTATTATTTAGTTCTCAATCTAATCCTGTCTTGTGACATCTCTAAGGAATCGTCTTTTCAAGACAATTCCAAAGGGATGTCACAATATAGGATTAGATAGAGAAATCAGACATTAAATGTATTTTAAAGTTTTGACTTTCGACCGTTTTTGTCGTACGAAGTTTTATGAAACGGGCCCCTGGTCCATTGTGTTGAAAGAGTTAATCAACAAAACCGCCGTTTCCATTGCAATCAGTTTGGATTCAGATGCTACACCGAGTAGCCCGAAGTATTTGCCAATTTGACGCTATTTTAACAAGATATTTTTACAAAATTCCTAGGTTCGAATAGTAGTTAACGATTGTTGCAGATAACAATACCATTTAGCACAAACAGTAAATAATCTGAACAAAACCATCATCAGCATTGTCAGGCATTGCTCTTCTTTAGACAATATGTCCAATACAATGGGAGAAACGTTCAAGCGTTGAGCAGTTCCTCTTGAATCCATTATTGCATGCATTGGTATTTTCTAAGAATGTTACAAGTGCGCTTAGAGAAGAGCTCGCCATCAAAATGTGATAGCTGCTTGACTGCACTGCCTTGGCGTCATCGACTTTAAACAATTTTCGTCTGCTTTTTTATTTCTCACATTCAAATTTTAGATAAATTGGCTAATGTCATATCGGTATGCGTGTCAAACAGTTTGGATCATGATCAGACGCCGAGTTACTCGGCGTCTGATCAGGATCCAAACTGTTTTCAAATAACCATTTTAGTCCGAGTAACGCATACGGATCCAAATAACCATTGTACTCGGTGTGAGGGGCAATTGTCGTCTGCATATTTGTTATCTGCAACAATCTTTCGAGTTGGTTTTTCTACATTTTCTTTCAGAGAATATCTTCACTGATTTACAAGATTGCCAAACAGGTTGGATCCAGACGAGACACCGAGTTACTCTACGTCACATCTGGGTGCAAACTATTGAAACAGTTACCATTCGGCCATGGCGTACATGTATATAGTAAGTTAAACACTTTAGCACCAAGGGTGTTTATGATATTGCAATACATTGAAGAAAAAACAACCTAATCGTCAAAAATAGACTAGACTAAATGGGAAACTATACTTGTCCATTTGAAATTTCAGACAGGAAAGCCAATTTGAGTTATTGTAGTTCGAGTCTATCGACTTATTTAAATTTATTGACCGTGTTTACATAAGTCGGAATGCCATAGAGCGAGTTATTAACCTGAGACGGGGTTAATATCTCAATTAACCGACTGTAAATTAGCAAGCTTTTCTCAAAGGAGACTATTTGACGAAGAGCTTTGTATAGAAATCATCTCTTGGTCAAACACTGCGCCTTTCATTGTCCAAGGGAATTAGTTTTCGCCCTTCTTTGAACACCAACAGCGGTATTTTGTTAAAGCTGTTACACCACTCTACGTTTCGCCATATCGGTGTTAATTGATATACTATTTAATCTGACTTAACTCTTTTATTTCCCTAATTTTATCGTCTGCTTTAACCCTTTCATCGCCATAATATCGTCTCCATTGGTACTGTTGTCTGGCGTGCAATATTTTTTTTCGTCAAACTTAGTTTAAGACACATTTGATTGAAGAAATATCGAAACATGGTTAAATAACCAAGCTCCGACCTGATTGCAAACCGTCTGTAATAGGCGTCTTTGGCGGTAAAGGGATTAAACCATTATTAAATTGTAATTGTTATTGTTGTGTTATTTCTATTTACAAATCTAGCCGTCAACACAGTACAGTAAAACCTCTCTATTACGCCCAACGAAGGTTAATTTAGTGTATAAAAGACAGATGACAGCTTAAAGCAATATGACAGTTAAACAGAAAGCTCCTCGAGGAGCTTTCTGTTATACTGTCATCTTGCTTTAAACAGTCACCCGGCGTTAAGACCTAATAATTAACCCAAGTTAGCGGTCGTAACAGAGAGGTTACTTTAACCCTTTCTCGTGGAGCAAAGAGGATGCGAACAATTTGGATACTTTATATTTTATACCACGATAGCTAATATAAGTCATTGCTTTAAGTAATGAGACGCCGGATAACTCGGCGTTTGACCAGAATCCAAACTGTTTGACACTCGTTTAAATATTAATTCTATATAACAAAAAATTAGAAATTATTTACTATCTTTAGCAGACAACAGTTTTTAAAGCAGACGATAATCCGGTCCTCCACGTGCTCATGTTTTACCCAATAGCGTTGCTTGACTGGTTGAGCGCTAGTTAACTGCCAGTACGCGAGATAGATACGTATGACCACAATTTGAGGGCTGCATTATTACTTACTGATCTACGCTCGTGTTAAGATGAGCAATTTGTGATCGCAAAGTTTTATTACAATAAACGACGGTTGGAAATATAAAACGACGTGTTATATCACGGGGAAAAGTTGTAAATTAATATTATATATCAAAAGGAATAATATAATAAAAACAGATACGGATTTTACTTTCTCTTACCAAAAGTGAAGGATTGAGTAGTTTTAAGTCAAATGCAATTAAACGGCCAATTTGAGGTGATTGATATCTTTTAAATTTACGA
Organism: Gari tellinella; assembly: GCA_922989275.2. NCBI lineage: Eukaryota > Metazoa > Mollusca > Bivalvia > Cardiida > Psammobiidae > Gari > Gari tellinella. The sequence continues at coordinate 91,517,980 of OV277857.1, forward strand.
ACTGGAAAAAATTATTGAAAGTTTTTGTGATAAAATATTCATTTCAAATATATATAGATCTATATAAAAACATTAAATAATGTTAGAAAAGTAAAAGAAGCAAATGCCAGTGACTGTAAAGAGTAAGTGATTGTGTGATGAAAATTGTAAGCGAAACACTAGGACCTTTGTATTGGCCGTGACTGCTTCTATTTGTGACGTCATGTATTTACCTTTGTTGGTTTGCTGGGGATTGGCCTGTCTGGTGGGACAGGCTCGGGCCTACGACTTCGACCCCAACTACCTGGTTCCCCAGAATTGTAAACGGTGTGACGCCATGTCGTGCCCGGAACTTGTATACTGTGTCGGGAAAAAGGTGAAGGACAATTGTGGATGTTGTGAAAGATGTTCCTCTGATCTCTATCAGCCACACGTGCCGGGAAATAGCATTCCGGCCGCCACCAAGCCGGGCCCAACGGGTAATTTTTACAAACTTCTTAATCCATTTGAACTCTTTGCATGCTGAATATTGTTTTCGTCTGTAAAAAGTGTCGTTTACTACTGTTCTAAAAGTAGATTTTTCTAAATTTCTTTTTTAAAATAGGGTCAGAGTTTCAAACAGTTTGGATCTTGATGAGACGCCGCGTAACGCGGCGTCTCATCAGAATCAAAACTGTTTTGCAAAGGTTTATGTAGTTCCGCCTCCCTCTTGCACGTATGCTATGTGTTAACCTCATTCCAGTTCATCGTGACTGTACTGGATGTTTCAAACAGTTTGGATCAAGCTCAGTCGCCGAGTTTCTCGGCGTCTGTTCAGTATACACACTAGATAAATATTTTTCTTACGAAGTTTCAGTGTTCCAATTAAATTTGACATGATTGACTTGTTCTGTTGCAGACGACAGTTTTAACTCATTCACTTCATTATCCCGAGTTTTCAAACAGTTTGGTTCCGAATCAGAGTGAGAGTGTCTGATCTGGATATTAACTGTTTGTAAAATTCTAGTAAAGTTGCGCTTAGTAATTGACGGGTTTAAGATGGTGATAGTTTAACACAGGTTTCAAAGAAAAGTAGAAACTTTCTGCTTAACTTTCACCATGCTTAAATTATTAGTGCCTATGGTCAACAGAAGTAAACACTAGCAAACAATGTAGACCCTGAAGGAACTCCACACGTTACGACCTCTCACCAGGGTCTTCACTGTTTCCATTGAAATTATCTGCGGTATGGACAAACAGTGCATTGTCTTTAGGTCGTTATTGTACAGTGGAGAATCTGTTATTCTTTCCCAATAAACGCGTTTACGCTAAAACTATTATTTCTATTACAAACAGTTTGGAGCCAGATCAGACGCCGGGTAACCCGGCGTCTGATCAGGCTCCAATTTGTTTGCCACCAAGATAAACATGAATTATCAGAATTGTCCAAAAGTTGCACTTTTCTACGTTTTTAATGTTTTGCGTTTGCGTACGTTTGCGTTTAAACGGGAAAGAATAACAGAGTCTCCACTGTACGTCTATAGACTCTATAAGTATCTTTTTTTTTATATACAAGTTTTCTTAATTTCGTTTATCTGACGAAATATATCTAGAATCGTTAACGTAAAAATGGCGAACAACGTAGACGTAAATTCGTTCTAGGACGACTGATTGACTTTTATGGTACATGTATTCAAAGACAGTACTTGAGTGGTTACACCTAGTCAGATAAAAAGTGTGCAAAAGCATGCGAAGCCAGCTGAATGTCTATGCAAAGAATCAGTGAAGCGTCTCATGTGAGACCGTCTATTATTTTTGATGGTTTGGTTTGGAAACCCCATTGAGTTTGAGTATGTCTAGTACTGGGGCCTCTCTATATGAAATGAGATGGCTCTGCCACATGCCTCATGCTTTCACAGTTACTTTCACGCCTATTGAGAACAGTGATGGGATCATACAAAGGACCCTGGTAATGTGTTTAAGTTAGTGTCATGCTAATGAGATCTAATTAGTGGATACTACCTTAAATACTATCCATGATGCTGTACGACATACACCTTTTACACATGCACTGTCACGATATCGTCAGCTTAAAATGCTGTCCGATCTATCAAATTAAGAGTTAAACATCTTACATGCACATACCTATAATGTAATACCGATATGCTTGTCAATGAGTTTTGATACTGTTTTCGGCCATGAAACAGTGCTTCAATTAAGCTGATCGATATATCTACACTAAACCATACTGTGTTACTACTCATAAGATTAGTCTGTTCCAAACGTTCTAATGTCACTATAAGATGAGTAAACTATTAAACAGTTTTGATGCATTTAACACATTTTACATGTAACCCATTGAAGCCTAGTGTCTACTAAAGATGACGCTGTCAACCATTGAAGATCCTAATGAGACGCCGCGTTACACGGCGTCTCATTAGGACTTACACTGTTTGCTATTAATCATATGAAAATATTCTGCTTTATAGAAAAATACAGCAGTGTCGTTCAGGCTCCCTTTTATATATAAGTGTATGTTATGTAGATTCTACATGTGTATATTTATTGTAAGCTTGTCTGAACGTAAACCATGGGACGATAATAATAATTTAAAACAAGACTGCGTTCAATAAACGCTTATGCCCCCGGTGGCATCCTTGACAATATATTCTGAATCTTTTCTAAGTCCAAATTAGGTCAAGGTCAAGGTCAAATTGAGCTTGGGTATTACTGGTGGGTTGGTAATGGTCCAAGGCAATAACTGTATAAGTATAGAAGCATTGTAGTAAGTAGTGTTGATGCTAGACGAAACGGTAAAATCTAGTTAACCAAGAAATAGCCCATGCAAAATATTCTAAGTCCAAATTAGGTCAAGGTAAAGGTCAAAATCAAGGTTGGGTGATATTGGTGGATAGGGAATGGTCCAAGGCAACAACTGTATAAGTATCAAAGCATTTGAGTAAGCGGTGTTGATGCTAGACGAAACGGTAAAATCTACTTAACCTGTTACGGACGGACGGAAGGACGGACGGATGCACGGACGGACGGAGGGATGGACAGGACGATTACTATATGCTCCCGCATCTGTCGATGTCGGGGGCATAAAAAGCTGTATACATATAATAAAAAATTCAGCAAGCACACCGGGATAGTTCATTGCAAATGGGTTAACTGGAGCTCTTATATAAATACAACAAATAAGGACGTATGTATACGAGAGCCCATTTTCCCTCCAGCAACGTAAATCTGTTTAATAGTTTACTCATCTTATAGTGACAGTGCAATTAGCAACGGGTTGACACATAACAAGATTCATTTACATAATTTCTATATTAGCGAATAATCGGTAACCTTAGAAACATCAGCAAATGTTCGTCTGCCAAAAGTATTGTCGTCTGCAACAATTTACAAATCCTTTTCCAGAATTTCTTTAAATAATTTTTTTTTTCAAGTTTCAAACAGTATTGATCCAGATGAGACGCTGGGTAACGTAGGTTCTCATCTGGATCCATTCTGGTTGTATTTTCTATCAAAAAGTCTATATGAAATTGCTAAAGGTCAAATTTAATTTTGTTATCGTCAGCAAATCAGGTTAAGAGATATTTTGAATACTATCTTAGCATCTTAGCGTCCATATCATTATATAATAGGCATGAATATGCAACTTTTTAACCCCTTAACTGTTATGGTATCGTCTGCTTATAGTGAAGTCTGCTGTTATTTCTCAAATGGAGATTAACGCAATTTGGCAGAAGAAAATCGATATGAGTGTCAAATAGTTTGGATCCTGATCAGACGCCGAGTAACTCGTCGTCTGATCAGGATCCAAACTCTTTGTAAATATCAGAGCTCTCGGATTAAGGCAATGGATGGGTTAAATAGGCAATAGCATTACTATATAGATAAGATGATATGAAATGTGATAAAACTCCTGTATAATCTCATGTTTATAAATTACATTAGACCAAGTCACTCTTTCATCGTCATCATGTAATCGTCTGCTTATAAAAATGTCGTCTGCAAGTTTAAAAAAAAGACAAATTTTGCATAATGACTGGCGAAATATTAATACTAGCGCGATTCATGGTATTTGCCGAAATTTTCTGTCGTTCATTTCGCTTGAAAGCCGAAAAAAATCAGTTCATTTCTTAAATAACATGGAACTATTTTCTTAAGTGCCATGGAGGAACAAATCGAATGCATAAAAAGTCGTGTTTATGGAGTGATGTGTTAAGAATAATTGAATTTGAACTGTTCTGATTGCCCTTGAAATATCTATCTAAACTTAACCAATACATGCATTGATAGTGCAATGAACTCATCCTATATGCTTGCTGGAAGATTAATTAAAGCTATACAATGGTTATCCAATAATACTACAGTTTTCTTATCCATACAGCAGATCATTTCGTAAGAAATAGCAAACAGTGAAGACTCTAATGGGTCGCCGCAAATTGCGGCGACCCATTAGAGTATACACTGTTTTCTAGTGCTTACTTTAAGGAATGATGTGCATTAATGGGTTAAGTGTAAACAAAGAACTGATTGTTCTACATGTTCTACATGCAAGGACGAGATGGGTTTTAAAAGCGATGCGTATCTTATATATCGCTCTGATAACCCCTACCCGACTGGAATTTGCCAACAGTTTGTCCCCTAATCAGACACAGAGTAACTCGTCATCTGATCAGGATCAACATTGTTTGACACTCGTAGTTAGACTTCTTCAGGCTAAAATACTTTAAAAGTAAATGTCGACGACAAGTTTTTAGCGAACGATTTTAAAGCAGGAGAATGTATGTGCAAGTTTAGATATAAAGTCCATGCGTGGATACAGTGAGGGAGTAAAGGGAGGGGGCAGAATTTGACATACAATATATAATAGAGAAGACATTATTCTTTCAAATAAACACGTTTTGTGCTACAACATTATTTTAACTGCAACCAGATCAGACGCCAAGGTGTTTCAACTTGAAATTGCCATTTTCTACAATTCAGTGCATTTCGTTTGCGTTTCGATTGAACGATAAATAATAATGTTTTCTCCACTGCCCCGCACATATTAATTTAAGCGTTTCTTTCTTTATTTCCCTTTTTAGGAATTTCAAAGGGGAAGGGGGCCAAGTCTGCAAGGTCCCCCTTGACCCGCCCATGTAGTCAATCTTGTATTAAGCGAGCATTCAAAGAAAATACATATTGGCAGTATTATAAGGCAGGCGATTGCTTAGTACAGGTTAAAACAGCACAGGAGGCTCATATGAGAACCTTGTGCATTATTTTAATATTGAATTAAGAAGTCATGTTGCTTGTTCACACTATTTCAATTAGTAGTCTTTTAACACATTCACTGCCATGGCGTCACCGTTTTTAAACCATTGTCGTCTGTTTTTATTTCTGAAATTTAAATTATACGTATTTGACTTAAGAAATATTGAATTGAGTGTTAATACTGTACAGAATGTAAAATGGTTATTTTCAAAAACATTGGATACTGACCAGACGCCGCGTAACGCGGTGTCTGATTAGGATCCAAACTGTTTGCAAAGAACTATTGTACTCGGGGTAAGGCAGAGAAGGGGCTAGTACATCTCCATTATCTCAGATAACTTGAAGTTTCCGTTTTCTATAAAATTAGTTTGCCTTGCTACATTGTTAAGAAGTTTTAAAGAGCATATATCTGATATCACACCAGTCTATCAAAATACCGAAAAAAACTTTGCCACTTCCCATTAAAAATGCCTAATGAATATTCTAAAATAATTAACTCATTCACCCCTGTAACTTAATGGACAGTTCCAGTTTCAAATTTAGTCTAGTCCAATCATGACTATTTAGGGTTGTTTTGTGTAATATATTGCAAAATGGCAAACAGTGCAGACCCTGATCAAAGGGCAACTTTAGAGGAACCCTCTGATCTGAGTTTGTACTGTTGTAATAGGACAAGTATACTCTTTACAGGTTCACTGTTTGTATATAACTAGTATATTCGTTGCTATGGTCCAATATGTTAAGGACCAGCATCAGATAATCGTCCATTCCTCTGGCAGGCCATCCATCAATCATTACTTCCGTTTGTCCATCCACCCTTCTATTCCGTCTATCGGTCCATCGATCGATCGGTATATTAATGATTATATTCTTCCATCTGTCGGGCCATAAATCCATCGTCCGTCCGCCAGTCTGTACGTATGTCCGTCCGTTCGCCTGTCTTTCTATACATCCACCTTTCCAAGTTTCCATCCATCCATCTCGCCATCCATCCATGCATCAGTATATCAAATGGCCCTCAGAATTACCCATCTATCAGATTCTCCCGCTGAGTTATGATATACATATCTCTTTTTTATTTTGACATATTATTTGTACTCCCTCTTTGAGCGAATTCCAGTAGCATAAATCATATTTATCGAACATAAATCTCCCTATCTCAGACACACTCCCTTCAACACATTCCCACCGGGCCCCATTTACCACGTGACCAGTGAATCGCTTCAGTCCCCTTGACATCAATCATTGACGAGATGAAAACATTTCCTGTTGGTAGGGTTTCTTTCGTTTCGATAAACCACATCATTTGAAACGTCATATCTGACCCTTCGTCTGCTAAGATTGACTATAATGAAATTTGCAAACAGTTTGGAGCCAGATCAGACGCCGAGTTACTCGGCGTCTGATCTGGATCCAAACTGTTTGGAACTCATCTTAGTTTTTCAGTTACAAAGCACATTGGCACTAAATCTTAAAATTATCTTGTATAACAGACGACAAACGTTGAAGCAGACGATATTATGTCTAGAAAAGGGTTAATCTTACACTTTTGAAATGTCTACTGCTAAATAATTTGATATATACGAGCATATCAGTTTACCTTCTCATTAAAATCGGAGAACTCTTAACAAAGGGCACAAAATCTGACCGGAAGTGACAACATAGTACTCAGATAAAGGTCGCGTGCATTTACTAGTTTGTAATTTACGCGTGGACATGCAACATGAGGGTTAATTTAGGTGACACCTCATTGTACATAAATTTTTCATGTTCGAAAGATGAAACGAGCATAGCTAACATTTATTACAGCATCGTATTCGTGTTTTATTATGAACTGCCATCTCGCACTAATGCCTCATAACCTACCGCATCCAATAGTGATTTACACATCACAGGACCACTGATCTGGGGTCTAGTAACTCCATTATAGTTGAACTTGAACTTCTGTTTTGCTTGTTGTAAGGGTCAATACTTGAGAAGGTATGACATACAGCATAGGCTTACTGGAGACGTCACAATCGAGAGAAAGAAAGAGAGAGAGAGACATAGCGGCAGAAAGACAGGATACAGAGAGACAGACAGACAGACAGGTAGACATACATGTACATGTATACAGAAACAGAGACAGACAGACAGAGAGACACACATAGATAGAGAGAGATAGAGCAGCAGCAAGAGAGAGAGAGACAAAGAGGTGGACAGAGAGAAACAGAAAGTGACAGAGACAGATAGGGAAGGCAAATACAGAGACAGACATACACATAGAAAGATAGACCCCGAGTGAGAGACAGAGATAGAGTGACATAGAAACAAAACGAATGAAACAGAGAGAGACAGAGTGAGGGCAGAGAATTATACAGAGAGCGACAGAAAGAGAGACAGACAGATATATGAACATGGAGACCGAGAAAATGATAGACAGACAGGCGGAGAGAGAGAGAGAGATATATATATAGAGAGAGGGGAGGGGGAACATGGAGACAGCGACAGACGGACAGATGCCCAGACATAGACAGACATACAGACGACCAAACACACATGAAGACACAGCCGCGGTCAGAGAGAGACGGAGTATAGATAGAGCGAGCGTCAGTGATAGAGTGACAGAAATTGAGAGAGATAGAGAGAGAGAGAGAGAGTGAAAGAGAGAGAGAGAGAGAAAGAGAGAGAGAGAGAGTTCATCACCGAATTTGTGTTAAATAGCACTTACAGTTTAAAACAGTATCAATCAGTTCGTATAAGCAGTCATGATAAACATTTCAAACAGCAGGAGATAAAGCAGATAAACGATAAAGGTTCATCGAGAAAATCACTTTGGTCTCTAAATTACTGTTTTTCTCCACTTTTGAAGTACATTATACCTCGTGCTAATTCAGTAGCCAATAAAGAGACAACAAACAATCAATGTTGACAACAGGTGACCGCTTAATGCAGGATACCAATAATGGAGAAAGCTTAATATAGTGAACTTTCTGCATTTTATCCTGTATAATGTAGTAATGTAGTCATCTGTTTTTAGATTTTATGTGCGTTTTAATGAATGATCTTTTATCGCAAGTTTTACTGTTCAAGTTTGTTTTGCCACATAGGCCTCTGGGGTCTATCGGTTTCTGATAATGCTGAATTTATTATGCTGTAAATTCACAGAAAGTCGCCCTTTTATACGTGTCTTCAGATTCTATGAAGATTTACAATGGGATTATAGACGTCAGTTTCAACCCAGAGGACGCTAGAATATCGTTTGCTTTAGCATTGTTGTCTGACAATTTTCTATAACTCTTACCATGCTGAAATATCGTCTGCATTGAAATTGTCGTCTGCAAAAAATGTTAAAATTAGATTTACAGTGTTCCCTCCTTACAACGGCCCTCCTAACAACGACTACCTCCTTACAAGACCCATGCCGTAGTTCCCTATACAGGATGCTTTTACTGCTGCAATATCGTCTGCTCAAATTGTCGTCTGCTGTAGACATTTTGATAGAATAGATATAACGGTGAGTGACAAACAGCTTGAATCTAGATCAGAAGCCGCGTAACGCGGCGTCTGATCTAGATTCAAGCTGTTTGCAAATGTAAGCCAAGTCTTCATTGTCCCTCCCTTTAACGACTCCCTCCGAACAACACGCGCACATATGTCTCCCATAGGGTGTCGTTGTAGAAAGGGAACACTACTGTATACACTTTTAAAAGGCGAGTATCAAACAGTTTTGATTAAAATGAATCCATTAGTGTTGATGACTGGGGCAACGTTAATAAGAGTGTCTAACAGTTTGGATTACGATTATACACAGAGTTACTCGGCGTCTTATCTGGATCCAAGTTTTGTTGATATATAAAGATCCTTGTTCGCGATTAATCAGATATACACCTTACAAAATATGTTAAATATTTTAGTCTATAATATATCGAACATAAGAGAGACCTTATACTTCGGGAAAAAAGACTGATAAATCAACTCGGAAACTTGCCACAGACAACAAATTCAGCAGTCGACAACTGTTCAACTGTTCAAAGTTAAAATTAGGTGTCGAGCGAGGCTTTACCTCTTCATAACTCTACCTCGAATAAAATGGTTACAGTGGAGAAAACTTTATTCTTTCCCGTTTAAACGCAAACGAAACCCAAACGTAAATCGCTAAAATTTAAGAAATTACCATTTTTTGACATTTCCAATTATTTGTTTGAATCTGAATGGCAAACAGTTTGGAGCCTGATCAGACGCCGGGTTACCCGGTGTCTGATCTGGCGCCAAGCTGTTTGCAGGGGAAATAATAGTTTTAGCGTAAACGCGTTTATTGAGAGAAAATAACGTTTACTCCACTGTATTTGCAAACAGTTTGTATCCTAAACAGCTCGAAACTGTTTTGCACTCAATCTAATATTTCTTATGTCAAAATACCTAAAATTTAAATTTGAAGATTACGACAATTGGTTATTTTCAAAGCGGATGACGTCATGGCAGTACATCAAGGTACATTGTAAATATTGTATAAAATTGTCTGTAACTTCCTGTGATGTTAAATTATCTTAATATTGTTAAAACTATATTGATATTTAGATTTAGAGCTTTAAAGTATCTCGATTCGTCACACGCGCTGATACTAAAGTGTGTCTGAATGATACAAACCGATAGGCTGACACGTGTTTTATAATCACTTCATCAAAACTCTCACAATCGTAATTTTCCAATCAGTTTTCAATATCTCAGATACAATTTCAGTAAAGTTAAATTTAAATGTTAAACGTGGAATAACCACTTTTTAACTTTGACATTTTCAGGTTTTAACTTTGAAATATGGATATGTTCGACTTCAGCGAACCAACTTACAACTTGTATATGTAACAATCAATCTGTGTAATCAGTCATTACGCGTAATGACTAGTCAATCTGTGAACTGACGTTTTCACATAGTCCTTAATGTTACAATTTATGATAATTATATAATGATATTTTTCAAAGGTCAAAAAATTAATGTGAACAAAACACCACAATCTCACTACAAAACCACTCAATTTGTCAAAATTAATTTCAAAAATAAAAATAAAACAAACTAAGCCTGTAGCTTTACATGATAATTATTCAATTCTCTCCTATTTACAGCGTTCAAGGTCTTAAACATCATTTCACAAATGGACTGAAATAAGGTGTGAAATAAATGTGGTGTTTTATGCAGGAAATCTTTGAACTTTTAAAAAATATCATTGCCTATCATCATAAATAGTATCATTAAAATGACTTTACTTGTATTAGACCTCAAGGCTGTTCAGTAGTGGATTATTGTTTGGTAAGTCATGATGACCTCAACATGTTTGATAAATTCAAAGTTACTAGGGCTTCAGAACTTGTTAACCTTGCTGGAATTCAGGATCCCACCACAGTTCCTGACCATTCATGTCTAACATGGAACATTTCTTTTGATAATGGTTTTGAAGTTCCAGAACCGGAAGCGGCTTCTGAAACCTCTTTTACCAAGTTTAATGTCAAACATATACCTGACACTTTTATGTCAAATCAAAATTTTGTAAATGATGTACATAACTGTGTGTTCAATTTGGAACAGAGTTTGAAGAACCAGATGGATATTGATAATTCGTATAATGCTCTGTGCTCCATTATAAACAGTGAAATGAAAAGCAAATTGCCATGTATACGAATTACCAATGGGCCGAGGTCGAATAAAGGTAGACGGGTTGGTAAACTGTGGTGGAATGATGAACTTTGCCTTTTATGGAATAGAACATGTGCAGCAGAGAAAAAATGGTTATCATCTAAGTCTAATTCTGATTACATAAATCTGAATATGCATTACTGCATAAGCAATTTAGCAGGATGGTACAGAGATGTAAACGAAGATATTGGTACTACTCTCAAACAAAACTTGTAGATTTAGCTGATAATGATAATAATGCTTTCTGGAAATCAATTGGTAAACTTGGTGTAGCTAAAAATAAAAAACATGTTATACCAATGGAAATTAAAACGGACGATGGTAGTATACTTAATGATGTGAACTTGGTACTGGATAAATGGAAATCAAGATTTAAACAATTGTACAACCCTGCAAACAGTTTGAAATTAGATAATGAAACAATGCATGATGGTAATGAAGTTTTTAATCAAGATGTTAATGATTTGGAAGGTTTTAATGATTGCATATCAATTGAAGAGGTGCGAAAGGCGGTGAATAATGCAAATAATGGCAAGGCTTGTGGTATAGATAGCATGCACGTAGATATATTTAAAAACGTGACATCTGTTTCGTTTTTACATATTCTCTTCAATATATGTTTTACTAGTGGTAAAATTCCAACTGACTGGGGAAAAGGCATAATTAATCCTATTCCAAAGTCAGGAAGAAATGATTTAAGAGATTCTCTGAGCTACAGGGGTATAACCTTAGCACCTGTGATGTATAAGTTGTATTGTAGTGTACTTAATGCTAGAATGTCTAAGTGGGTTAAGTCTACGGGTAAATTAAATGACGAACAGAATGGGTTTAGATCAAAACGAAGTACTATAGACCACTTGTCATCTTTAACATCTTTAATAGAAATTAGAATGAAACACAAAACGTCTACATTTGCTGCTTTCATTGACTCAATCGACAGAGACCTTCTTTGGCATAAATTAAAACGTATGGGTGTACACGAAAAGCTACATAATGCTATTAAGTCAGTGTATATCTCAGTAAAGTCATGTGTACATTTGAATAATATGTATACAGATTGGTTTGATGTATATGTTGGTCTTAGACAAGGATGTAATATTTCACCTGTTCTTTTTAACTGTTTTATTGACGATTTGGCTACTGCTGCAAAGGAATTAGGTATTGGTATAGATGTTGGAAATGGGGAAACTCTTTGTATTTTATTATATGCAGACGATGTTGTCTTGCTTGGCGAAAGCGAAGCCCAGTTACAAGCTCTTCTTGATGTTTTACATAAATGGAGTGTTAACAATCATATGTCTTTAAACTGTCAAAACAGTAATGTTGTCCATTTTAGACCCCCGTCTGTCAGACAAACTTTGTCCAATTTTACATGTGGAGATGACACTATTGCTGTTACAGATAAATATGTCTATCTCGGCCTACATTTAAACGAATTCCTTGATTTTAACATAAAAGCTAAATTTGTTGCTAAAGCCGCAAGTAGAGCATTTGGTCTGTTGGTAGTAAAACACAAAAATGCTGGAGGTTTGCCATATTATGTATATACCAAACTTTATAATAGTACAGTTTGGCCTGTCATTAGTTATGGAGCCGCTGTTTGGGGCACAAAAACTTTTTCTTGCATTGAAGCAGTGCACAGTCGTGCAATGCGCTTTTACCTGGGAGTAGGACGTTACACACATACTGCAGCAGTAATAGGAATTATGGGGTGGGACCCGGTCTCAGTTAGACAGTTTAATGCTGTAGCAAATCATTGGTCTAGATGCTGTAATATGAGCTCTGCACGAATTAATAAACGTATATTTCTATACCGTCATGCTAAAGCAGACAGATCATGTAAAAATTGGAACTTTAATGTATGTAAAATATTTCGTTACCTAAATTGCAATGAGTTTTGTATAATTGATACTGTCATAGATAAACATACATTAGTAAATAAATTAAAATGTAATGCATTATCTAGATTTAAAACACAGTAGAGCAACACAATAACAAGGAAGCAGTCTGTGCCCAGAAATGGTGGAAATAAATTGCGTACTTATGCATTGTTCAAGCATGAAATTTTACCAGAATGTTATGTAAAAATGATTATCCCATCTAAACGTCGGAGTGCTTTTGCTAAGTTTCGCTGTGGGTGTTGCACTCCTGCGTCTAGAGACAGTGAGGTATGAACGACAAGATGTTGAAAGAAGAGTATGTCCGTTTTGTATAGCTGAAATTGAAAATGAATTGCATGTAATTACAGACTGTCCAAAATATACAGATATTAGAAATGTTCTATATAGCAAAGCATCAGAGATCGATGCGGGTTTCGAACTGAAAAGTAACTGTGATAAACTCATATTTATATTTTCATGTCCATCAATTGTACGTATTGCTGCCAAATCCTGCTTTTTAATTTTAAGGAGGCGCTCAAGCCTCTTGTACACTTCTTAAAACATGTATTCATTTACCAAGGATGTTGTTAAGTTTATATTTAATCAGTATATTATTGAATCAATTACCCTTTATTGTATATAATGACGTCATTATTCTAGAACATTTCATTTTTTTTACATCTAGTAGATATCACCTTTTAATCAGTTTACTTCAAGTCTGGCTTGAGGTAATATTCGATTTTTTAAAAATCACTTCATTGTATGGCTTGTTGGCCTTCTATTGCTGTCGTTAGCTTTTATTGAACTTGATGTTAGTAATTTTTAATACACACTAAATGCTTACACTGTAAGAGTTTGGTGTGCGGCATTAAAAGGTGATATGTGCATTTACCTTCTGTATATTCTATACTTTGTTCCTATGATTATGCTAGGTATCATGAATAACTGTTATCGTCTCTTATAATTCAATAATGAATGACTTTGTACATACATGTAAAACTGTAATTTGCATGAACTGTAATGTAACTTTGATGTACAAAGAAGAGACAGAAATAAAGAAATGAAAATCATTAAAGGACTATGTGAAAAAGTCATTTCACAGATTGACTAGTTATTACGCGTAATGACTGATTACACAGATTGACTGTAACATATGTATGTTTGATCATTCCTCATGGGTCTATGACCTATTGGAAGAAAAGCAAATAAACTCGTCAAACTTGTCAACTTACTCATAAATGGGTTAGTTACCAATATGACAATCATCTGCTGTTTACTCTTTAAATCTATTTCCATATCTTATAATTACTAAATTGTCTACCACCATCTAGCATAAGAAACTTTTTTCACTAGGGGAATGTCTTATTTAATGTTGTTAGAACTTGTGACCTAATCCTTTTTCAATTATGTTTATGTTAAGTGAAGAATGAATTGATGGTAAATTCATTTGGAAATAAAATATGTTTAAACTTAAACTATTATCTATTGATGAATAAAACCTAAAAACACTTATGGCGAATTATTTTGCTAATAGCTGAGGGAAAAGTGAAAGTAATACGTTCGGATTTTTGTGTCAGTTGTTTATGTGATAAATAGAATATCAATTTCGTGTGTTTTCAGCATTGAATTTATTGTTCAAACTCGTTAGATAAAATGATATGTAGCTCGCCAAGGCTCGCCACATATAATTTTATCCAACTCTTTCAATAATTTCACCACTGAAAACACACTATTTCAATAACCTCTATGTATTGTCTTTGCTTTTGTTGGGAATGAAAATACCCGAAACCCAGCTAACACGACCACTAAAGAGGAAGCCATTAATGGTTTTAAAGATAGGCGACAGCTTAACACGGAATGGCAATAAAACAGCACGCTTTCGAGCTTACGAGCTTTATGTTTTACTCTCATCTTACTTTGAGCAACAACCTGCCCTGAACACAACAATAAAGGACATATAATACTCTCCATAGGTACACTGTTTGAAAGGGACGCATATATGTATGACAATGAGGATTCAAAAGTTCAAACTATCGGGGCTTTACCGTCAAATCATAATGATTCTTATAAGAATGGCGGAAATTGTCGAGCATTGTTCAGATTGTTATTGCCCAGGACTAAAAGCAGATAGTGGCTTATATAACTCTTTGAACGCTATGTAATTTTGTCGTCAGCAACATTTGTTGGCTGCTCCTGTTCTAAAATAAGAATATTCTGAACTTAATTTCCAAACTGGATCAGAGTTGCAAACAGCTTGAATTCTATACTGATGACACACCGCAATATTTGGCGTCTCATCTGGAGCAAAATTATTAACAAAGGTAGTCTTAAATTCGCACCAGCGTACAAAGTGTTAATAACTAAATGTCGATAAAAAAACCTTTGATTTATACACAGATTGTAAAGCTATCCTCACTATAAATCAAACAAAAGTTATATACTGTTATATATAGCTAACTACTTATGATTACATAAACACACTGTTGAGTTCGGTAATCGTAAACTGAATGATATAAGATCAATCTTGAGGAGATTTCGTCTGCGAATACTGCCAAAGGAAACTAGGTTCAATGTATAGTTTATGTCACTTCTCTTACGAAATATAAGCAGCTTGTCATGTTGTTTAGATATTTAGTTACTCAGAGCGGTGTCTCTTCTGGGCCAAAACTGTTTGGAAAATACAAACATACGTTCCTAAAGAGGGCCCAATGTTTCAACATTTTTTTTGTAACATAAACATATAATGTTATACAGTCATCTAAATCAGGCGTCATCGAAATAGACATGCATAGTTTTAATTATCGTATAGATCTACATGCCTTGTAATAGAAATTAAGACTATTTCTGATCTAGCGTTCGTTTTGGTGGCATCATGAAAGAAGCTAGAAAATTAGACCCATGACCACACGCAGCAGCTACAGTGGAGAATCTGTTATTCTTTCCCAATAAACGCGTTTACGCTAAAACTAATATTTGCAGTGCAAACAGTTTGGAGCCAGATCAGACGCCGGGTAACCCGGCGTCTGATCAGGCTCCAAACTGTTTGCCACCAAGATAAACAAGAATTATCAGAATTGTCCAAAAGTTGTTCTTTTCTACGTTTTAGTGCTTTGCGTTTGCGTACGTTTGCGTTTAAACGGGAAAGAATAACAGATTCTCCACTGTACGTTAACCATTATCATGCTGATCGCAAACTGCCTGGTATTCACAATAAGGTTAAAACCGATGTCATCTCTAATACGACGTTTCAACGTCGGTAGATTACAATACATGCAGGGTATACAATGCAGGATATAAGTAATGCTAAAGAAGATATCTGCCTATCTGCATTACACAATGTATTTCTATCCTGCTTTAAGCAACCACATACAGTGGAGAATCTGTTATTCTTTCCCAATAAACGCGTTTACGCTAAAACTATTATTTGCAGTGCAAACAGTTTGGAGCCAGATCAGACGCCGGGTTACCCGGCGTCTGATCAGGCTCCATACTGTTTGCCACCAAGATAAACATGAATTATCAGAATTGTCCAAAAGTTGTACTTTTCTACGTTTTAGCGTTTTGCGTTTGCGTACGTTTGCGTTTAAACGGGAAAGAATAACAGATTCTCCACTGTATATCAAATATTGCACATGGGTCTTCTTCTGTGTGGTTGATTGACACATTCAACCACAGCGACGAGTATACTCGTTATTTACAAGAAGTGTTATTGCGAACAGCAAACTTGTACTATGCAAACAGTGTAGAACCTGGTCAGAGGGATCATACAGTTTGTCCTTTTGTAATATATTGTTAAAATCTACCCTGAATATGTAAACATAAACTAGCTTTAATTGGAAACTGGAATTATTCATTTGAATATTAGGGATGAAATAGTTATTACAACATTAATCTTATTTGCCTTTGGTTAGACCTAGTTTTCGTACAAGTTATTGCATATTGCACTGGGTCCGTAGCCATAATCCTCTTCAATTCCAATGATCGTTTTTTATTTAAGAACGTCTGCTTCTCTGCCATGTCTCCATAAAAGCGTTTTACACGTGATTTTCATGCAATTCTGCATACCTGTAACTTATATAAACAGTAGTCACAGCCCATCTACTGCTAGGCAATACTTAACGCTGCGACTGCTGCAATACCGTCTGCCTAACAACTGTCGCATGCAATTGTTTCAGAGAATACTGTTAAAGCAATTTTAGCGTAAGAAACTTTGATACGGGATTCAAACAGTTTGGACCCTGATCAGACGCCGCATTTCGCGGCGTCTGATCTGGGTCAAAACTGTTTGCAAATTCTGATTAAGTCGCGACTGGCATACGAACGGTAAGGACTCTTTAAAAGACATTCGGAAGTGAAACACTTATCATTGCTACTTTATCGGCTGCTTCAAAGTTGTCGTCTGCAACAAGTTTAAAAAGGACTTTAAATTTTATGCATTTTTTATCGAAAAAATATCAAAATATAAGGACTAAATCTCTATTATTAACTGAAAAAAACCAGTTTAGATTCTGACCGGTCGCTGAGTAAAACGGTGTCTGACATTGATCCAAACTGTTTGTAAATTATAGCATATCGTGATAAGTATACTAGTATAGTATTAATGCTTGTTATTTCGGATATTTCTAGTTTATACTCGGCGTCTGATCAGGATCCAAACTATTTACCACCCATATCATACATCAGCACAAAGACGAAAGAGTCAGTTTTAGGATAACGCAGACGACAATGATCAGCAGACGACAATGTTTAGCAGACGATCATTATTCAGCGTTAAAAGGGTTCAACACTTCGCCATGAAGAGCACTTGAGACTAGTGTGAACCACACACTGAGCACTCTTGCTTTCGTTTTACGGTCGTGGAATTGCATCGTATTGCGGGCAGCTGTCTGCTCTACAAGGGACTGATTTTAGTGGCAGTGTTTTGAACTGAACAGAATCTCATTTCTCTACGACAAGTGTTCACTCTTGGACCGCTAAATAAGTTTCTCGTCCGAAACAATTGTCTCCTGATATTGTTCTACAGAAAGAACTTTTGAACAAAACAGTTTAGATCATTGTGACACGCCGAGTTACTGAACGATTTTCCTTGGTCCAAATGGTTTGGAAACCGCCTCTACATTGTAGTGTGTAAAGAGTTTACATTCTAAATGCCGACAATGCTTCTATACATGTACAGGGGTTAACCGTTCCCTCCCTGAAATTTCAAATGGACAATTCTAATTTTTAATTTAGTCTAGTCCATTTTTTACTTTTTAGGGTTGATTTTGACAATAAATGTCAAAATGACAAACAGTGTAGACCATGATCAGAGGGCTCTTTAAGGAGCCCTCTGATCAGGACCAACACTGTTTGCATAGGACAAGTGTACTCCCCACAGGTAAGCTGTTTGCAAATGACGCACATATGCGTGACTAGGGTTCAAAAACTTAAATCAGACTAAACAATTTGACGTTGAAGAGGTTAACATTATTGTTCGAGGCAACTATTGTCAGACAAGTACTATAACATAATATACTCTTTATTTGGCATTAAAAAGCACAATGGCATATTTATAGCTAGTACAAATGTCATTATACAAAGGGTAGGACATGTAAAGTTTAGTAAATTTCGTTTGCAGAGAATGTATTAAATGAGATAATGCTCAAATTCATTGCTATAAAATGTAGAAAATTAGAGTTTTCAAACTGTTGACGATTTTTCAAATCCTGAATGGCAAACAGTTATGAGCCTGATCAGACGCCAAATTACTTGGTGCCTGATCGGTTTCCAAACTGTTGGAAATGTTCATACTTATATGAGTATAAATGCGTTTACTTGGAAAAAAATAGATCCACCGTACCTCTCTTAAACTAGTTGTAAACCACATGGTTTTATTGTTTCATTTATGTTTCTTTGTGATTTACAACAAATCTATAGCATAGTTTTAGCGCCTTAATTATGATCATTTTATGTGTCGTGGTCCCAACTCAATAAACCAACTAATCAATCATAGTTTTAACAATTTTGAAAGTATAATATGCACATGTGTTGTTCTTATAACCAGTTCTCATGGGGAATGTCTCCGTATGGTGCTATTATATGTTTTCGAATTTTGTTTGGATGTAGTAAAACCTCTCTGAATCGGAAATCTTTCAGGAGGAACTAAAACATTTTAAGTCTGTCGATTGTGTAATGTAGGATAAAATAATACAAAAAAACCCAACAGGAGCCATTGTATAACTTATGTCCTGTATCAAACTGCCACCTTTGTCCAACACTGGTATATTTCAAGTGTCCGGGACATATATACATGTTTATATGTCATGGTTGACATTTCAATTGGAAACGTGCAGAATTATGCATATATTTCAAATCCTCGATTCATACGTGACGGATGGGTATGAAAAATAGAAAAATTGATGAAATTTCAACTTTTCAAATACGATTTTGATTTTTTGAAAACAACAGAAATAGCAACGAATACAGCACCAACACGCTCAACCGGTTACCAATTTTTCTAACCGATAATCGGATGTTCAAACGGTTAACCAGAGAATCCTTTATCGTTTATATCCCTATTATATAGTTATGAGACCATTTACATGGTTATATGATGTCACGAATGCTTGTCATTTTTATTGGGCTGAAAGTGCAGAGTTACGTATATTTTTAAAATTATCGTTTTACAAATGGGTGCCAACCACAAATATGCAGTGGCTAGCACATCCCTTTCTAGCCAACATAAAACAGTACATTAACCTTTCCATTATTATACAGTGGAGAATCTGTTATTCTTTCCCAATAAACGCGTTTACGCTAAAACTATTATTTACAATACAAACCGTTTGGAGCCAGATCAGACGCCGGGTAACCCGGCGTCTGATCAGGCTCCACACTGTTTGCCACCAAGATAAACATGAATTATCAGAATTGTCCAAAAGTTGTTCTTTTCTACGTTTTAGTGCTTTGCGTTTGCGTACGTTTGCGTTTAAACGGGAAAGAATAACAGATTCTCCACTGTAATGTGTGGAAAATATTAACTTTTAATGACCTCAATGTTAACCCCGTCATTGCCATGATTGTCTGCAGTAAAACAATTGTCATCTGCTTTTATTTTTTATCAAATTTAAGTTTTATGTATTTTGACTAAATACGAAATATTGGAATGAGTGTCAAACAGTTTGGACCCTGCATGATACGAGGCCGAGTTACGAAACTGTTGTAAATAACCATTGAATTCGGGGTAAGGCTTAAGGGGTTAAAAACCTCATTGGCTTGACAATGCTATTGATCGTTTTTCTATAAAATATTATTCACGTTTTACTATTGGTCGAAAATAAAATGAGTGTCAAACCGTTTGTGAGTTTGAATCCTGATCATAAGCACACCAATTGTCTGATCTGGATCCGAACTGAACACCAATGTCACTGATGGACTAAACTTACTTGGACATTGGAACTGTACATTAATTCAGGGGCGACTGAGTTAACCACATTCTCAGGTTTTATCCCAACCCACATAGCCCGCAAGAGTGATTCAGCGGAAACACTAAATAGATCCAGAAATGAGTGATTCAGAGTCTGAACAAGCGTTAAACTGATAGTTTAGCAGACGACAATTTTATATCAGACGACAATTCAGAATGATAATTTGAAAGTAGATCTTCAGTCATACTTGTTTCAAGCTCTCAATTTATTAATATGCCTGCTTGTCTCAAAACGACAATGAATTTTGAATGCAATACAGTGCTCTGTCACTACAACAACACCCGATGCGAGACGAAAAATATGTTCGTGTTGGGAGGGAGTTGTTGTAGGGAGAGAAAATAAAGACTTGACTTACATTTGAAACAGGTTGAATCCAGATCAGACGCCGCATTTTGCGGCGTCTGATCTGGATTCAAGCTGTTTGTCACTCGTCATTATATTTATTCTGTCAAAATGTCCACTATTATGTAACTTTTAAGCAGACGTTATTGCAGAAGTGAAAGGGTTAGAAACAATTGTCTTGTTTAGGGAACATCGACAAGCGTTGTTGTAAGGAGTGGGAATCGTTGTTGGGAGGACCGTTGTAGGAAGGGAGCGCTGTACAAAAATACAGCTCTCATATGTATTTTGTTCAGTGCTCCCTCCCTGAAACGGCGTCTGATCTGGGTTCAAACTGTGTGAAAATGTAAACGCAGCTCTCTAAATGTATCAATTCACCCTCCCTATAACAATTCCTTCTAAAGACACAAACTATTTATATTCCGTTGGGTATTGTTGTAGGGAGGGCGCACTGAATTTTCAAAGGTCGTTTAACACAAGTTAGTTAAAACATACCGGTATTTATTTGCATAGTTACATGTGCAAAGGGATTGGACTTCACGTTATGACAATATTATCTTTGGCCCTTTTCCTCGATATATATATAATAGTCACGTTGGTACAGCATAATAAAGTAGAAAATATAAAACTTATTTTGCTATAAAGAATAATCGGTGGCACAAAAGAAGTGTTGATAATTTGTATGCAGGGTTGATAAACGATGTACAGTGGAGAATCTGTTATTCTTTCCCAATAAACGCGTTTACGCTAAAACTATTATTTGCAGTGCAAACAGTTTGGAGCCAGATCAGACGCCGGGTAACCCGGCGTCTGATCAGGCTCCAAACTGTTTGCCACCAAGATAAACAAGAATTATCAGAATTGTCCAACAGTTGTTCTTTTCTACGTTTAGTGCTTTGCGTTTGCGTACGTTTGCGTTTAAACGGGAAAGAATAACAGATTCTCCACTGTACATAGTCAATTGAGAAATTCTGATATTGATATTTTGTTTTGTAATAATTATATTTAGTCGAATTTTAAGTCCTTGAATGGTGCCGCTGGTTAAACTAAAACAAGCAGCATAACTATATTTACCAAATAGCACATACTTATTGTTGAGTGTTAACACCAGTTAAGCGTACATGACGTCGGAAATCTCCGTCAACGCCTAGTCCCCGAGTGCTTAATGCTATTTACAATAGATACAATCACCGACTGTTACAGAATTCTGCACATACCTCGTCTCACCTAAACCCCTCCACTGCATGACGTCATCTGCTTAAACACAAATTTAAATTTTAGGTATTTTTTTTATTATTAAAGTACATGTACATGCAATATCGTCACGAATGTCAAACAGTTTGGATCCTGATCAGACGCCACCTTATGTGGCGTCTGATCATGATCCAAATTATTTGCAAATAACTATTGTATTCAGGGTAAGGCAGCGAAATGAGTGATAGGGTTTATACCGTTAGAAACTATTTTTTCTGATAAAATCTTTTTTTAAACATATATTTTAATGCAGCAAATACATTGGAATAACGCGCATCCTACTAAACGCTATTTGATATCCATTTGCAAAAAGTTTGAACCCAGATCCAACCAAGTAATACAGCGGCTGATCAGGATCCCAACTTTTGTAACCCCATATGTAGACATCTTCCTGTTTAAAGGTCATGCACGTGTGATTTGATATTTTTAAGTAGACGACAATTGTATACAATGGAGAATCTGTTATTCTTTCCCAAAACACGCGCTTACGCTAAAACTATTATTTGCAGTGCAAACAGTTTGGAGCCAGATCAGACGCCGGGTAACCCGGCGTCTGATCAGGCTCCAAACTGTTTGCCACCAAGATAAACAAGAATTATCAGAACTGTCCAAAAGTTGTTCTTTTCTACGTTTTAGTGCTTTGCATTTGCGTACGTTTGCGTTTAAACGGGAAAGAATAACAGATTCACCACTGTAACAGGCAACATTATAGCAAAGTAAGGGTAAACTCTTCGCCTGCTTCAATATCGTCTGCTTCAAAAATCTTCGTCTGCAATTGTTCTTAAAAAGCCATTTTATTTCAAAAAACCCTATCGCGGTGGTCAAACATTTTGGGTCCTGATCAGAAGCCGCGTACCGCGGCGTCTGATCTGGATCCAATCTGTTCAAAAACCCTAGTAAAATCGAGACTACATGTAGTAGACGAATTGTTAAGATTTCACCATGGAATAAATCCCATTCAAACGGGTTTCGTGGCGGTCGTTATTGAGTCAAATGCATTCCACAATGGGCACAGCTAACCTATGACAGGCTAAAAAACTCCATAGCATCACAGCCTGATGCAAACAAAAAGATAATGCAGAAAGTTCCTAACGGGTCTACAGCTCATGCATTAGAGATCCTGTCCATGAATACAGGTTTAAGTCTATGTCTATGTCACATATTTGAAATTCTAGAAATTGTGCAGTAGCTTGAAGGGTTTGCTGAAAGTTGTATCTAATTTACGACAACCAAATGGAAAGATCAACTGATATATACTTTAAACATTAACACCTTTGTCACAAATATTCTATATATTTAACCATTACACAGCTCCATTATTCCCATCACGCATCTTTAATATCATCTAAACGACAGCGTGTTCCCATATGAAATTAACCCATTGTATGCTGGGTAATATTTGGCGGCCGTTTTAAAATGTTCTCTGCAGTGGGTATAACTCAAATATTTGCAAAAGATTTTAGCAGTTTCTGATAAAATACTGAACTAGTTGCAAACAGTTTTGATCTCAGATCAGGCCCCACAATGTGGGGCTGAGATCAAAACTGTTTGCCTAGAAGTACACCTGAAAGTGTATCCCGCATAAGATGGGTTAGAACGTTACGAACCTATTTTAATAGGCTCGTAACATTTAAATAGGCTCGTAACACTGAACTTCGTATGAGAAAACACCTTCGTTTAATGTAATTTGATGGACATATATAAACAATTCATTCATTAATTCATTCAATCAATCAATCAGTCATGAATTAATTTATTCATTATGTCTGTCTGTTTGTCTACATGTCTGCCTGCATGAGCAGCCAGTCTTCCCTAACGCACATCTTGGTACAACAACACTTTTGTGCAGCATCCATTCAAATACAATGAGACCAATATATTTGATAAACCTTTTACAGGACTGCCATTTCTCCGGATTTTTCCGAAATCTTTGGATTTTTTTCTAGAACATGGTAGCTTAAAGCAGGCTGAAAGTAAAACAGAATGCGCCTTAAGGCGCATTCTGCTTTACTTCCAGCCTGTTTTAAGTAGCCACGTGTCAACAAAAGTAGAATCAGGCTATAGGGTAAAGGTACGATTCGTAAAATCGCACTTGAAAAAGAAAATTTTGAAATCTTTGGATTTTTTATATTTACTTATGGCAGCACTGCTTTTACAGCTTCATGCAAAACAAAAATAATGCAGAAAGCTCCTATAATAGCGTTCTGTGTTACCTTTGTTTTGTATTAAGCAGTCACTTATTTTTTGTAAATTCAATGTTTTTAATACAATTATCGTTTACTGCAGGTGTTTCTGTGTTATGTTTAGTTGTCAACAGCAGGCTGTTTACATACAGCATATTTTCAACTTGTCTGTCAGCTAAGCAATATATTTCTGACTTGTTAACGCGAGCATTGGAAGTGTTTATTGACGTGGCAGTGAAATGTTTGCAGCAGGGACATATTTTGGTGCACATTGCAGTTCGTCATGTTGCACACATAAATCCACAGCAAAACCTGTGTTTAGGGACTGCTGAATGAATATGCATGGTGACCTTAAAACACAGGTGATCGTATTGGAACAGTGGTTGACAAGTAGACAAATATATAGATATAGAAGGTAAATGGGAATATAAGAGAATAGAAAGAAAAAGGGAGAAAAAAGACGACGGACATGCGCATAGACAAATGACAATATAGATAGAGAGAGAGAGAGAGAGAGAGAGAGCGACAGAGACAGAGAGAGGGTAGTAACGACCCTAGGTTGTTTCCCATTTGTTGTTAACACCGTGTGCACATGTATATTACATTGACAATTTATTTCAGCTACAGAATAACCAAAATATATTGGACATGTTCGCGTTTAGGTGGTCTCGCATTATGACATAACTTAATCATGACACTGATTATGTTTGACAGGGGGAAAATAACTGCCCTTAGAGAATTACATTTTATTATTCTGGAATAACTCGTTTCTCTTGTGCGAAACATGTACATGTATAGTACAAAATAAGTGACAGTATGTGAACAGGAGCCCGTAAAATGTCGTACGACAAATGTTGTCGTAAATTAGATTATAAAAGTCTCAGGTTTTTTCACCATCTAACCGTCTTGACATCTCTTTGGAATCATCTTTTCAACAGATGTCACAAGATAGGATTAGATAGAGAAATCAGAAATTATATGTATTTTAAAATTTTGTTGTACGAAGTTTTATGATCGTTATAAATACCGATATTCGAACAACACTTTCGATTGCTAACTTTACGGAAACCTATACAGCTACTGCATGTAAAGAAGGTGTTCAAGCTGCCAACACTGTTGGCTTCTTGGAACATCTTAGTTATAGACACCACAGGTGTCCGTCGAGCGCTACCCCTTCCCGTTCATCTGCAACCATACAGAAATATATTGGTCAAAATAATCTCAAACACGTCAAAATACCATAAAACAACATTTAAAGTGAACTGAATAAAAATAAACAACATTTAAAGTGAACTGAATAAAAAAAATCACGTCAATGTTATACATGTATCTAAATAGAATATTAACATTCAATTATTGAAAACTGCGTATATCATGATTTGTCATCGACGTCTAAACGATACGTTTGGTCAGGGGCTACATTCTTTGCATCTATTGTAGATACAGTGGAGAATCTGTTATTCTTTCCCGTTTAAACGCAAACGTACGCAAAGGCAAAGCACTAAAACGTAGAAAAGTACAACTTTTGGACAATTCTGATATTTCATGTTTATCTTGGTGGCAAACAGTTTGGAGCCTAATCAGACGCCGGGTTACCCGGCGTCTGATCTGGCTCCAAACTGTTTGCACTGCAAATAATAGTTTTAGCGTAAACGCGTTTATTGGGAAAGAATAACACATTCTCCACTGTACATATTGTTGATTGTCAAGAGACAAGCAGTGCACACCCTGATCACGGAACACAGCGTCTGTGCTTTTTGTAAGGTACCAATGTTTTCCCCCATTCGATGTTACACATTTGCCTTAACCCTTTCATGATCAATTTTTTCAGAAGAGTTGTACCCCTTCACCGCTTTATTGTCATCTGCTTCAGTATTGTTGTCTGCATGACACGTTTCAAAGTTTAATTTAAGGTTGTATGACTTAATTAATATCGTTAAGAGTGTCAAACAGTCTGATCATGACCCAAACTGTTTGCAAACGCGCTTTAAAGCGTCATTGAGAGTGAAAGGGTTAATAGTAAATGGCATGACATTTACAAGGACAATAAACAACCTCCTACATTTCAATAAATATTTAGATTGGAAACATATTTAGCGCTCTATAAACCCTTCAGAAGGCTCGATTCCACAGCAGATAATTCGGATTGTCGAGCCATTCTTACTCATCCATAACTTCACTTTTGGCGATAACATGACGTACTTTTGCATCTCTCCATCATTATCATAGCCCTGGGTCGTTAAGTGATAATCTAAAAAGATAATGCTTCAGATCTTTGCCAAAACTTCTACTGATGAATATATAGACCTTAACCCCTTCACTGCCATGACGTCATCAAATTTAAACAATTGTCGTCTGCGTCTTTTTCTAAAAAACAATTTTTAGGTATTTTGACTTACTAAATATTGAAATGAGTGTCAAACAGTTTGGATCCTGATCAGACGCCGCGTTACGCGGCGTCTGATCAGGATCCAAACTGTTTTGCAAATAACTACTGTACTCGGGTAAGGCAATGAAGGGGTTAAATTACAAACATTCGGGTCGGCGGCATGAACACGCCGGTTAAGTTCGCGACGGTATCACAGCTGGTTTGCCATCTGGAAAATCATGAAATCGTTTTTGCAGAAAATAAATCACTTGGCCATATCACACTGCAGGATATACGGAGCAATCAAATGTGCAAACTATTTTAACCTTTAAATAGCCGACGGTTTATGTGTCCGCAAGAATGTCTGATATTAATTTTGATACAGTCAGTCTTTTATGAAGTTACCTTTCCACAGGAGACCCATGTGAAGTCTTAAATCATTATTCCCTGAAACGTCCAATGTACAATTCCAGTTTACAATAAAGACTGGACCATTTTAGACTATTTAGGATTGTTTTTATAATATATTGCAAAATGACAAACAGTGAAGTCCCTGATTACTGTTTGCATAAGACAAGGTTACTCTTCACAAGTACACATTTTGTTAAGGACGCATATATATGCGTCACTAGCGCTCAATGAGTTAATGCAGAATAGGAATGATGCAAAAAGTTTCATAAGGAGCTTTCTGCACTATTCATAATCTGTATTAAGCAGTCACCCGAGTCAAATGTTGGAAAGCTTTGCAGTTGAGTCTGAGATAATTTTCAATCATTTTGATTGGTCATATTAATTTTAAGCTTTTGCTGAGCTATATACTCTATATGTTGTTTAATCCCTTCATTGTCTTACCCCGAGTATAAAAGTTATTTGCAAACAGTTTTGAACTTGATCAGACACCGCGTAACGCGGCGTCTATTCAGGATCCAAATTTTTTTTACACTTATTTCAATATTTCTGAAGTCAAAATACCTAAGATTTAAATTTGAGAAATAAAAGCAGACGACAATTGTTTAAAATCGAGGACGTCATGACAGAGAAGGGGTTAATAATTTGGACATTTATTTAAATGTAATTGTTTAGGCGGCTGCGGTCCTTAAATAAGTTTTATTCTACTATTCTATTAATTAAATGATTAATACTTATGTAATTTGCAACTGCACCATGCGATCAAAGAACGAACTAATCTTCAACACTCTAAACTGTTTCAAATAGTTCACTAGTTGTTCTGTTTGAAACTAGGAATTTATTTGATTTCAGATGCAAATTAAGAACACATACAAATGCACTGAAATGAAAGAGAGTTGATCAAAAACAGGTTTTTGAGATACAGTAAAACCTCGCTATTACGACCACTTAAACGAAGGCGAATTGATCGTATAATAGAGAGATTACAGCTTAAAGCAAGGTGACAGTGAAACAGAACGCTCCTGTAGGAGCTTTCTGTTTCACTGTCACCTTGCTTTAAGTAGACACCTATCGTAAACACCCTAATAAGTAACATAATTAAGTGGTCGTAATAGAGAGGTTTTACTGTATCATTTTTTCAAAAACGCATTTTATAAATCATTTTTAAATAAAATTATTAAAACTGAACGAGTGCATAAAAGACTGTTTTTCTATTCTATTTGATAAAAATCAACTCAAATTGTATTCGCAAACAGTTTGGACTCACGTTGGACGCATATTTAACCAGGATTCAAATGTTATTAATCTCACATTTAGCTCGGTTAGTTGCAAACAGTTAAGATCCGGATCAGACGCCGCATCAAACTATTTGACACTCATTTACAAATATAAGTCAAAATACCTAAAATTTATATTTGAGAAATAAAAGCAGGGGACAATTGTTTAAAATAGATGACGCCATGGCAGTGAAAGGGTTAATTTTCAATTGTGCACGACAGGCGACAACTTTGAAGTATGCGAGAGCTCTTTAGAATAAATGTTATTAATTGTTCCAATGGAAATGGGCACACAGTACAGTGAGATGTGCATTCTTCTTCGTTTCGAAACGAAACGCAATGCAAGAAGATGAAGAAAGGTTCTTGAATATGCTAACATTTATTAACTCAGTATCCCCTGAAATTTCCAATGGACTATTCTAGTTTACAATAAAGGCTGGTCCATTTTAGAATATTTAGGGTTGTGGTTTTTTTATTATAATATATTGCAAAATGACAAACAGTGAAGTCCCTGGTTAGAGGGCTCCTGCAGGAGCCCTCTAATCAGGGACTTCACTGTTTGCATTAGACAAGTGTACTACTCACAGGTAAACCTTTGGTAAAGGACGCATATGTGCGTCACTAGGGCTCAATGATTTAAAATATGCATAGCAATTAATTTGCAGCCTAATAAGACGCCTTTGAACTGTTTGCAATGGGTAAACTTGTTTAAGCACAAACGATCTTTTTTTTTAAATAATAGCATATTTTCCCCTGTAAGTGTTTAGCGGTTTTTTTGGTGGTTTTTTTATTCCTTACTCCTCGTCTACGACTATAAATCTGACAAATGTACTCTTCGATTTGGCCTAAAAGGAGAACGGTTGTCTCGCCAATAAATTAACCCCTTAGCTGCCTTATTCCGAGTACAATAGTTATTTGCAAACAGTTTGGAACCTGATCAGACACCGCGTAACGCGGCGCCTGACCAGGTTTCAAACTGTTTGAAACTCATGTCAAAATTTCTCAAGTCAAAATACCTAGAATTTATATTTGAGAAATAAAAGCAGACGACAATAGTTGAAAACTGATGACGTCATGACAGTGAAGTGGTTAAATACGCTCACAAGCGTCTTGGCTAATTCTGTACTGCTCAACATCTACTGTAATTGTTGACGACTGTAATGAAATAAAGCCTGGAACCATAGTCAGCAGTTTGGCTTCTTCCACAGTTTTGGTGGTAATTTTTTCGGGCACCTGTCAGTTGTGCTGTTGAGAGAGCATTGCACTGGTACCCCGCATCAACACGTCATTTGTGCTCGGTAGACGACATTTAAACGCTTTGAATGTGGGGAATCAGTTTTTTAGCTTTTCTTTTTTCGAAGAAAAAGACGAGCTATTGTCACCACTCCGGCGTCCGCGTTGTTGTCGTCGTCTGAAACTGTAATGCTGGCCATAACTCCTTCAAGATTTTAGCTACATGTGCCCTTCATTTTTGGTATGCATGTTCATCTTGACAAGGATGTATCCAGAGTCCCAGATGTACCAAAGTATTTTACCCATTGGCATTGATCTTAACCTAATTAAAGGTTAATTTTACTGTATTTCCACTGATCTTGAAAAACAGACGAGCGTTTGGGCGTTAGCAGTTTGACATTTTCCATAGTTTTTGGGGTAAACATGAACAAGCATTTACTGGAAACACTAGATGGCGTCTTTAGAGCTGAGAAGACGCTATTCTTTCCCGTTTAACCCTTTACCTGATAGCCTATTTCTAGTACTTAAGATAGGTGACTACTTAAAGCAGGTTGAAAGTAAAGCAGAATGCGCATTAGGGCGCATTCTGCTTTACTTTCAGCCTGCTTTAAGCTATCAAGTGCTATAATATAGAAAATATTCCCTATAATACATTATTCATTGCTGATTTAATTGGAACTATTTTCTTCAGCGGATGAATAAATCATATCCGCTAAAAGGCGCTTCTATTGGGGGAAAGGGTTAAAAGCGAACGAAGCGCAAACACATTGCAATAAAATGTAAAAAGTGTTGGTTTCTTTAATAAATTGTTCACGATTAATTTCAACTTAAATTGCTCACAGTTTGGACCCTGATCAGACACCGGGCTACCAGGCGTCTGATCTGGCTTCAAACTGGTTACAATTAACATAATTGTTTTAACATAAACGCTTTCTTGGGAAAGAATAACGTCTTCTCCACTCTTGGTTTATACAATTCGGAGACGAAAGAAGAATAGTAGAAGTAACCAAGTAGACCGGAATAAGTTCTGTATAGCTCAGTGGTAGAGCGTCCGCTTGCAGTGCGGGAGGTTGTGGGTTCAATCCCCGGCCGGGTCAAACCAAAGACTTGAAAATTGGTAGTAATGGCTTCACCCCCCTTGGCGCTCAGGATTTCAGGTTAGCATTACGACTGGTTCGTCGGTGTCAGGATAAAGTGACCGGCCGGGTACAGTCCCAATGGTGCACCTAAAAAGTGCCCCTTCTCATAATCATCAGAATTGATGGCGTAGAAGTAATAAATAAATAAAATAAATAAAAACTCATTCACACCTGAAACTTTTAATTGACAATTCCAATTTCCAATTAATTTTAGTCCATTTTTAACGATATCGAGGGTTGATTTTAACAAAATAATTATTGTAAAAAAACTGACAGACAGCGCATACCCTGATCAGATGGCTCCTGTAGCAACCCTTTGACCAGGTTCTTCATTGTTTACATAGGACACATGTACGATTCACTTACTGTTTATATAGTATTATTAGATGAGCTGTACGAGAGTTCATAGCTTGCTAATAAAGTGAAATCGCTCAAAATCGTCGGCTCATCACATTACGTTACTAGTATTACAATTAATGTAATATTTTATATTTGGCTACTCTAAAGACCTTCAGTCTTTTTATTTAAGAAACAAGTTGATTTACTAAATAAGTCTATGAGCCTAAACAACCCTCCAATTCAACCCACATACCTGTACGTAAAGATACAGAAGTTTATTTGAACCTCTAAATTTATTACAAAACAATAAAATACGTAACCTACGGCCCAATTATCTCCGTATCAGACATATAATCAGGAAAGCAGTCGATAATAATGAGAATCATGCTGTGTAAAAACATATCAAACATTTTTCTGATAAACGCGATTCCACAAGTATTTTCAAACAGTTTGGATCCAGATCAGACGCCGAGTTACTCGGCGTCTGATCTGGATCCAAACTGTTTGTTACTCGTATTAGTTTGTCTTCAGTTAAAATTTCATAAAAGTGCATTTTATTTGATTGCAGACGACAGTTTTGAAGCAGATGATGTAATTGTGGGGTATGGGTTAACAAGTGTATGTTAATTTTGTATGGTAAAATGGCTGATAAAGCACACTACGTAATTGGCCGTTTGCAAAATGTGTGGTCTTTAAAATTTATCAGAATTGTTTCATTCGCATATCATCAGAGTGTCAAACAGTTTGGACCCAGACGTGTCTCCAATAACTCTACATCACATCTTAATCCTTTCGGCGCCGAAGTCATATAAAGTCGAAATTGAAAACAGTTTGGATCCTGATCAGACGCCGCGTAACGCGGCATCTGATCAGGATCAAACAGTTTGTCACTGTTATCGAACTTTCTTAAGTCATACAACCTTATATTTACAGTGGATAATGTGTTATTCTTTCCCAATAAACGCGTTTACGCTAAAACTATTATTTGCAGTGCAAACAGTTTGGAGCCAGATCAGACGCCGGGTAAACCGGCGTCTGATCAGGCTCCAAACTGTTTACCACCAAGATAAACATGAAATATCAGAATTGTCGAAAAGTTGTACTTTTCTACGTTTTAGTGCTTTGCGTTTGCGTACGTTTGCGTTTAAACGGGAAAGAATAACAGATTCTCCACTGTAACTTTGCACACGATCTTGCAGACAACAATATTGAAGAAGACGACAATGTATCGGTGAAGGGGTAATTTGAAATCTCACGATTACATGTAATTGGGCGCCGAAAGGGTTAAGTAATCCGAACTGTTTGCACGAATCTTGCATAGTTAACCCGTAGCACGTAAAAGGTTGACCTTGTATTTTTTATTCGCCGATTCTATGCCGAATATGTGATATGGAAAATAGCAAGTTAATCATTCCTGCTTTCAGCGAACATACAAAAGAAGATTTATGGGTTATCTTAGTTATAGCTGGCGGTGTATACTGTAGGCCCGAATGGATGCAGAAACTCGTGTTTGAAATAACTCTGAATAACTTTGGCATTGCATCTTGAAAAAAAAAAGTAATAGTAGATAACAACCTTTATTTAAGAACCCCTGTAATCCTAATTTGTCAGTTGCTTAGTACAGGTGCGACAGGGCTGCCATAAGTTGACATGAAAAATCCTAAGATTTCCAAATTTGCATTTTTCAAGTGCGATTTTACTAATCATACCTTTACCCCCATATCCTTTTTCTTGTTTTGTTGATAGGCGACTTCTTAAAGCAGACTGTAAGTAAAGCAGAATGCGCCTTAGGGCGCATTCTGCTTTACTTTCAGCCTGCTTTAAGCTACCATGTACTGGGAAAAAATCCGGAGATTTAGGAAAAATCCGGAGAAATGGCAGCCCTGGTGCGACTGTTAAGTAAAACAAAGCAGGTGTAATGCAACAAGTCAAAAAAATATTTAAAAACTCTAATCATGTATGAAAACGACAACTTTATGCAGGATTAATGTAAAGCAGAAAGCATTTTAGGAGCATAACCTTTATCCTGCATTTTGTACCAACATATTTAAGCGTTTACCCCATATCTGTTTCTAGCTTAGAAGATATTTGACCTCTTTATTAAAATAGGTTGAAAGTAAAAGAGAATGTGCCTTGGGGCGCATTCTGCTTTTTTAAACCGACTTTAATCTACCATCTGCTACAATATAAAAAATAGTTATTATGCATGTTTCGTATTTATGACTGTATAAAGTGAAACAAGTGTCTTTATTGGAATAATGAATTAAAGGCGTAAAAGGGCATATTTATAGAGAAATGTTTAAAGACGGCATGGTGCTTCTGCATTAAGTGCCGATGTACATATATTATAGAGCCATTTAGTCTGCCATTGGGGTGTTTATTTTCCCATTTCATGTTTTCTCCTCGAGGCATAACGCATAACCAAGTTAACGTTCCACAGTGGAGGTCTATGGCAAACGCTTTCATTTCTCGCTCACACATAAACTGCATGATCATTGAATTGGCCTTTGAAGTTTTGCCGCTTTTGCTTAATCTAAATCCAACTGGAAAAATGCTTCACCTGTTATGTAACATTCATCTCACTGCATACATCTTTAAGTGGAGAAGACGTTATTCTTTCCCGTTTTTTAAACGCAAACGAAACATAGACGTATTGTCTTAAAATGTAGAAAAAAACCTTTTGAAATATAGAACGATTTAGTTTAGTCTGAGTGGCAAACAATTTGGAGTCTGATGAGACACTGGGTTAGCTGAACCATTGTACCACCCCTTTGGGTCCGAGCATGGACTATACTGACATATGCAGACAGAAGTTGTAAAGTCTGATCAGAATAAAAACTGCTTGACCTAATGATTCCTTCCTCAGAGTTCTAATGACTAAACATTTACTTCATTGAACCCTAAAACAGGTATACTCACCATTTGTAAACAGTGTACCTGTGAATGTCATACTCATGTCCTATGAAAACAGTGTACATCAGATCAGAGGATTCCCAAAAAGAGCACTCTGATTAGGGCTTACACTGTTTGGCCTTCTGCAATATCGTGCAAAAACATCGCTAGATAGTTAGAAATAGTGGCATTCTGCAATATCTTGCAAAAACATCGCTAAATAGTTAGAAATGGTGGCATTCTGCAATATCTTGCAAAAACATCTCTAAATAGTTAGAAATGGTGGCATCCTGCAATATCTTGCAAAAACATCTCTAAATAGCCAGAAATGGAAGTGACTAGATTAGATACTGGAATTGTCAAGTTGAAGTACCAGGGGTGAATGAGTTAAGTTTGAGATGCAGACGATACGGTTTAAAGCAGACGATCTCATGGTGATGACAATTTTGGCGAACGCGCAAATGTGCTACTTTGACTTGTAAGTAACTTGAAACAATGTAATTAGGCGTGTATGCCCTGTATCGAGACTTTTTGCAATCACCGTACAGTGCTCCCTCCCTATACAAAGGCCCTTTAACCCTTTCCCCAAGAGAAGCGCCTTTTAGCAGATATGATTTATTCATCTGCTGAAGAAAATAGTTCTAATTTAATCAGTAATGAATATGTATTACAGGGAATATTTTCTATATTATAGCACATGATAGCTTAAAGCAGGCTGAAAGTAAAGCAGAATGCGCCCTAAGGCGCATTCTGCTTTACTTTCAACCTGTTTTAAGTAGTCACATATCTTAAGTAATAGAAATATGCTATCAGGTAAAGGGTTAAACAACGATTCCCTCCTTACAATGTTTCAATGATTGCCTCTGTTTCCCAAGACAATCATGTATAACTGCTGTATTATCGTCTACTTAAGACTGTCGTCTACTGTTTAAGTTACATATTTGATATTTTAACAAACACTCATAATGACGAGTGGCAAACAGCTTGAATCCAGATCAGACGCCGCGTGTTGCGGCGTTTGATCTGGATTCAAGCTGTTTGCAAATGTAAGCCAAGTTGTGTTCAGTACTCTAAGGATATCATTTTCCCTCCCTATAACGACTCCCTCCAAACAACACACACAATCTTTGTCTCCCATTAGGTATTGTTGTAGAGAGGGAGCACTGTTATGTTTACATTTTTGCAAGGAACAGACCTCTTTTACAACAACCATTATACGTAGGCATCCGAGTCATCAATCAAACTTTAATAGTATTAAGTAAATGCCTGCACAAAAAGTATTTGACTGAATCTCTCAAAATAAACCTTTTTTGTGGGGTATGTATAGACACAAAAGGCTTGGACCCTGACCAGGCCCCACATTTTGTGAGGTCTAACTCTTATTTGGATCCAAACTGTTTGCAAACGTTTCTAATACTCATCTCTAAAACAAAAGGCTAAAATACACTAAGTAGAGCCGTGCTGCTTTGCATGCGGTGCATGTG
This sequence comes from Gari tellinella, assembly GCA_922989275.2. Taxonomy (NCBI): domain Eukaryota; kingdom Metazoa; phylum Mollusca; class Bivalvia; order Cardiida; family Psammobiidae; genus Gari; species Gari tellinella. Next base: position 91,553,139 of record OV277857.1, read on the forward strand.
GCGTTCCAAGTTAAACCACGTGTGGCGGACTGGGTTTTTTAACTACTCATTTTGGCGCAATTGTTAGCACGTGCGCCACTTGCAGGAAGAAAGGCCACCAAAATAAACTAGAGACGATAAAACAGGTGTAAGGAAACCATGGTAATTTGTGGCTCATTGGAGACGTCAAATTACTTGTTCTGTACGCCAGAAATGTTTTTATGCAGTCAACAGTCACTTTCTGGAGCAAACCTGCGTTAAACCGCCATTTACATGAACAATTAAACCCTTCCATTACGACCACTATAACAATATATGTCAACACACGTTAATGAGCCGTGCCATTAAAACCCAGACTTATTGCATTGCAGAGCAGTGAAAAACAAACATTACCATCTTCGACGGCTATGTGCCTGGTCAAGGTATGCACTGTCCAAAATCGCAAGGAACAAACTACTGTAGATGTTGTTGAGTGTCAAACAGTGTAGACCCAGACAAGCGGATGCGTCTTTGACACGGCGGCTGGTCTGGTTCTTCGCTGTTTGCAATGCAATACGTCTGGTTTTCTCATGGCGCGGCTAATTTAACCCTTTACCCCATAGCCTGTTTCTAGTTTTGAAGACATGTAACCAATTACAAGGCGCACTCTGCTTTACTTTCAGCCTGCTTTAAGCTACCTTCTGCTAGGAATTATAAAATAGTTCTTATCGTAAATGTTCATGACTAAATAAATTGGAACTTTTTTCTTCAGCGGAGGAATAAATAAAATGCGGTAAAATTCGCTCCTATTGGGTAAAGGGATAGTTATGCATCTGCCTGCTGGATACTCCTAAGCTATTGCGAGCATATCGTCTTCAACATTGGCGTCTTTACATGCTGGCGCTCATTGATTCTGTCTCGCGGTGGTGTCAGATACATTATCGACGTCTTCAACAACCGGTTGCCCTTTTCCTTCTCTGAATACAGATGTAGACGAAAGTTTCAGCAGATAAAAGCTACCTAGCACAGAAACTTTACTATATAATTACACTAACACAATAAAGAAACTGTACATTTGCAACTTTTACTGTTCACACCATCGTCATTCACACGCAAAATTATGATCTGCAAATTATTAAATCACGATTAAAAATACACCATCGTGTAGCGAATAAATTTTAGCGCATTTTGATACCAAAATTGTCAAAGGTTTGTACTTATAATATAACAAAAGTCCCTCAAACCAAATGTAACAAACGCCCATCAAAACAAATGTACAGTTATTATCCTGTTAGTATAATACATTTGTATTTAATCGTTGTCAATTCTTAACGATTCTTTAAACATTTTTTGTTGGATTGAAGTCCAGATGCACCCAATATCGATGCGTGAACAAATCTATTTTCAGATCCTCTTTTCGGGTCACTATCATATGCCGGGATGTTAGGGACATGCTTCTAGTTACCAGGTACATTGTATTCTGGTTTCCGTTGTTAAACTGGATTAACACGTCTTTATCACCATTATAAAGTCATTTTCACACGTATCGACTGCATACTTAACGCTGAAACAAGATGTTGAGGCGTTTGTTTCTAATTAGAAAAAAATCTAAAAACGAAAGTCAACATATTGGACACTTATCAGACACAGAATGTTCCATGACTTTGTATGGGAATACATAACGCTAAAGTCGAGTTTGCCATAAAGAGTGTTGGGTATTACCTTTGTTATTCTTAATCCATTCCAGAATATATTCTCAGCTCACACTTGACTGCTATTATTTGTCAAAGTAGATTTAAGAAGTGTTTTTATTAGGAAAACATACGAATAGAATATCAAACAGTTTAGATCATGACTATACACCCGGTTACAAATAATACTATACACTCTGGGTAAGGCAGTGGAGTGGTTTTCTTTTTTAAAATGCTGCAGCAGTTTAGTAGTGGGAGTTTTCACCTTTTGCACATTAAAACAAGAGCTTAATCATCAACTTAACACTAACTTCTGTAAAGAACCTCTGCAACATCCACTTATCGTAATGCTTGCTTTTAGAACAGCAAAACCTCTGATAATTGAACTCTTCCGAAAAATGTTTCGTTTAAAGAGAAGGTATTTCGAGTATAATTATAGAATAAAAGATGGTAACTTAAAGCGGGTTAAAGTAAATCAGAATACTTCTTTAGAAACATGCGTATCTATGGAATAATAATGTGTTATAACAGGTTGAAAGTAAAGCAGAATGCTCCTTAAGGAGTATTCTGCATTACTTCCAACCTGCTAAAAGTTACCATTTATAAAGATACTCAAAACGCCTTCTATGTTTAATGTTCAGGACGTCCTTGGTCGGGACTACTTTCATTGATGTAGAAATATGTAAAGGCGTAAAAATGCATATATATCAATGGAGTAATAGGTTAAAACAGATGTCGCCATGCTTAAAGCAAAATGAAATAGTTTGAGCTTTCTGCTTCAAATACCATACGTCCTGTCTTGAGCTAAAATATTTAACCCTTTCATTGAGGCGTCTACAGTGGAGAATCTGTTATTCTTTCCCAATAAACGCGTTTACGCTAAAACTATTATTTGCAGTGCAAACAGTTTGGAGCCAGATCAGACGCCGGGCAACCCGGCGTCTGATCAGGCTCCAAACTGTTTGCCACCAAGATAAACAAGAATTATCAGAATTGTCCAAAAGTTGTTCTTTTCTACGTTTTAGTGCTTTGCGTTTGCGTACGTTTACGTTTAAACGGGAAAGAATAACAGATTCTCCACTGTATTGATGGCCGTCATTGCAAGGTGTAACTGTTGTGTTGGTGCTATTAACTCTGTGGTTTTGGCAAACATTGCTGTGAGATGCCTACAGAACATTTCGTGTGGGCAAGAGTTTTTTAGCTTTAAAACTGTCACCATCTAGAAATTGAATTCATCAATGTCAAGTCAAATGTGTGGATTACTTAATGTAATATTTCCCATTACGTTGGTGCTACATATTTTCTTTTAAAACCTCAAATGATATTTAGTATTTTTGTCTTTACTGTTAACTCATTGGACCATAACAACGATTATACGCGTCCTTTATCGACAAAATGCCTTTGAAAAGTAAACTTGTTCTACGTAAACAGTGTAGACCAAGACCAGGAGCCCTCAGATCAGGGTATTTACTGTTTGTAATTTTGCAATAAATTGTAAAATATAAGCATAATTAGTCGAAAATGGACTAGAATTTCTTGGAAGTTTTAATTGTCATTTTTCAAATAAACTTTTCCAAGAATCGCTATGGAAGCTTTCATTTGAATTTGGTTGATATTATTTGCCAATGTCTTTCATTTGGGTGAGATAATTTAACAGTACATATCGAGCCACATTTGAAAAGGGCACATGCTCTTTATCGCTATGTGAATCAACCGACCATGCAATAAATGCCAGGGCTGCCATTTCTCCGGATTTTTCCTAAATCTTCGGATTATTTTCTAGAACATGGTAGCTTAAAGCAGGCTGAAAGTAATGCAGAATGCGCCATACGGCGCATTCTGCTTGACTTCCAGTCTGCTTTAAGGAGTCACGTGTCAACAAAACTAGAAACAGGCAAGGTACGATTCGTAAATTCGCACTTGAAAAATGGAAATTTGGAAGTCTTAGGATTTTTCATGTCAACTTATGGCATTAGAACAACCTCGTTTACAACAAATTGCCTAATACAAAATGGAACAATGATACAGAAGCTTTCTGCATTATTTCATAATGCATTTAAGCATTAACCTGTATTTTAAGGTGCCGATGCTTCTTCAATAATTTTTCGTTTTACACAAGTTTTGCGGTCTTGTATTATTAGCCTTATCATTCTGAGTTAGATGTAATCGGTTAACTTATTTACACTGCATTCTTGCACACCAGAAATTGAAGTAAACGCGGCCCCCATAACATGTAAATTGGCGACCGGAAAACTCAAACCACGCGTGAAAATGGCGCGTTTCCGTCCGTTACGCACGCTAACGTATCCGTACTTTCTCCTACCAATACTTATCTGCCAAAGCGCAGTAACCCCAAAACAGTAATTTACGAAGCATTTGAAAATAAATCACCCCTGAACAGCATCGTGATAATCTGCATATTAGGTTTCGAGCCGGAATGATTTACGCCAAATACTTCATGGGCATCCGATAACGAACCAGTCTAACTTTCGAATAAATATGGCGGAAAGGTCATCGAGCTTAGTTTACCAATTATGCAAAACTGCAGCTACCGGGTGTGTGGGATAATATTTTAGAACTGGGTTTTTTTCATGCACTGAGAAGTTTAATATATATATATATATAATAGTCACAGACGTTAACCGATAACAACAAGATTTCTTCAACATTTACCCCATCGTCTGTTTCTAGTATTGAAGGTAGGTGACAACTTAAAGCAGGTTGAAAGTAAAGCAGAATGTTCCTTAATGTACATTCTGCTTTACTTTCAACCTGCTTTAAGCTATCATCTTCTAGAGTACAGAAACTATTTCTTATAATAAATATTCATGACTATAAATTGGAACTATTTTCTTCAGTGGAAAAATAAATTATATGCGCTAAAATGCGCTTCTATGGGGGAAAATGGTTAATCGACGAACTAGATGAATTCCATTGTCGGCTAATACATGTGACAGCTAAACGTAGGATAAATGTAAAGCAGACAACAGGGCTGCCATAAATTAATAATAAGAATCCTAAGATTTCAAATGTTCAATTTTTCAGACGCAATTTTACTAATCGTACCTTTACCCTATAGTCTGTTTCTTGTTTTGAAGATACATGACTGCTTAAAACAGGTTGAAAGTAAAGCAGAATGCGCCTTAAGGCGCATTCTGCTTTACTTTTAGCCTGTTTTAAGCTAAGATCTGCTATGATTAATATCCGAATACTTAGGAAAAACCCGGAGAAATGGCAGCGCTGATCTGACAGTTCCTATAAACAGAGCCGCTTCTGCATTGCCTTCATTCTCCACTAAACGTGCATCTATCTTTAAATATCACAATCTCTTTGGGGGAGGATGTAAGCTTCTATGTTAAGTAATAAAATAAATAAGACATTTATTCTGTCTTTTAGTGTCATCTATATTTATATAGAATTTACATCGATCTACATTTCATTAAAATTAAATTATATTTTGACATTAAAGAGCATTATATTTGTATATGGCTACTCTTATAAAAGTTTCATAAGACTATAATATATAGCTGATAACATGAAACATATACAACGCTCCCTCTCTACAACGGCCCTCCCAACAACGATTCCCTCCTCACAACGACGTTTGCCGCTGATCCCAAAACAAGAAATTATGTCCAACCTTTTTACGTCTGCAATATCTTCTGCTAAAGTTTTCGTCTGCTGTTTTTCTCAAAATTACATATTGGGTATTTTGACATAACAAACCTTAGTGACGAGTGACAAAAAGCTTGAATCCAGATCAGACGCCGCGTTACGCGGCGTCTGATCTGGATTCAAGCTGTTTGCAAATGTAAGCCAACTTCCCTCTCTATAACGACTCCCTCAGAACAACGCACACATTTTTTGTCTCCCATTGGATGTCGTTGTAGAGAGGGAACGCTGTAGCAGTAAGCGTTACACAACTGCTTTTCAAACTGAAATCAGTCGTTAATTGTTATTAAAATTGTTGTTTTCCACTGTATCTAATACAGATATATTTCCTTAAAATACCGAGACGAAATTGTTTAATAACAATTAACGACTGTGTTTTTCAGTTTTCAAAGCATTTGGGTAAAGTACACTTACTACTTTGTCTCATACGCATAATCATAATGTTAAACATTGCATCGACTAGGAATAAACGGATTGAAGATGTTGAATATTTTGATAATATTCTAATTATTTACCAAGCAAAACATGAAATAGAACAGAGCAGGTAATAAAACCCAGCTGCTATTACAGTGGAGAATCTGTTATTCTTTCCCGTTTAAACGCAAACGTACGCAAACGCAAAGCACTAAAACGTAGAAAAGAACAACTTTTTGACAATTCTGATAATTCTTGTTTATCTTGGTGGCAAACAGTTTGGAGCCTGATCAGACGCCGGGTTACCCGGCGTCTGATCTGGCTCCAAACTGTTTGCACTGCAAATAATAGTTTTAGCGTAAACGCGTTTATTGGGAAAGAATAACAGATTCTCCACTGTAAACAGAAGTACTTAGTGTCTCAAATGCATCCAAAGTTTACGGCTAAATATTAAAGTTATGCCCGGTTGAAACTATGTGCGTTTTGTCAAGATTTTATGACCTTGACCTTTGCCCATTCCGTGTGTGGCAATATCAATATGTGTAGTTGGAGCCTAGCATTTTACCATTACCACTCTAAGTTAAAATAAGCAGGGACCAGAGGTAATAATTCTCAGCTTACATGGAATTGTACCTACTTTCGATTCATTTACACATTGTTTTTCTTTTATTACATATTTGCGTGTGTTTGTAACATATAGACAGCATATAGCGGTGTGAATGTATGAGCGATCATGGTACAATAAAACAGAATATTGTTAATGTGTTCTTTTATACCACAACGCTTGTTATAGACAATATACAGGCTAATACATGTATGTCTAACCATTATCCTAGAATATTATAATCAGTTTGAAAATCTTCGTTTGCAACAAGATTGAATATATTTTTAAATGCATTCTTAATGGACACCTCATTGACGGGAGCGTTAAACAGTTTAGACCCTGATCGGATGCCGAAATACTCGGCACCTGATCTGGATCAAAACTGTTTTCAATGATATTGTTATTAAGCTTAACAGTATAAACGTTAAATGGACACATACTTTAAAGACAGATGCCTCATTATTCTAGGTCAGACAGATTTATAAACCATCGTGTATTAATTATTACCTTGGCAACCCTTTCGCAATGGAACAAATACTATATATTGGGTTTATTATTTGTGAACTTTTCTGATACAATCTGTAAATCTAGTGTCTATTGTTTAAACCCGCACATGTGGTTATTTCTTCAACTAAAATTTGATATCAAAGCTCGTTTAAGTCGATTTTACCCGTATTTCATAGTTAAAACTGGGCTAAGTCACGTTTAAACTGTAAATTCCGAGTTCAAGTTATTAAAGGGACTCGCAACCGGATGGTGTTCTTGTCAAAATAAAATAAAATACTCAAATAAAAGCAAATTTGTGGCATTATTTGGCTTCTGACATTAAAAAAATATGATCAGTCCAAAAAACGTCTCAAGAATCGTCACCGAATCTTAGTTTTTTAGATATTTTCCATCGTTTTTCCATAGCGTTAGCTAACGGTATAGTTGTTGTTGTTGCTTCTCTACACGGGGTCAGACATAAACCTGAGCCGAATAATGTTCTATTAATAGCTATCATCGTAGTACGTTAATTCGCTACCACATATATAGAGAGCGTCCGTAGCCGAGGGCGTAAAGGTGATGCCTCATTTTTCATTTTTGTCTACGCATGGATGGTCATGGGTTCGAATCCCACAAGAGCCTCTTCTTTTTTTCTTTTTTTTGGAAATGCATTTTTTAACAGAATTTATTATCCTAAACTAAATTTTACCCATTTATATAAGCATTTGACATATATTTACAAATTACTATTTTTAATGCTTGATCCGGTTGCGAGCCTCTTTAAGGTTCTGCTGTATGAATAGTTCTACTTGAATAGTTCAAGTTTGTTACAAAGTACCCGATAAAAATTATCAACTTTGGTGTCTTGGAAAGTTTCAAAATGCATTTTAATACCTTCAATACGATTGCAAGTAAGTAGACTAAGTAGACTTGTTTCTGGTTGTAAGACATACTGCAACGTACGTGAAGCAGACTTGAAGTAAAACAATAAGTTCAAAAAGTAACTTTTTGTCTGATTTCAAAGCAGTTGTAAGCACACACTTGCACCAAACATCGTTACATGGGTCTGTGTATGTCTCTGTGAGTTCGATGTAAAAGGCAAGTGGTTGCTTAAAGCAAACAGGAAGTAAAACAGAAAGCCCCTACCTGTATATAATACAGAAAAGAGTATATTTATATATATGACTGGACCCATGTTATAAAGCCTTTGAGTTGAGTCTGAAATCGTTCTCAATCATTTGATTGGTCAGATTTGAGCCTAGGCTCAAATCTGACCAATCAAATGCTTGAGAACATTCTCAGACTCAACTCAAACGCTTTATAACCTTGGAGTCTGGTGTGTGTGTGTGGTCGCTATATGGGAGTTTGACTGTATAGGTTTAATTCCCATTTGTACCGTAAAACCCTCGTAAACCTAATGTCTGGCATATTGCCTGGCTGAAAACACGTGATGAAAGTTACGAATTGCCATAAAAATAGGAAGAATAAGGTCTTGATTCAATACATCATAATTCATAACGATAGTGAGAATTCAGATTGATAAAAACAACGTGAAGTCTCAGATGTTAACCTCTTTCACTGGGACGGTATCGTCTGCATTAACTCTTTCACTCTCAAATCTTTCGTGAGATGTTTACCTCTTCACCGTTTCATTGTGGTCTGCTTCAAGTTTGCTGTCTGCAATATCGTTTCAAAGTTAAAAATTAATGCAGTATGACTAAAGACATTTCAAAACGAGTGTCAAACAGTTTGGATCCTGATCAGACGCCGCGTTTGCAAACGTGCTTTGAAGTGTCATTGAGAGTAAAAGGGTTAAAATTGGCGACAGTTTCAAAAATGTTTTAGGCATTTTGACTTTCACGAAACATCCGATTATTGTTAACCCATTTGTGCGTAGCGTCCCATAAAAGTGATATAGGCAAACAGTGTAGACTCTGATCAGACGACGCATAATGCGGCGTCTAATCAGATTCTACACTGTTTGATGATCGGAATTTCAATATAAAACAAGACGAAAAGGAAAATTTAGATTACGCCCCCTTACATAAAAAATGGAATAGTCCCAAATTTAAGCATGGAAGCATCCACTTGGCATAAATGGGTTAAACAATATGAATAATGGTCGCATGTCTATTTTGCAAAAGCCAGTAAAGGGATTGATCCCCTCACTGCCCTAGGCGGCTACGATCAACCTTGACCAGAGGGCTCATTCAGGCTCATGAAGGAGCCCCCTGTCCAGGGTCGTAACTTCTCTATATATTGTTAAAATCAATCCTAAATATCTAAAATGAAATATAATTAATTGGGAACTGGAATTTTTCATTTAAAGTTTTAGGGCTGAATGAATTATTCATATAGGGGATTGTTTCACCTTAGCACGATGTTGGACTGATAACAACGGCGTGAAATTCTCAGATATTATAGTCCCATAAATTTTCAAAATGTACTTTGTGCCAAGATAAATAATAAGAGAGGTTCGCTTTTCTTTGTCAAACTAAAATAAAAGACAGGTAAACAGAAAATTATCAACATGTTTAACATATACAACCCTATCGACGAGTATACTAGTCATTCACGTTTTTATTGAATTTCCTATCAGCAAAATCAGCAAACAGTGTAGACTTTGACCAGACGCCGCATTATGCGTCGTCTGATCAGAGTCTACACTGTTTGCCTATGTCCCTTTTATGGGACGCTAGGAGTCACTTTAGCTTAAGAAACCTAAATACGAGGATCACAGTCTGGGTTCGGATCAGACAACACACTTCGCATCGTCTGTTCTCATTTTCGCTGACGAAAGATTTAAAGCAATAACTTGTCAATTTAAAAAAAAAACACACCATATAATCAGAATGTCAAACAGAATGTCAAACAGAATGTCAACCGGGTTATTTGGCATCCCATCTGAACCCGAACTGTTTGCACAAGTTTTCAATTATTCACTTACGAATTGATATCGGAAACTCCAATATTGTTTCAAAAATTATGTTTTCCTCAACCTGCCATCGTGTCCTTGGATATGTGATATACCCGAGTCGCGATAGTTCGAACTCTCGCTTAATCGAACATACCCGTATTTCGTCTGTTGAATTTCGATAACTCGAACTCGTTCTAGTCGAACAAACCCATATTTTGAAGTTTAAACTTTGAAATATAGCGTAGTTCGATGGAGGCAATTTTGAGATTTGGAGAAGCGTCTGCTTGTTTTTTTAAAATTATTACATGCAATACGACGTAACATGCAGAAAATAACAGCCTCTTGAACATTGTGAAGAGTTATCTTTATTTGATTGGCAAATTGTTTGCAATGGAAGTGACAGTTTCCGCACAAACGCGTTTATTGGGAAACGTCTCCACTGTATTGGTATACTTGGATATAGATCTTTGTGATTAGCACTATCATGAGTGAGCAAAAATAGTGGTCTCAAATGGAATGCTAGTACTTAATGAAGTAATGCAGAAATATTAGACCCTCGTACAGTGGAGAAAACGTTATTCTTTCCCAATAAACGCGTTTAATGCTAAAACTATTATTTCTATTTCAAACAATTTGAAGCCAGATCAGACGCCGGTTTACCCGGCGTCTGATCAGGGTCCAAACTGTTTGCCACCAAAATAAACATGAATTCTCAGAATTGTCCAAAAGTTGCACTTTTCTACGTTTTAGTGTTTTGCGTTTGCGTTTCCTTTCCTTTAATCGGGAAAGAATAACGTATTTTCCACTGTATGTATGAAACCCCACAATGACCGGAGTACGCCCCATACTTGTCTTATTTGAATGGATAGGATAGGAAGCCATTGGGGCAAAATTCTAACGTTGACATATTTCAATATTGATAGATTTGTGAAAGGAGTCAACTTTTGACAAAATGAGTCAACTGACAATGTAAACTAAATAAAAGATCAAGGGTCCGTCTTACGAAACATCGTACGACAAAACGGTCGTCAGTCAAAACAAACTTAAAAATACATTTAATTTCTGATTTCTCCATATAATCCTGTCTTTTGACTTCTCTTTGGAATCGTCTTGAAACTGTTTGGAATCGTATTTTCAAGACGATTTCAAATAAATGCCACTTTTCTTTGGCAAATAAACAACAAGACAAAATAAAACGGAAAAACAACTACAACCACAGATTAAAAAGAACGAAATAAATGAATAAAAACAACAAAAAGTAAAGAAAGTTGAGTTGAAACTCAGTACATAGTTGCTATATCAAGTATTGAAGCGTAACTGTTTAAATTGTTTATATGCCTGCTCATGCCGCTAGAGACCTTTAATGGCTTTATTCAGGGTTTCCTTTAATGGTTAAGATTTTCTGACTGTATAATCATTAAAAGAGCAAACGAAAAGAACTTAGTAACCTTTCACCCTTCCACTTTCTTAATCCGAGTGTCCTGTCACCTGTAAACATTGTTTGATATTGATCAGGCACCGAGTTACCACGCTTCTGATCAGGATCCAAAATAGTTTAATATTCCTATCGACACTTCTCTTTTAAAATGTCTTCAATCTAATTTTGGAAAACTTGAGCAGACGACAAATTTTAAGCAGACGATAATCTGACAATGACTGAGTCAACATCAATGTCATCGCTTAGTCAGATCTATTCCTGCGATCTAATTGACAAAGCGTTAATTTTGTTAACCCTCCATCTGCTGCAGTATCGTCTGCTTCATTAATGTCGTCTGCAAATAGTTGCGAACTAAGTAATAGTGTATCTTATACCTTAAGAAACCTAGCTTTGAGTGGCAAACAGTTTGGATCCTGATCAGACGCCGAGTTACTCGGCGTCTGATCTGGATCCAAACTGTTTGCAAATTCCAATCAAATTGCAATCAGCAGACGAAAAGTTAAAGAGGATAAAAATCCGACAATATCTACAAAATCTACCACTTTATCTCAGTTTAATTTAAGACCCTATTTCGATATGTTTGTTTTTAAGCCATATTACGGACGCCAAATTATTTGTTTATAACCTGAAAGCAGCACTTATTGAACTTAATCCTTATCAAGTTAATCGCACATTAACTGATATTTGAAAACAGATTGGACCCAGATCAGACGACGAGTAACTCGGCGTCTAATCAGGAACTAACCTGTCTGAAACTCGCATTGATGGTTTCTGCAGTTATAAATTTATGTACTAGGGTAATAAATTTAAAAATGATGTTGCAGACGACAATTTTGAAGCAAGCGATAATAAAGTTTGATAAGAGTCAATGTCTGAAGAAGCAAATAAAGGCCTTTATTAACTGCAGACTGAAGTATTCTCTGCTGCGTTGTGTTGGAGCCATCTTTGACAAAAAACTAAGACAGGTGCGGATCAACGATCCACAGTTAATGCTATTGTCGTGATTTATTCTACATTTTCTGTCAAAAAATATTACCAAAGTGTCAAACAGTTTAGATCCAGAAGAGACATTGACTTACTCGGCTTCTTATTTCGATCCATACTATTTGCAACAGTTATCTCAAAATCGGTGATAAAGTGTAGAAATTTAACCCAATTGTGCCCACGATCCCATATATGGGACATAGGCAAAAAGTGTAGACTCTGATCAGACGCCACATTAAGCGGCGTCTGATCAGAGTCTACACTGTTTGCTGATAGGAATTTCAATATAAAACAAAATGAAAATGACAATTTTGATCAGGCATCCCTTTGATAAAAAATGGACAATCCAATATATAAACATCGAAGAATCCACTGGGTATAAATGGGTTAATAAAACTGTTATGTCATGGTTCGCAACCCAAAGCTATGCGAGTTCACAGGCATGTCAGTATAAATAGGGACAACGTCAAAAGAAACATGGCCCTTTGTCATTGCAAATAGTGTAGATCTAGATCTGTTTGCATTTTTCACGATCCCTTTTCTCGTGACCTGGTTAATACACTGTTATATTTAACCTTTTACCCCATAGAAGCGACTTTTTGCGTATCTAATTGATTCCTCACCTGAAAAAAGGGTTCAAGTTTATACCCTCATGAACAATTACCATAACAAATATTTTATATAGCCTAGCAGACGGTTGTTTAAAGCAGGCTGAAAGTAAAGCAGAATGTGCCTTAAGGCACATTCTGCTTTACTTTCAACCTGCTTTAAGTGATCACCTGTAATTAATGTTTTAAACGGGTTATTGGGTAAAGGGTTAAAGAGTGCAAAAAGCCCCAGATGGAGTAGGGTTATGTTTGGACGTACCTAAAAAGTAGATCCGTCCGTGCATGGTGCTCATGCTATTTTACTCACAAATCTAGGTCCTCAGTTTCTTGTTGACACTATCTGCATATTTGATGCAGTTGAATATAAACACGTCAAACGAAGGCCATATGCAATTCGCATTTGTCACAGACGACAAGAATTGTGGACCTATATACAGTGGAGAAAACGTTATTCTTTCCCGCTTAAACGCAAACGAAACGCAAACGCAAAACACTAAAATGCAGAAAAGGAAAACTTTTTGACAATTCTGACTTTTCATTTTTATCTGAGTGGCAAACAGTTTGGAGCCTGATCAGACGCCGGGTTACCCGGCGTCTGATCAGGCTCCAAACTGTTTACACTGGAAATAATAGTTTTAGCGTAAACGCGTTTACTGGGAAAGAATAACGTTTTCTCCACAGTAGTTTAGCCTGTTAGCTTGCTAACATCGACATAGTAAAATAGCTAACCCATATCTTTCACTAGTAGTGTACGTCTTATTGTTTTTCAATAATTCTTTCACCTAGAGTTTGAAATAATCCAAATACATGTGCGTGTGTAAAAACTGTTTTGGCCCTGATCTGGGTCCAAACTGTTTGCAAATATGAGCTTATTCAACAGAATAGTTTGTATCTGAAATGCTAAAAATAACACTTTCTCAAAATTGCCGTATACTTCAATTAATAAATTAAATTCTATTCTTTTAAGCATGGAGAAAGGACAAACTTTCTCCATGTTTTAAGTGACAAATATTATATACTTGTAGTTCAGCATAAGGCGCAAATATTATATATTTAACGTTTGTTTCGGATTCACATGAAGTGTTCGGTAATATCATTATGTCCGTTACAGTGGAGAATGTCTTATTCTTTCCCAATAAACGCGTTTACGCTAAAACTATTATTTACAATACAAACAGTTTGGAGCCAGATAAGACGCCGGGTAACCCGGCGTCTGATCAAGCTCCAAACTGTTTGCCACCAAGATAAACATGAATTATCAGAATTATCTAAAAGTTGTTCTTTTCTACGTTTTAGTGCTTTGCGTTTGCGTACGTTTGCGTTTAAACGGGAAAGAATAACAGATTCTCCACTGTACTTTGCGATTAGCACACTAAGGGTTAAACCTGGCTCGTATTCAATTCTGTCTGTCTTTTGACACATCCACTATAAGAACGAAATGGCAATTAACTCCTTGCACACAGACGACGAAACCATGATTACTTTTGTCAACAGTTAAGATCCATATTAGTTGCCTAGTAACCCAGCGTCTCTTCTGGACCCCAAACTGTTCGACCCTCTGACACTATTTTGAAATTATTTTTTAGAAAAATCTAGTTTTAAAACAGTAGCAGACGACAATTATGGCAGACGATAAGTTTCCTTAGCGTTCAAAGAGTTAAGTAAGGAATTGCCATGCCACAAAGCGTCGTTTATATATCAATTTTCAAGTCACGTTCCCAGGATAAACGTCCAGACCCAATATCACACAGACGAGTGTTTGATCTTCTGTCTGCTGTCTTAACACCTCTCTGTAATAATATCGTCTGCTTAAAAAAATGACACATCGTCTGCTTTAAAATTGACGTCTGCTTTAGCATGGTTGTCTGAACTTATTTTCAAAATAAAACTTTGCCTGCTACTCGCGACTTTACTATGATCTGCGAGGCGGGGAATCTGATCAGGATCCAAACTGTTTGACCTTCGTGTCAAATTATTTTTAAAAACAATTGCAGACGATAACTGTGAAGCAGACGATATTTGTATCAGGCAAATGGTTAAGTCAAACTTAGTTTTATTCTTTATTATAATCCCATCATGGTTACAGCATAGTATATACACAAACAAATATTACTAACAGCATTTTAAACCATGCCATTCTTTCAAGAATTATAAGAGACTTATCACAATACAAATATCACAACTACTTATTTTTACCTCTGTAAAAATAAATGTAATTAAGACTAGTTAAGAAATACAAATACAGTATTATATACATACGTTGTACTACTTAAATGAAAGAAATATACGACCTCCATTAATAAAGCGTCCTAAAATTTCCACAAAATGAGAAAAAGAAAGTTGTTAAGTAAAATCAAGTCAAGTCAAGTCAAATATTCTTTATTGGCACAGACAACATAGTCCATCGCCTCTACAATCAGGCGGTCACAACCAAGCTCGAGAAGAGCATGACACGCACATACATCATATATATACATATTCATTCAAGAGTCACGGAGCATCAACTATATACTATTAAAGTACAAAATATACAGTAAAGCATTAATTCAACTATGCTTAAATTTACACGCTGCTTATCTCATAGTCTGCAGTCTGTAGCAGGTGAATTACGTATGCAAACAGTTTCGATCCTGACGGGACAATGAGAAATTCGGCGTCCTATGAAGATCCAAACTGCTTAATATACGAAGTACAATTAATCACATATTAAAAAGAACAACCCAAAGGTTAAATCAACTTCGCACGCTTTAAAGATTGCATACTCTGTCCAATACGCCGAGTGCTCAGTCGCTAACTTTCAAAGTGCAAAATATACAGTAACGCATTAATTCTACTACCTGTATACTGTTGCAGTCTGTAGCGGGTGAATCCGCATCACATATGCAAACAGTTTGGATCCTGATGGGACGACGAAAAATTCGGCGTCCCATGAAGATCCAAACTACTTGATATACATATTACAATTTATAGCAAGCATAAAAAGAACAACCCAACTCGAAATTTCAATATCCAGTATTTCATGCAGACATATATTGTTTTCAAGCAGACTAAAGGTTAAATCAACTTCGCACGCTTAAACACTGCATATACCTGTCCAGTATACTTTGAGTTCTCCACTGGAAGTACAGCAGGCCAAGCAAAATAACGCTGTGGTTAAAAGATTCAGAATCGCTTACATACAAGCCATCGCAATTAATATTACATACATGTAACCATGCACAGGTAAAACTTATTCTTACACTAAATACAGTTTTACTTTGATAAAAGTGTTAAGTAGACTCGGGATATAATAACTGTGCATTCTGTGTTCAATGACACTAAATTCTTGGATTGTATTTATTCGGTAATGGTAAGTATTACGATTCTAAATCTTAAGTAAACTGTCACGTCTTTCATTGGATAAATATACATATTTTGCTAATCCTGTCAATATTCCAGTTTGAGAGTTTGAAAGTAATGATATAAATTTTTGTTTAGTTGGCCAATGGCAATAGTATTTAGGAAGACAATTATTTCTTATATCACGATAGCATGGACAAACTAAGGTAAAATGATACTCATCTTCTATAACATTCATTTCACACAGAACGCACTTACGATTTTGTATTTCAATATTTCTGAAACGCCCTTCTTCAATGGCCAATCTATGGGAGGATAATCTTAGTCTAGTAAGTGCAACACAGTGTTTCTCAATTTTAACACAATTTAAATATTTTTCTAACCCTGGATTACTCTTAATATTTTTATAAGTTTTAAGTTTTGAGGATGTATCAAGAAAAGAATACCATTGTTGATAATACTGGTCATATAACCTTTCTATAACCTTTGCTAATTGTAATTTCGTTATATTTTCATTGTTCCACAGATATCCAAACCCTAAGTCATCAAGCATACACTTTACTTCAAGTGCCCACGAGTTAGCTATATTATTGTTAACCTGATCATAAAACATAGTATTAATCAAGGAGCCCGAAGAATGAACAATTTTGAACCAATATTTAAGTATCCTTTCTTTTCGTTGTATTTGTAATGGGACCTTACCTAACTCACCATAAACTGCTGCGTTTGTGGTCTGAGTTCTGACTTTTAAAACCTGTTTAAGAAATTTTAAATATATTCTTTCGATATCTTGCGCTTTGTGGAACCCCCATACTTCAGATCCATACATTAATATAGGCAATATCATACTATCATAGAGTTTTAATTTTTCATTTACCGCAAGGGGGACTTTATAGTATATGAGTCTTAAAAGCTAACGGTTACAAATCGGTAAGACAAACTTACAGTAACTCCTGCAAACGTATTAATTGAGATTGTATATAACCAATAACAGCACATAAAGTACTTTAAGAATAATCAGAACTATTTACTAAGAAATGACATAGGAGCCTTAAGTACTTGAAGCAAACGTTCATTGAAGAATGAGTTACCTCTAAAGGAATGTCAGTGCCCAACCTTTAGACCCCCTAAAACGAGTATAGACGTCATTTACAATAATGTTCCTGCGAAAAGTACACTTGTCCCTATATGCAGAGTAATTCATCAATAGAAATAAACCCTTGCATGCAGTGGACAAGATGTTATTACAGTGGAGAATCTGTTATTCTTTCCCAATAAACGCGTTTACGCTAAAACTATTATTTGCAGTGCAAACAGTTTGGAGCCAGATCAGACGCCGGGTAACCCGGCGTCTGATCAGGCTCCAAACTGTTTGCCACCAAGATAAACAAGAATTATCAGAATTGTCCAAAAGTTGTTCTTTTCTACGTTTTAGTGCTTTGCGTTTGCGCACGTTTGCGTTTAAACGGGAACGAATAACAGATTCTCCACTGTATTTCCCGTTAAGATTAAGCTAAATACAAAGGCAATGCAACGCAATGAAAAAAATGACAACAGTTTGAAGATATTGATGACTTTAATCTGTAGTGAGTGGTTGTAGTATGTTCTGCACTTCCCTAATTGTCAGGTAATTGTGTAAATACAAGAGTTAACAATAAATAAAAGTTCATAGAACTTCAAGATTTGACACCTTCTTTGAAATAGCAACCTTCGGTTCAAAAACTTGCACTATAGTTTTGGCAACAATGAGTTCTTTAACTGTATGTTCAATAATGATCAAATGAGAAAATCCACTTGAGTGTGTCGACACTTGCACCAATTGTGCAACCAATCTTTTGAACAAATATATTTCCGTTTAAACTTTTCACTGCCGTTGATCCGAGTTCACTAGTATTTGAAAACAAATTCGGTTATGTACAGATCAGTCCACGAGCAACTCGGCGTCTGATCAGGATCCAAATCGACACTCATATTGATGTTTCTTATGTCAAAATAAAAGTGTAAGGACTGTACACAGACGGCACTTTTAGCAGACAATATATAGCAAGTGCATGGATTAACCCATTTGTGCCCACGATCCCATATATGGGACATAGGAAAACAGTTTAGACTCTGATCAGACGCCGCATTATGCGGCGTCTGATCAGAGTCTACACTGTTTGCTGATAGGAATTTCAATATAAAACAAAATGAAAATGAAAATTTGGACCAGGCATCCCTTTGATAAAAAATGGACTTATACAATATATAGACATGGAAGAATCCACTGGGCGTAAATGGGTGAACCCTTTCACTGCAATTATGACGGAATACCCGTCTAACACAGTCAGTCATATAATTTATCGTCTGCTTATAGTTTTCGTCTGCTTTAACGAAAACAATTTGGAATTTCATACGTTTTTCAAAAATGAATGTCAAACAGTTTGGATCCTGGTCAGACGCCGCTGATCAGGATCCAAACTGTTTGCAGATGTCAGTGTTGCCAATGTCAGAAAGTCAACAATACAGTAGGACTAGTTACGACTAACCCTTATACTACTACGTGCAATTATACTGGGATTCGCAAACAATTTGTATTCTGATCAGACGCCGAGTAACCCGGCATCAGATCAGATCCAACCTGTCTTACATTTGTATTAGAAAAACCATAATCATACAGTCATATGATTTAATACATTTTAAAACGACTAATTTCAAGGCGACACCTAAATTCGCAATAAAAATGTCAACATCCTTTTTAGATATCGTCCTTCCAATGATTGAATAGAGAAAATCGTATTCGTGCGCTTTACCACCAGTTTACAAATGTAGAGTACATTTGTATTGGAAACATTGTGGACCCAGATCAGAGGTTGCACTGTTTTTCGGTTTTCAATTTATTGTAAAATGGATTACAGCGCTCCCTCTCTACAACAACACCCAATGGGAGACAAACATTGTGTGCGTTGTTCGGAAGGAGTCGTTGTAGGGAGGGCAATTGGCTACATTTGCAAACAGCTTGAATCCAGATCAGACGCCGCGTAAGGCGTCGTCTGATCCGGATTCAAACTGTTTGTCACTCGTCATTAAGTTTTTCTGTCAAAATGTCCTTTATGTAACTTTAGAAAAAACAACAGACGACAATTTTCAGCAGACGATGTTGCAGCAATAAAGGCGCTGCACATACTTGTCTTGTTTAGGGAACTGCGGCAAACGTCGTTGTTAGGAGGGAATCGTTGTTGGGATGGTTGTTGTAGGGAGGATTTTGAAAACTGTAGTAGTCTATTTGAAGTTTCAGAGGTCAATGGGCTACTTGGTATAGCCTGCTTAAATACTTCAAACGGTATTTCGAGTTGTCGTGATATAGGTTTTAAATATTATTTAGTAAAATGTGTGTTTAGCGGACACTAAAAATATCTGCTAGCAGTGTACTTAACCCTTTACCTCATAGCCTGTATTTAGTTTTGAAGACAGGTAAACACTTAAAGCAGGTTGAAAGTAAAGCAGAATGTGCCTTAAGGCACATTCTGCTTTACTTTCAGCCTGCTTTAAGCTAAAATCTGCTAGGCTATACAAAATATTTGTAATGGTTATTGTTTATGAGGGTGTAAACTGGAACTATTTTCTTCAGCGGAGGAATAAATTAAATTCGCTAAAAGTCGCTTATATGGGGGAAAGGGTTAAAGGCGACCAGTTAACGCAGGTAAGAAGTAATGCAGAACGCCCTTTTATACTAGAGACTTTCTGTATTTCTTTTATCCTTCACTTAGAAGTAATCTTTCTTATCTCTTTGAACCCTAGTCCCGCATATAGGCGTGCTTTTCAAACAGTGTACATGTGAATAGTACACTTGTCCTGTACAAACAGTGAAGACCCAGATCAGAGGGCTCCGAAAGGAGCCCTCTGATCAGGGTCTTCACTGTTTGTCACAATGCCAAACATTGACAAAAACAACCCTTTAAAGTCAGAAATGGACTAGACTTAGATGGAAACTGGAATTGTCTATTTAAAGTTTCAGGGAGGAAAGGGTTAAGATAATCTTCATACTTCTTCATTTGAATGGTAGCAGATTACTGATTTCCCATGTTCTATAGATGCCTTGTTTTCACATCAAACGTGTGTGTTTATTTACGTTCGAGACCTAGAGTACACTGGAGTAGGGTGACTGTTTGTCAACTACCTCTCAGCTGTGTTTGGAGTACGTGCTCCCAACAAAAGGCGTGAACCTGATATTAAATTTGACACTCTCTTAAGAGGGGTTACCACTGGTCATAACACAAAGACACAAGTGACAAGCTTACATATTTATGGCAAGCCGCCTTCTTTTATCACCGGTTGAAACATTTTTTAAACAGTGAGGAAGAATAGTGAAAACTTTGAAAACCGGTCTGAGTGTTTAACTCAAACCTTGTCTTATTTTAGGATATCCACCGCCTGTAATTTATATATAGTCTGTAATTTATATTACATTACTTACACAATGGCATGTTTAGGATATCCTCCGTCTGTAATTTATATTACACTTTTTTACATATGTTTAGGATATCCATCGTCTGTAATTTATATCGCATATGTTTAGGATATTATTTATGCATATGCTAAGGACACCCACCGTCTGTAATTTATATTGCATTATTTACTTATGTTTAGGACATCCACCGTCTGTAATTATTATTGCACATGTTTAGGACATCCACCGTCTATAATTATTATTGCACATGTTTAGGATATCCACCGCCCGTAATTTATATTGCACATGTTTAGGATATCCACCGCCCGTAATTTATATTGCACATGTTTAGGATATCCACCGTCTGTAATTATTATTGCACATGTTTAGGATATCCACCGCCCGTAATTTATATTGCACATGTTTAGGACATCCACCGTCTATAATTATTATTGCACATGTTTAGGATATCCACCGCCCGTAATTTATATTGCACATGTTTAGGACATCCACCGTCTATAATTATTATTGCACATGTTTAGGATATCCACCGCCCGTAATTTATATTGCACATGTTTAGGATATCCATCGTCTGTAATTATTATTGCATATGTTTAGGATATCCACCGTCCGTAATTTATATTGCACATGTTTAGGATATCCACCGTCTGTAATTATTATTGCACATGTTTAGGATATCCACCGTCCGTAATTTATATTGCACATGTTTAGGATATCCACCGTCTGTAATTATTATTGCACATGTTTAGGATATCTACCGCCCGTAATTTATATTGCACATGTTTAGGATATCCACCGTCCGTAATTTATATTGCACATGTTTAGGATATATCCACCGTCTGTAATTATTATTGCACATGTTTAGGATATCCACCGCCCGTAATTTATATTGCACATGTTTAGGACATCCACCGTCTATAATTATTATTGCACATGTTTAGGATATCCACCGTCCGTAATTTATATTGCACATGTTTAGGACATCCACCGTCTGTAATTATTATTGCACATGTTTAGGATATCCACCGCCCGTAATTTATATTGCACATGTTTAGGATATCCATCGTCTGTAATTATTATTGCACATGTTTAGGATATCCACCGCCCGTAATTTATATTGCACATGTTTAGGACATCCACCGTCTATAATTATTATTGCACATGTTTAGGATATCCACCGCCCGTAATTTATATTGCACATGTTTAGGATATCCATCGTCTGTAATTATTATTGCATATGTTTAGGATATCCACCGCCCGTAATTTATATTACACATGTTTAGGATATCCACCGTCTGTAATTATTATTGCATATGTTTAGGATATCCACCGTCCGTAACTTGTATTGCACATGTGTAGGATATCCACCGTCTGTATTTCATATAAGATATGTGAAACTACAGATGGTCGACAGAGTAAACAACAATATAAGATAAATCTATAGAGCATGCTTATTAGCCGCTGACATTTTTAATGGCAAATTCCAATTTCAAATTAAGTCATCCATGACTATTAAGGGTCGATTTAAAAAATATAATTTATTGCAAAGTGACAAACAGTAATGTATGTTAATGACGAGTATACTCGTCGCTAGGATTGAATGCGTTTACAGCTTGTCCATCTTGACCGGAATGTACTTGTATTTGCAAACAGTTTGGATCCTGACCAGTCACCCAGTAACTCGGTCCCTTATCAGAATTCAAGCTGTTGCACCTATATCGGTGTCTCTGCCAGGACGTTGCCTGCTTTAACCCTTAACATGCTGAATTGTCTTCTACTTCAAATACATAGTCTGCGGAAAAACTAAAAATCAAACGTTCGGCTATTTAAACAGAAGGGTTGACTATGAGTGTCAAACAGATTGGATCCAGATTAGACGCCGCAATATACGGCATCTTATCTGGATCCAAATTGCTTGCAAAATCTTGCGAAGTCGCGCTAAGCACGATAAGGGTTAATTTAATCATTCTATTGCTAATTTTAGGAATATTGGCTGAAGAAATTTCTATGTATGATTGTCAAACACATTGGATCCTGATCACAGACGCCGAGTTGCTCGTAGTCTTATCTGTATCCAAACTTGTTTTCAAGCGCTAGTGTACTCGAATTACCGGCAGTGAAAAGTTTAAACGGAAATATATTTGTTCAAAAGATTGGTTGCACAATTGGTGCAAGTGTCGACACACTCAAGTGGATTTTCTCATTTGATAATTATTGAACATACAGTAAAAGAACTCATTGTTGCCAAAACTATATTGCAAGTTTTCGAACCGAAGGCTGCTATTTCAAAGAAGCTGTTAAAACTTGAAGTTTTATGAACTTTTATTTATTGTTAACTCTTGTATTTACACAATTACCTGACAGTTAGTGAAGTGTGACATACCCTGGTGGTACATCATGCACCACGAATGATAACCCTTATCGTGATAAGCGCGAATTGGCTTACCTTTGTAAACAGTTGGGACCAAGTTCAGACGCCGTGTAAAGCGGCGTCTGATCTGGGTCTAAACTGTTTGCATCTCATCTTCAACACTCTAAACTGTTTGCATCTCATCTTGAACACTCTGATCTCGGTTTACACTGTTTGTTAATTTAGAGCAGTATTTATTAGACTACCAAGAATTCTAAGTACAGTGCTTCATGTTTTGGAAACTAAAATGACCCACAAGAAAACCTAATAACCCACAAGAGTTACAAAGGGATGAAAGAGTTAACCCTGTTTTCAACCAGAACTGAGGCACCTGCTATCGTATCAAAGCATGCATGAGTTACATGTAGCTGCAAAGTTCAGTGCAATACAATATAAACAAGAACTTGAGTGACAGCGCAAACCTGTGGGAAACGTACAACTGTAGCGTGTTCAGTAAAGAAATCGATGGCTGTCGATTGCGAGTTGGCTACCGGTCTGAAATACAGTGGAGAAAACGTAATTCTTTCGTTCAAACGCAAACGCATCGCAATGAAATATAGAAAATGACAACATTTTGCCAATTCAGACTACCAGTTTAAATCCGAGTGGCAAACAGTTTGTAGCCTGATCAGACGCCGGGTTACCCGACGTCTGATCTGGCTCCAAACTGTTTGCAATGAAAATGATATTTTAAGAGTAACCGGGGTTATTTGGAAAGAAAACAGTATCTCTACTGTGCTCTGCACGCTGCACACGGGGCACATACGTCTAACCTAAACAGCAAACAATGGTCATTGAACACGCTATAGATACCCTATATTTAGCTATTCATTATCTCTCTGGTATTGTTTTATTTCCAGAAAATTAACTCCTCTCTTGCTATTAGCATATACCAGTTATTGTTTTTAAACCTGAAGGAGCTGTTTGATCAGGATCTACACTGTTTTCTAATGTAGTGTGTATTACATGAATCTACAGACGCTCCTGCGAAAAAAGTCCTTAATTTAGTAGCCAGTGTACAGTGGAGAATCTGTTATTCTTTCCCGTTTAAACGCAAACGTACGCAAACGCAAAACACTAAAACGTAGAAAAGAACAACTTTTGGACAATTCTGATCATTCTTGTTTATCTTGGTGGCAAACAGTTTGGAGCCTGATCAGACGCCGGGTTACCCGGCGTCTGATCTGGCTCCAAACTGTTTGCAGTGAAATTAATAGTTTTAGCGTAAACGCGTTTATTGGGAAAGAATAACAGATTCTCCACTGTACATGTAATAACTTAAACAATAGATGTTCATAGTATGTGGATTTTTTTATATATACATTCAGTACATTGTATACATAATCTAGCAAGCCGTATCATTCTGTATTAAAGAGTATAGAAATTGTACATTTTGGTGACTTCTTTTAACTACAAATTCATGACAATTCTGGTCACGAACTATCCCTGGCGTTCTAGCTTTACATAATTCTTTCTCAAGAGAACTACAGTCAATATCTATTATGCGCACACTCAGTTATGTGGCCTTGAGATTTCTAAGAACGAAAGAAGACATGCTTAACCATTTACTCCACATCCTGTTTCTAATCACGTTTTAAGACAAGTAACCACTATAAGCAAGTTGAAAGTAAAGCAGAATGTCCCTTAACGCACAGTCTGCTTTACTTTAAACCTGCTTTAAGCCGCCATCTGCTAGGATGTAGAACATATTTATTATGGTACATATTCATGATTGTATAAAATGGAACTATTTTCTTCAGTTGAGGAACAAATTATGGCGTAAAACGGCGTATTTATGGTGTAATGGGTTAAATGAGCTATCTACATTATTTATATCCTACATTAAACTGTCAATGGACAGTCAATAAATAAAGGATTGACTGCTAGGAGATTAGCTTTCTGCTTTACCTTCAATCTGCTTCAAAATACGATTTTTACGCCTTTTATCCTTACACTGAAGGAAATGGTTCCACTTTATTCAGTCATGAATATGAACTATAAAACACATATTCTATACCCTAGCAGGCTATGGGTTAACTCTTTCAACACCATGGACCTGTTCAAAATATAATCAATACATTTGAAAACAGTGTAGATCCAGATAAGAGAGCAAGCATCTGCGATGTGTTCTAATATAGATCAGTATTTATCAAACTAACCAGAATTCCAAGTAGACTGGTTCAGTTTTTGGTTACTAAAAAGGTCCACAAAAGAACCTAATAACACACAAGAGTTAGTGTTGAACGAGATAAGGGCTAACAAACTTAACGTAATGGAGATGGTTTACTGTACTATTTGATTTATAGAAACACTGTTAACTCATTATCCCCTGAAACTTTCAATGGATAATTCCAGTTTACAATAAAGAGTCAAAGACTGGTCCATTTAGACTATTTAGGGTTGGGGTTTTTATAATATATTTCAAAATGACAAACAGTGATGTCCCTGATTAGAGGGCTCCTGCAGGTTAATGGCTAAGATTATATCACTGACACAAATACGGATCATGTTAAGGCTCCTAATTAGAACATTAATAATAATGAAACTAATAAAAAATGATGATAATAATGATAATTTAAATAATGATGATGATGATGATGATGATAATGATGATGAAAACAATAATGGAATTAAATAAAGGTCAAGAATAATAGATACACATTTATAAACAATATTAACAATAATGATAAATATCGTTTTATTATTAAAATAATTATCTAATAATCATTATTAGATACAAATGTATAGTAGTAGTGGTTGTAATTTAAGTAGTAATGATATTGTAAATAATCATAATAATAATGGATCTAGTAGTAGTAGCAGTAGTAGCAGAAGTAGTAGTAGTAGTAGTAGTAGTAGTAGTAGTAGTAGTAGTAGTAGTAGTAGTAGTAGTAGTAGTAGTAGTAGTAGTAGTAGCAGTAGTAGTAGTAGTAGTAGTAGTAGCAATCAACATCATCATTATCTTAAACGTTCTATAGTTTGCACACCAGTTGATTTTATAGGTACAAAGGAATGGTATGTGATATGTGAATAGTTGTCATTACTTTGCGTACCACACAGGAAACTATGTAGTTTATGTCAAACAACTAGCCTGATGAGTCTTGTCAAAATATTACGCTCGCCAGAACTGGATCTTACACACGATTCTACCAATTAACATAGACTTTATCTTTGCCAAAGGTAAATAACAATAATACAAATTACAATACAGCTTCTATGTGTATGACTCTTAACAATATCTCCTCCTTAACGTTACATCCTTGATCCCGTAGCCTCTTTCTAGTTTTGAAGACAGGTGACCACTTAATTCAGGTTGAAAGTAAAGCAGAGTGCACTTTATGCGTATTCTGCTTTACTTCCAGCCTGGTTTAAGCCACCATCTGCCAGGATATGGAACTATTCCTTGTGTTGCAGAAGCACATCTGTATAAAGTCGACTATTTTCTTTTAATGGAGGAATAAATTATAGGCGTAAAAAGGCATATCTATAGAAATATGACCAAATTTCTACAGCATCTTGTATATACAAATATTACAATACAGCCTCAGTATTTGGTATATAAAAATATTACAGTACAGATTCGGTATTTGGTAAATAAAAATATTACAATACAGCCTCAGTATCTGGTAAATAAAAATATTACAATACAGCCTCAGTATCTGGTAAATAAAAATATAACAATACAGCCTCAGTATCTGGTATATAAAAATATTACAATACAGCCTCAGTATCTGGTAAATAAAATATTACAATACAGCCTCAGTATTTGGTAAATAAAATATTACAATACAGCCTCAGTATCTGGTAAATAAAATATTACAATACAGCCCCAGTATCTGGTAAATACAAATATTACAATACAGCCTCAGTATTTGGTAAATACAAATATTACAATACAGCGTCAGTATCTGGTATATAAAAATATTACAATACAGCCTCAGTATTTGGTAAATAAAATATTACAATACAGCCTCAGTATCTGGTAAATAAAATATTACAATACAGCCTCAGTATCTGGTATATAAAAATATTACAATACAGTCTCAGTATCTGGTAAATAAAAATATTTCAATACAACCTCAGTATCTGGTAAATAAAATATTACAATACAGCCTCAGTATTTGGTAAATAAAAATATTACTAAATAGATATTACAGTACATTCTCAGGATCTGGTAAATTAAAATATCACAATACAGCCTCGGTATCTGGTAAATAAAAATATTTCAATACAACCTCAGTATCTGGTATAT